>LPNX010220035.1:285937-610035 GCA_001517045.1 Pseudotsuga menziesii
TTCTTGGTCATCTTTCTTCTGGTTGTGCTTGTCTTTGATGGAGTCCCATGAAGCCCAACACTGATCTGATGTGTGCCCAGTATTTCCACAACGTTTGCACTGCAAATCTGATCTTTTGCTTCTACCCCCTCTGCCTCTGAAATTTCTTCTTCCTCGTCCTCTCTTCCTGCAATCTCCCTTGGAAGGGTCTTTGGATTGGTCTTTGCCAGCTAGGGCAGCACCAATACTAGATGCCAAAGAGTGCATCTTTACAACTGTTAGTGTAATTTACAATAATGAACTTAATATGACAAAGAGAAAATCAATAACCTTCCAGGTCTATAGTCTCTGCCAAGGTAATTTACAACCTTAATATTTCAACTTCAAGTTTTGAAAATGATACAATGACAGAGAAAATATGCTGTCAATAAGTTCATAAGCAAATCAATAGTCAACAGTCATCTCAGCTCTTCGCAGATTTCAAAATCCAAACCTTTATGATGGGCAGTCTCAGCAATCTACTTTCACGTAGAATATGGTCACCACTTCAGTCTTCAAGTGGATGTTTGCAGCAGTCTTCTTTCTTCAACTCGGTATTCTCAATTCATACACATGAAAATCTTTGAGCTCAATAGTCACTTCACTCAGCTCCCATGTTAAGCTCAATGTTTGTCTCTGCTCGTAGAAATAATGATAGCTCAAATGCTATAAACGTGGTCTATTATGCAGCCCTTTTATAGGGTGAAAAATAACCTTCAAATTAATTCAAATGTCACTTGGTAAGCTGCATCATACTTCATACACAACAGTCACAACATTCATGACAGCATTCATGGGCCTCTTTCATTCAACACAAATGAAAAAGTTTGGAGAATGCACCACTCACACTCCAGCACTAAATTAGGGCAAAATTAGGGTTTTTGTATTTCAATGAACAAAAACGTTTTACCTCCATGCTCATATATCTTCAGTACGCAGCATATACATATCAGTCACAAGCAGCATACATTATTTCTCCAGCGCAGTAATCAACGCATCATTCTTCAGCATTCACGCAATCTCCAGCAGTCACGCAACCTCCTCCACGCAGCGAAATGGCAGCCTCAATGTGACTTCAGTCTTCAGCATAAACTCAACGCATGTCCTTCGAATGATAGCACAAAACTTCAAACCCTTCACGCAACTTCAATCAACAGCTTCACGCTACCAGTGTCCAGCTTCACGCAGGTGTCTCCACTCAGGCAGTCTCTAACGGTCAGAGACAACACAAAAAATATGCAACTTTTTGTTTACCTTCACTCAGTTTCAGAAGGGCATGAATCTTCAGAAAACTCGAAGGTTCTTGAAGAGAGCAGTCTCCACGCAGATACTCATTACATATTTACCTCCACGTTCTTGCAGAGAACATTCTTCACCCAGGCATCCCCCACGACTCCTCCAACGAAGGATGCACTATCTGAGACCTTTATCTCCAACGCAGCTTTCACATATTGAGACCTTTATTTTGTGGATTCCTTTAGAGTTCCACTGAAACAACAATGGAGGGCATATCCGTGGCGGCTTCACGCAGCAAATGCTGACTGATATATTTGATGCTCCATGCAGCAAATACCACGATGCTCCATGCAGCAAATAACGCGGTGATTAACAGGCTTGTTCCCCCTACTCACCAGCTAACCTTGGGGCACTCTCTATGCCAAAGCCAATGCCCTTCCCTTCGTGTTTTCTCCACCTTACGATCGAGGTCAAGATCACTGTGTTTCCTCCAGGCTGTAAGGTTCTTGTGAACTATGATCGGTCCATAAAGGAGGTTGAAGATGTCTCTAGACAGATTGAAGCTACTGGTGGCTCAGCCCTTATTTATGGAGGGGATATGTCAAAGGAGTCTGATGTCAAGGGCATGTTTAAAACAGTAATTAACTCATGGGAAACAATGAGAGCTACAGGAATAATATAAGATGGAGGTCGCATAAGAAAACCAGCAGAAATAAGAGCGTGATGCAGACTAGGGTTAGGTATATATAAAAAATTGACTAAAAAATAAAACTTCAATCGCTCATTCAAAATCATGCAGCTTCTATGAGAAATTTTGCAGACGGTATCATTCCTCAATGCAGGTCGAGAGGAGAACAGTCTAGCAAAAGAGAAGAGAAACGCATACAAATGAATGAGGGTTAGGTATAAGCTAATTCAAACGTATGAGCAAAAAAATGCACATAATGAATGCGCGTAGGCAGACTGGCAACAGATAGGAGTTATGGCAGCGCTCTGATACCACTTGTTGGTAATAACTCCCGATTCAATTCTATTCATGGCTGAAACATTTATTTATACATTACAAAGTGGCGGTTGAGAACCAGCCTTTTCACCTTCCTATCTATTCATATTCCTATTTATTATTTATTTACAATAATCCTGACGGATTATTCTAACAAAATACAAGAGCTCTGCCTTTGGCATCTTTTTACAAACAGATCATTTATTTTCATCCAAAAATAAATCACTTTAATCGACAGAGCTACATCGTTATGAATCTACATATCAACTAACCCACATTTCCACAATTCATATCGAATAGCACAACAATGACATCAGAATTTCCATTGTAGATCAATAGCACTGTTAACATTTATAAATGCACCCATTTAAATTGCAAAGCCATAATAAAACAAAGGAACCTCATAAGATTGATTTATAACCCAAAAATCCATTACATAGCTAATGGTAAACAATAAACATAGAGCTGAGTCTCTATTAAAGTTTAAACATGACATATCACATTACAGAGCCATATAAAGAGGCATTTACATAGTTGCATTGAAAATGACCAAACAATTTGAAAGAACCCCAAACAGCAAATAGTTGAAGCGCCACAAACCAACATTTCCCAGACCCACAATCGAAACCATGTAACAATACAACAATTTAAACATTGGGTACAAGCCCCTTCTATACATGGGCTTACCTCGGATGGTTGCGCAGTCAACCCAAGCTCTTCCCTTTAAAGCAGAGTACCCACACTACCTAAAAGACTGCACCAACGAAACCAATGCAAATAAGTAGAAGTATGCAGTGACCGTAATTCCAAACCAAAGTTAAAAGGTGAAATCATATGAAATAATGGCATACCTGCTAATGTTCTTGTGGGAAAACTATAAGCTCTGCATGGTATGCGTAGCTCCCACTTAGAGCATGAAACCTCCCTCCAAAACCAAAAAAGAACCGAACGAATCCCCAACAAAACCCTAGCGTAATGCATAAGGCATGAGGCCTGCACAACACGAGGAGTATTCAATGCGTCAACCTAGCTGCCACCTTCATCTAAACAAAAACCCACAAGCCCATAGTTTGGATTCACACTCCTTTCCATCGAATCAATCTCCTTTTCTATATTCTTAAACCCTTCCATATATAGTTGCAAATTACATAGGTATATGCTATAGTTTAAACCCTCTTATCATAGTTCATTATGATATGCTTGTTAAACCCTCAACACCATAGTTTTAAAAAATGCACATAGACTTATGAAAGGTATAAAACCCTTTCACAATAGATTACCAACATACTTTTACATTTACTTGTAGGACCCTTGTCTCATTTAGTTGAGCATAGGAGTGTCATTGTTTAGGTTCATATAACTGTAGATGTTAGTACTCTGTTCCGTCACGTTCGCAAAAACTAGGTTCATAGGAAAAATCACCTGCAGAAGAAAAGGTACACATGCATTAGTTCATAATGAACTAAGTAAACGACATAGCATAGGAACCTTACCTTTCTGAGTGAAACATTAAGGGATAGAAACCCCGCCACTCCACCCATTGACATATAGAGGTAAGTCAACCTATTCATTATAAACAAATAAATAACTAAATAAATGTAATATGAAAGTAAGAAATATATAGAATAAGGATTGACATTGTCAGTAAAAAAGATAGACATGTAAAGTAAACTACAAGCACATCGAAGTGTAGAATAGTGACATGTAGACATCATCATCATACAGGAAGAACACAAAATGAAACAACAAATAGAACCTAGGCTTAGTTCTTCAAAAAAAGTTTTTATTCCGTAGTAAAAATGAATATGTCCTTAAGATCTAGCAATTTTATTATCCTATGAATTTTATTTATTTATTTATCGATTTTAGGGACATTACAAGTGGTATCAGAGCCCAAATTCAAACACTATGAGACCTAATGGGCGCTACCGAACATTGGTTGCAGAAATAAACATTTCAAAACCGTATTTGAAATTTTTTTAACTAACAGAAAATTATTTGTTACTAAATGTTTTAATTGCAGGATTACAGAACATACTAGATCATGAATACAGAAGAAGACAACAACCGACAAGGAAATCTGAATTCCCTAACACGGGAAGAAGAACTAGTGGTATAATTAAATTTCTATCTAATGAAAACCATACATAGTCTACAAGTAAACTTACAAAGCTTCAAAGATGACAATATGAATAAAAGAAAAGAGAACCAAGTAATTAATAAAGATTTACTTTGGAAAATGATGGGAAGAAGCCCTCATGGACAACCTACCCATTCAACCAATAAATCTAAAGAAAATTATCATTGCGAACGGTTCAGCATCCCAACAAAAGAGGGAAAATAAAAACACACACCTAAGCTTCCAGAAAGAGATGATCACAGTCTTTCCAGTAAAAATTTAATTTCTCCTTATAGAAAGAGGCATAAAAATGATGACAACCTCTAAGGAGACCTTCAAAAGATAAAATTCCCAACCGATGAAAGAGAGATGAATACCGAGGAGAAGGATGAAGAATGCCTTCTAGGTATGAGTAAATACTTTTGAGTACACAACTACTCTAGTGAAATGAAATCTCGGATAGCCATTTATAATTTAAATGAAAAATTAGCTAGATGGTTGAGAGACCTAAAACATACGAAAAAGGATGAAGTAAAAGAAATCAGATGGAGTAATTTTCATAGAATATTTTAGGAGAAATACATGTCTGAGGGATTCTTTGACAGAAAAATGAAATAATTTCATGAGCTAAGGATGGGATCCATGACCATGGAGGCCTTTATCAACATATTTTTCGATCTGTTACATTATGTGTCTTACATAAAAGACGAAAAAGTGAAGATATAATAGTTTTTGGGATGTCTTCCTCCTTATTTTTGAGAGAGAATTGAGTTTCACATGCCCAAAACTTTGGAAACTACCTTATAGAAAGCTAGGATTTGTTATGAGCATGGACATATTAGGCATGAAAACATAAAAAGAAGTCAAGACAGGTCTAAGACCTTCTCGAACAACCACAAACCTAGTTTTAAACTTGTAATGTCCCAAAAAATTGAAAAGATTTTTTTTTTGTTAGGCTAGTCAAAACTTCATGTGCTAGACATTAATTGAACTTTTCAGAATGTGTCATACTCTGATTGTACTGCTATTTTTTTGTAAGATGTTCTTATGTCTTGTTTCCATATTTCTCGATGCGGTTTATTAATATGTTACTTAGAGGTAACAGTTTCTACTTGACGTAATGAGCTTACTTAGTTCTGTCAAACTAATGCATTCTTGTCTCGTTTATGTGTAGGTATACTTGGCAACAGATAAATTGATTATAATGCTTAATGGAAGGTATTGATCATTTGATCACTAGTGCTCACATTTGCATCCCTATCATATCGACATTACAGTGATTGTTATTATTACTCATTATGGACTGTATGATAGTGACCTGGTCACTACAACCTTTATCATTTACCTGATATCGAGTTATTATTGATGTGATAATTATTTACTATGGTGTAAATAATTAGGACTTGATTATTCCCTATCGTATTCTTCCTATATGATTTTCAAAGTTGGTATTTATAATACATTGTAAAACCTATGGCTTAAACGTTCCATGTCATATTTCATATGCCATGGAATTAGGGCTTATAGCCTAAGTTTAAACGATGCATAGTGAGTTTATACATATCACATGTAATGGAATTATATGATAATGTATCATGTATGAACTATAGGGGTTTTGGTTTGGAGGACGTTAATGGGAAAACATGGTGGTTCCTTTAATGCGCATTGGAAAGAGTCGCAGCCCAGCTTAGGGCTTGGGTTAACGATGGTGTTTGGTCATTCGCAGCTTGGCTTCTTGCACTCTCCTCCTGTGTAGTATGAAGAATGTGATTTCAGTGGCTCTGACAGGTATGTGATTGCTCTATGTTTTTAGCATCACAATAGAGGAAATGTCAACTCAAAATGGGCCTCCTAAAAAAAATTAATAAAATAATATTTATTAATTTTGTAGAAAGAAAATTAAAAAAAACTATTTTTTTGTTTGTATTTTCGACATATCTCCCCGTGTTTTTACTCAAATTTTGATCGGGAGTACCCACTCAGCATAATTTTGATGGACCCGGCTACCCCAAAAACAAGAAATACCTAGAAAAGCGTGATGTTGATGTCATCATCACAATTTTTCAAGTATTTCTTGATGTCATCATCACGTTTTTTCAGGTATTTCTTGTTTTTGGGGTAGCAGGGTCCGTCAAAATTATGCCGAGTGGGTACTCGTTGGATGTGGAATTTAATTCCGCATCCAACGAGCTCTCTCGATCAAAATTTGAGTAAAAACACGGGGAGATATGTAAAAAATACTAACAAAAAAATAGTTTTTTTTTATGATACCTATCCCCAAATTTATATTAAAAAAGTGTTTAAGACCTATATGGTATTTCAAATTTAAAGCAATTTCATTGGCTAACACATGATGACATGGAATTTGAATTAGAGTTAAAAGGTCCATTTTGAGTTGAAATTTCCTCTAATGTTTGTTGTTTCAATTGGTTAACATCGCATACTTCTCATGTGCCTTTTGCTCTATGTTTGTAGGTTGCATAGTGTAACGAATAAATGGGATTCATGGCTCGTGGATAGCATTGTGGAAAAAGCCATACCCATTTGGGTAAGCCTTCTTTGTACAAGTGCAAACTTGTTCTCTCCTTTTGCTTGACAGTTATGAAAGATATTAGACTCATCATGGTTGTAATTGCATGAGACTGGTTTTCGAAGGATGTGTTTTTGGGTTGGGGTTGACTGTGCCTGGAAAGAGCTCTAAGTTTTGTAAAGTGATAGACTTGGGGTTTTGTTCTGGGGTTCCGATTTCCTTCGGGCCTGAGCTTACAATATAATGGAATTTAATTAAATGGTGATTTTGGCAGCGAAGAGAGCCTGGGTAAACCTTCGACATGCTTTGTGTAATTCGTAATCAGTGTTTTTGGTTATGCTATCTATAATGGGAAGCACCATTGCTTGTAATGGTGTAATGGCTGATGGTAATGACTATGTAAACTTGGTGGTTGCTTTATAAAGACTGTGTTTATGTTTTTACGTTGCGTCAGTTTCAATGGTGTTAAAATCGTGGACTGTGTGGATTTCGCATTCGTTGTATGCATTGGTTTTGTGGATGATTTATGTGACAGCGTTAAGACTTGGGCTATGCCGTATGCCATTGGCATTTCTCGCCTACATAGCTATAGAAGCTTGTTTACTATTTATGATTTTTCTTATGTGGTATGAAATGGGGGTTGTTTGTAGTATAACCTAGTGACTAGCAAATCGGGTTAGAAAAATGTAAACCCTAAAAGAGTTTTGACAGGAAAACAAAGTACACAGGGTTAGAAAGTATAGTATTAATGCTTGCATAATCCAGCTAGTTATTATTATAGAAAATGAAAAAGGCAATCAAGAACCTCATACCTAAAAATTGAAGCTCTTCTAATGGCTGAAACATGCACATTCAATTACCCAACACTAACAATTCATAAGTAGATATGACCTCTGTATAGATGACTGAATCACTTGGGAACTACCATGTTCCACCCAACCATGACCCGGAACTGTTCCTAGTTTCAATCTGGATCCCCTCGAGCTGGTTCCAACATGCAAGTAGCTTAGAGATCCTAAGGTAAGGCTGCTCTAACTAGTATATCAGGTCCAGATCAGTTCTCCGTTTTCCTCTTAGGGAAATATTTTCCAAGAACTCTCCTGAGAATAATCAAGAAGAATAATGTCTCCAAAAATATGAAAGAGATCCCCAAGCCTCTCTTTGGCTTGGGATTTTTTAAACAGACTTTTCATTCAAAGGGGAAGTTAAATCAAGAATCACTTCATTTCTTGATTTAACCCTTTTTATTTAATTTAGTACTTTTAATATTTTAACTTAGGAACTTTCAACTAGTTCCTAATTGGACTTTTACAGGTACTATAATATTTAATCTTTATCTTAATAATAATTTAATAATAAATGGAACTTTGCCTTCTTTCTTACATTATTAATATTATTACGATGTGTACTCTTTATATATACTCTGTATAAAATATATAATAATATATTATTTGGTAACATTTATCTTAGGGTATCACATGTTGCAAATCCTAGGCTTATGACACTTTCTTCATTAAGGTCATCAAGTAGATGGTTAGGTCTACTAGGCTAGGAAACTCTAAACATCATTGCATGTTGGATTCCCTTGTATAACATGGTAGTTCTTTAGTACTTGATAAGAATACAAGAATTCAAAATTTCATTTAATCACTTATAAATAAGTCAGATGAGATCAATATTTTTCTCGAGTCATTTTCACTCGGGAATCATAAATTATTTTCAGTAACTCCTAGCGCTTACCAGAGCCCATATTCAATGCTAAAAACAAGGAGTCACAAACTTAATACAATTCCATAGCGCTTCGCTCAACACTATTGCTAGGATGTACTTGTAGGATACACGTAGGGATACAATGGCCAAGGATTCGATGTTCTAGAGCTTATGCTCAACATCAACATGGAAGGCTCTAAGGATTATGCCCAACACTTCCAAATTATCTGAATGCTCTGATACCATTTGTCACAGCCTTTCTAGCTCATCGTCCCACTCACACATTTGTGACCATGTGGCATTGCTCGAGAGCACCTTAAGGGCTTGACCAACTCAAGGGTGCACCGGCATACTGTGCCTAACATGTGGAAGTACTTTACCTTAACTGTATTAAGTTTTATTATTAATGCCTTGCCGACACACTTAGCCAAAACTACAATTCTATACAACATCCACGAAAATAACACAAGCACATTAAGGTGGGGTTGCCCAACCAGCGAACCTCGAAAAATATTCTTTTATTAATAAGAATGAATATTAAATCAATCGAGTTTCCAAATCGAAGAGTTATGTGTGCGCCCTCCTAGCTAACACACATACAAGATTACAAAGAACAAATTCGTTATGCTCTCTGCCTGCGGTTGCAGAACCTTAATGAACTCCCCTCTGTTGCTTCTTTCCCTACGATTTTTGTATTCCTTCTTTCCAAGTGAGTGTGATTCCTTTATAGGCGTTGAGCTTGGAGTGGCTGCGCCCCTGCTTGGTGCCCACGCTTCTCTATTGGCTCCATCCAAGCGCTAACCAGCATGCACCTTTGTATGTCGCAAGCAAGCTGCACAAGGTACCGACGCCCTCTCCGCGTGAGTGTCTCTCATGGGTCTATGTGTCATTGCATCCACTCTTGGGTGGTTCTATCGCCCAACGTTGTTGTGCGATTTGTCATGCTCATGCGCCCCATCACCAAGATGCTACCTTGTCGCGGGCTTCCAATGCGGGTGCAAGGGTGTGTCATGGGGCTTTCCAAGTGCCCATGATTGTTTGTCCGAGGAGTGCGCTCACCTTGGTGATGCCTCGTCGGGCGTCTGACGTGTCTCAAATGTGGCATGTGGAGGGTCGTAATGCAATGAACCACTATTCAAGCCCCACCTAAGTTTGAAACTAGTCTATGCAATTCGACATGCTTGTGAGAAATCGCATTGGCTTAAATTTATGATAGTGATCATGCTAAGACCGATTCATGGGCATCCCGTATAGTTAGGCACCAAACCACTATTCAAACAACATCCAAGTTTAAAACTTGTTTAGGCAATTCGACATGGTTGTGAGTAGTGGAATCAGCTCAAATTTATGATGGTGGCCTCTTGTGAATTGAACCGTACTTGGTGAGAATCACTAAGATCTACCTTAAAAAAATTATTGTGCCATTCCTTGAAGCTAGCCATTGAAGCTAGGCATTGAATCTAGGATCTAGCTCAAATTTATGATGGCGGTCTCTTGTGTCTTGAACCCTGCTTGGTGAGAACCACTAAGATCTACCTTAAAAAAAATTATTGTCCCGTTCCTTGAAGCTAGGCATTGAATCTCGGATCTACCTGCAAAGATTTTCGTATGATTGAGGTCCATGCACGGTTTTTAAACCCCGATAGCTTTAATGAAGGACTAAATCGATGGATCTACCTATTTTGTCGTTGTCTCACGCTAACCCTAACCAAAATATTAGATAGTCTTAATATTTATAGCGGTCAGAAATACTACTCGTCGCGGCATGATATAACTTTCAAATTATACTATGATATAATTGATACGAGTAAGCTATCTACCAGACCATTTGCACCGAGGTTCACCTGACTTGTTGTTTTACCCGACCATTTGCACCAGGGTTTATCTGACTCCGTCGCTTAATAGATTACTCGGTTATCTTTCCCTGGCAGCCAGACCAAGAACAACAGTTTATGTTTTTTTTCTTGCATTTTCATTGCAGATTTTTTTAGTTATTTTTATGTAGTGTACTAAAATTATACAATTAGAAACATACATTCTTAATTTTCATAAAAATTCCAATCTAAACTTACAATTTTAAACTTGCACTTAACAACAAAAATTTGCATAGCTAAATTTATGGATGAATGAATTCGACCACAATTGCTGTGAAAGTAGGTACTGAAATCAGTAACAGAGTAAGTATCACCGGACGGCCTCAGGTGGGCCCGGTGCAAATGGGCAACCGGAAGAGGTCTGTAGTCGAAGAACAACAACAGCCGCAGGAAGTCAGTTATCGTCATAGTAACCGTTTGAAAGTCCAAATAGCCGTTAACTTTATAAAGCAGTTGGATGACATTTAAAACGATTTGAAATTGAGATTCCACGGAGGTGTAGTGGATTGGTTATTACCACATGATATGAAGAAGGGTCTTGTGGAGCTGACAGAAGAGATGGGTTAAAGCTGATCAGTTTGCTGGGCTTCTAAGAGATAAAAAAATATTGTAAAATTATGATGATGATTAATCTTTATTATTGAGACCAATTTTGGTTTATAGAATTTTAAGAAAGAAAATACTTGGTTTATTTTAAACTTTGTTGTTGTGATGAAAAAACTTGTTAAAAAGCTTTCCAAACTCACTGATAATAAAATCAAATACTACTAAAAGTTAATAAAACGAAAATAAATACATTCAATCTCAATAAACTTGCAAGGTTAACATCAGTTTTTCACAGTTTCCACCAAAGCAATTGAGCACACCTGCTTTTCAGGATAAAGAACCCAATTCCAAAATTTTAGTGCCCATCCTCAACCAATTCCAAAAACACTCACGGCCAACTGTTCTCAGAAAATCAGCAAGTTTAATTTGACAGTACCGCTGGTGGCCATAGGAAACACTTGCAAGCAGAATGAATTCTTAAGATAATTTCTTGATCTAAAATCTATTACGGAATATTATTTAGCTAACCAGAAGCTTGTTGAGAATATACATCACCCGGATAAACTACAAAATATTCATAACCAGAACCAGAACCAATTTGTTAATATTCATGAACAGAATCAGAAACAAAACAGATTTTACTTTATTCATTATCAAGATCTAATTTGACAATATTCTTGTACATAACCCGAACCAATTTTTCAATATCCATGAAAATAACCTAGGCCGAACTTAAGTAAAAGAAAATCATGTACATCCTCATCAGCGATAGAATTGTTAAACTATTACATTAAACAATCCTGATTAGTAACAATAATATATCAGTAGTTATTCTGTTTTATCAATCATTATGTTGGAATTTAGAAATTATCGATCCTAACCATAAAATATCAATATTTAAAAATATTGTTTGTATTAAGCATTATGTTGGAATATAGAGAACTAAATTTAGAAACTATTTGTTGTATTAACTGTTATGTTGTATTAATTGTTATGTTGAAATTTGTGGATTATTTAAATTAATCATTTCAACTACCGTTAGGTATCTAAATATCATACATAATTTTTTTTAAATAATCTAGGGAACAACAAACAAGAAGGGTATTTTGTACAATTTTGGTTGATAGCTAAAGTTCAAAATTTGCTTCATTCTCTATTTTTAAGTCCGTTAATGTTTTTATGGCTAGCAAAATTCGGTAGTGTTCTATAAATGTGATGTTATACCTGTGCACTCTGAGAGTCAACTTTTGAGAAATTTTTAGTCTCTTCCCTTCAACACTTTGGTGAAGAAGCTTACATCTCTGGACATTGTAATTGTAATCAGCTTGGAGTAAAGGTGACATTTTGTTGGCAACTGGTATTTCTTAGTTTGTAAGTTTGATTAAATTGAATAATGTGGAATTCCCTGAATTGATTGACTGGAGGGTGTTTTCCCAATCTTTTTTTATTTGACTCCATTCCCACTTGATTCAAAACACCGGTTATAAAAGAATTTAAGATTTTACAATGTAACTTAATAGTTTTTCAAATTCTAACACGTAGCTATGTACTTTTCCAGCACAGATTTAGGTGTTTTTGAACAAATATCAAAGCTTTTTTTTAACGCAAATCTCAGTTTAGTTTTTATCTTCAAATTAAGATAAAAGCATGAACATACAGAGATAAGCACATGGACATACACAAATAAGCCCTCTGAGATCAGGCCAGCCTAACACATCCTATCCACTACCTGAAGAAATAATCCACTAAAAAACCTCCAAACAGCAGCCTCAAGAGAGAGGCCCGATCATTGAATTGACTTAAGCGGATCCTTTCTCTTCTTCCCGGCATCAATGCCATCCATGGGGCTGCCTGCGTTTTCACTGTCGGAACTGGGGTAGTGGGTGCAAATCTTGTAAAGGTGAACAGGTTGTTGACCAGATCTACACCTAAATTCCTTGTGTTCATAATCTAGGAGCTGCAGGTGGGGCTTTGGACCGGCCCAATCGATAAAAAACTTATCAGGCAACCCTTTGCATAGATACAGCTCTACACATATATGAGCAAAAGTGGCCAAATTGAGATCCTTTCTCTGTCACTCTTGACAAACCTTCCCAAGGAGTTGGGAATGGTTGCCAAAGAATCAGAAACCGGAGGTAAATTCGGAAGTCTTACGCAGTCTAGTAATCATAGGTGATAGTAATATGGGTGAGACATCCAAAGGTATGCTTTGGATGAAAGCATAGTACCTTTTTTTTGTATAGAGCAGTAATAACTATATTAATAAGATTAATATGTTCGGAATAAGTTTTTGTAAAAAATGTGTGAAATATAAGTGTAACTTAATCTTTTTTAGAATTAATTTTAAATTATCACACTTCCTAAAATCAAAATACTTATATTTGGTAAAAATAAAAATACCTCAGTTTTTTAAACTTTACTATTTAAGAGTGCAACGATTTGAACTTCATACAATGACTCAGGTTTAAACTTCCTCCAAAGGTGTCTGTTTGTCTGTGAACGAAATTAAGTTATCTTGTTTGAAATCAAGGCCTGGAATTCTGGAGACAGGGTGTCTGGTAGGTGACATAGACGACCTGGCAGAGGTGGTATTTGAGCTTCTTGGCCTCTACCTCTTTCCAGAAGGGGAAGGCAACTCAAGGTTGAAGTTGAGATTATTTTGGAGAAAAGAAGTCCATTCCAAACTATCCCAAACACCCAACCCTAGTATCTGCCATAGAAAGAGTACGATAATATACTTCACCCAACGAAGTATGACTTGAGAATGATTAGACAGGTCACAGCAGTATGAAAGCACATCTTGTTTCTTCCATCTTGATATGTACGTTCTGCCCACACTCACGATGTCAGCCAGCGATAACTGCGCAACTCTGACGGAACCAACTGGAGTCGGCGCCACTGGAGTCCACTATTCTCACCGCGCAATCCATACCCTTTGTGAACCCCGCTGTCTCATCACACAGAGAAACTGATGGGCACGCAGGCCAATTAATTATAGGATGGAATTTGACGGGTAAATGCCCGTCATGGGTCAATTTACCCGTCAAATACAGCAAAAATATTGCCCAGACCGTCAAAATCTGGCTTGGAATACAGAAAAAGTTTCAGATTTTGTCTGTTACCGACAGTTTTGACGGGTGTCTGTCATTTGAAATTCCAACCCCTGAATTAGCTTTTGTGATCACATGTCTAACACATACCTCGGGAGTCGGGAAGATTTAATGTCGGCGCATGATCTTGTTTCCACATTGCAAAAACTACTGCTTAAACATACACAGATCAAGATATAAGAGAAGTGAAATATAAAGAAATAGGATTTATCAAAATATAAGAGAAGTGAAATATAAAGAGATAAGATTGAGATTGAAATATCATGCATACATACCCATGAATATTGAAGTATTTTGAGAATGGCAACTTTGATATTACTTCGTTTTTGTTGCAGAGCGGCCACTCTCGCCATGTGGGCGACTAGCCATAATGAGCCTGATAGATGCCGAATGAAAGCCACCTTAAGCTTTGGCTTTTCTGCGCGTGATCAGCGGAGCAGCATATCATTTTGCTGAGTTTCTCCGTATGCAGTATATCATTTTGTAGGCTTTGTTCAGAAGTTTCCTTACAGCTTGCATGAAGGAATGGAACACATAATTGCCATATCCACTACGCGGTTTTGTCCATGGTCTGAAAACCTAAACCACTATGTGGCTTACTTGTATAAACTAATTTCAATTCCAATTCCTGTATTTGAACTTCATACAAGGACTCCAATGACTCGAGATGAAAAATTGAGATGACAATACCAAGAAATTGTTGATAATTGAGATGACAACATCAAGAAATTGTTGATGGACAAGTGTATATTAGCTAAATGTCTAACTACAAGATACAGGAGTTTATTAAAAGTTTGGAGCAGTTTATAAGTAGTTCCTAATTAAATGGAGTTTATTAAAAGTTTGGAGCAGTTTATAAGTAGTTTCAACTATTTAATTAGGAGTTGGACTCACACATGACTGCACATTAACTACACATGACTGCACCTTAGCTAGACTTCTAGATGCCAAATGCAATTGGACTAAGCATTAAGTGATTGGAGTTGAAGTTAAGCTAATAGTGGTATCTAATAGTTATCCAATATATCTTTTATTACAAATAGTTATCCAATATAACTGTGATTACAGTTGAAGTTAAGCTAATAGTTCTAGAATAATTGAAGTTAAGCTAATAGTTGTATTAATTTTAATTTTTACAATTATCACTAATTGTACTTATCACTTGTTAATTAAGTTTCACATGCTAATTAAATTATTTATTATTTTTTGAAATTATTAAATCGCATGTTAATTACGTTATTCTTTTGAAATTGTTAATTATTAATTTTAAAGTGACAGTACACTTGTCTTATTCTCATTCAATTTTGGACGATGCCCATAAAATCTATCTGCACAATACACTTGTCTCATTTTAATCAATAGATAAAAACACATAGATAATGTTCCACCTCAAAATTGTAAGATATATAAGCCTATTAACTTAAGAGCTTTTCCAAAACCCTTTGGAGCACGAAATCTAATGATCGACCAACCAGGCTTGTTGTATCCACTCTACTAAGCTTGAGACACATGGCTTAAGCCCGTTGAATATGGATATAAGGATTGTTTTGTTGAAGTTGTATTCAGTGATATAGGAGTCTTCGAGCTTGGCTGTAGAGCTCTCCTCCTAAAGCTTCACTATATAAGTTGATCCCCATCCCCACTCAATCCTGAAGCCAAAAAAAACTAAAAAAATTAAACAAATAAGGTTTGAGAAAATGAGCTATAACTGAATTAATATGATGTTTAATTTAAAAAACAAAAATGAAAGTCTGAAATATTAAATATGTAAATAATTAATAAAACTTAAAATCAGGGAAATTAGTTAAATGGTATTTAGATTAATATTATGTTATTATTTAAGTCTAAAAGATTAAATAATTAATAACAATGAGTAGTGACTTAAAACAAGAAATTAGTTAAATAAAGAAGAGAACGATATTATTAATGATAAATAATGAGTTAAAACAAACAAAAAAATTAGTAAAATGACATTATGATAAATAATGAGTTAAAACAAACAAAAAAATTAGTAAAATGACATTTAAAACAAAAAATATGAGGAATGAGTTAAAACAAAAAAATATAGTTAAATAGTCCTTAAAAATAAGGAGGACAAGGTCCAATTCAATACTTAAAGAGGATGACTAATTGCTTCGGTGAGAGTCAGAGAGCCAAGACAACATTAGTTTCAATAAAAATATAGATAGAAGTCGAGCGTGAGATTATTGGATGTGTAAGAAAGGGAGCCGAAGTGGACAATGAAGTGCTTGATAATGTGTTTTTTTTAATCAATGTTTTTTTGAAATTTGCATGTATGAAGAAAATGTTGAAATTTTATAATTTTAGTTGTTGTTATATGTTTTTACAAGCTTTTTGAAAAGATAAAATGAGAATAATATCTAATATAATATAGAAATAATTTATTTAGACAACAAAAAATTATATTTTAAATTTTTTTTATTTATCAAATAATTCATTTAAAAACTAAAAGTAGTATTTCAAATTTTTTGTAGTATCACTTATTGCTTTCTAATTATGTAAGTGCTGGTGAATAATAGTGTTTAAATATTTCAAAATCACCGTAAGAACTACCTCATAGTGTGAAAAAAAATATAATTATAAAAAAACATAATTGAAATATAAACAAAAATACATTTTAGAGTTGCATCTCATTTCAACTTTCACTCCATGCTCATTTACACATTCATTTTAGATTGATTATTCATTAGTTACATTACATTAATTAAACATCATAATAACTTTGGATATCATAGTCAAGCCATAATAAGATAATTATAAATTTTCATATTGTCATTCTAATGACATATAGAAGATAATTATTAATTTATATATTCGGAAGATGGGGGTCATTAAAAAAGAAATTACAAAATGTTTCAGAGCCGGTACTTGCTTTGTGCATGTCAGAATTTACTGTGTAGAACTTGTCATTTCTAGACAACTTTGTAGATATTGGGATGTGTCCCTTGCTAATGGTTTTGTAAATATGTATGCAAGATGATTTTTAGACGTACAAAATTCTAAACTAATTTTTTTGTTATTTACCAATTCTCTTATGAAACGATACCTCGTGTCGATGTGCTTAGTTATCTTGTGGAAAACATGGTTCTTTGATGGTGCTATGGTTGAACTGTTGTTGCAGTAGATAGTTGTGGGTTCTTGCTCATTCTATGATAGATCCCTTAACATCCTTTGCATCTAAACAACTTGACATGCAGTGTTTGTAGATGCAACATACTCTGCTCTGTTGAAGAAAGAGTTATAATGGGTTGTTTCTTTGAATCCTGCAACACAACATCTATACCAAAAGGAAATGTGTAACCATATGCGCTATTGCTGTCAACTATGTTGCCTCCATTTTCATAGTCAGTGTATCCAATGAGTTTGAAATTTTCCAAGGTTGAATATAAAATGCCAAGAACCTTTGTGCCACTTACGTACCTCACAATTATTTTCATGCCTGCACATGGGAATCTTTTGGTGAATCCATAAACCTTGAGATCATAATTACCCTATACATATGATGTATGTCCTTGTCACAGTTAGATACATAAGATTTTCAACCATCCTTTTAAATAGTGTAGGATCTACATTTGATCCTTCATCATCCTTGCTCAATTTTAATCCTCGTATCACTGGTGTTGGGGCTGACTTTCAATTAGCCATATTGAATCTTTTCAAAAATGTGATATAAATATACCACTTTAATACTGTTGGACTTTAATGGCCAAAAAAATACTTCATAAGCCCCAAATCAGTCATTTGAAGTTCACTTTCCATGACTGATCTGAATTCTTTTATGCCAAAATCACTAGTAAAAATTAAATCATCTACATATAGGGAGACAATTAACATGTTAACTTGCTCATTAAATTTGGTGTACAATGTCGGGTCACTTTAACGTCTGTGAAATCTATTCTGGGTGAGATAGTAATCAATGCGACTGTACCAAGGTCTATGAGCTTACTTCAAACCATAGAGTTCTTTTTTCTGTATAATTTGTGCTCTTGTCTTGGAACTTCATAGTCTTGTGGTTGTTCCACATACACTTCTTACTCATGATAGCCATTTAAAAATGCAAACTTAACATCCATTTAATAAAAATTCCATTTGTTTTGTACAACAATGGCTAAAATAAATCTAACTGTATCCATTCATGCAACAGACACAAAATTTTCATTGGAATCTATGTGAGGCTATTGAGTGCACCCTCTTGAAACTAATATTGTCTCGTGCTTCTACATATTCCCATAAACATCTTACTTAGTCTTATAAATCCCTTGGCATTGATTACATCCTTATCTTTTGGAACATCTACCAGCTCCCATGTTTTTTTTCTTAATGCATTATATTTCTTCATTCATAGCTTGTGCCCAAAATTCATCTTCAATAACTTCCTAAAATGTTAGAGGATCATCTATTTGAGAAAATAATGCAAAAACAAAGAATGAACTTGGTGTACAAGCCTCATATATTTCATGCAAACATCTTGTATTTATTGGATTTGTCGATGTCAACCTCATTGAACTACTTGATGGAGTTTATTGCGATCTTCGTTTTCTTTGCGGTGTACCTCGAGCTATGACTTGTGTGGAGGTACCTTGTGTTGAAACATGTCTGGTTTTCTTGGGAGTGGTCAGAGCTACAAAATTTTGACCTACATGCAGTGTTAGAACAACTTCATCTGCCACATCATCATGTCCGACAGTTGGCAGAATATTGACATGCTTATCGAGGACTCCATCCCCTACTTCATTCTCAAAAAATTGAGCATCTCGACTAATAATTACTTTTCTTGTGATAGGGTCATGCAATTTATATGCGTTTGTATCTTGAGAATAACTAACAAAAATACATTTTTGTCCCTTGTTGTCTAATTTTTTTCTTACCTCCTTTGGAACATGAGCATATGCGACACAACCAAGAAAATTAAATGAGAAACATTGTGTTTTATATTTTTCCATGCTTCTTATGAGACTTTGTTCTTCACTCTCTTTGTCAGACACCAGTTCATGATATATACAACAGTTTCCACCGCCTGAGCCCAATATTCATTTGAGAAATTCTTGGCTTCCATCATGATGTGCACCATCTCCGTTATGGTTATGTTCTTCCTTTTTGTGACACAATTTTGTTGAGGTGTATACCACCCAGTGAATTGCTTGTGTGTGCCATGGGTCTTCCAAAAATTTAGGAAATAATTTGAGACATATTCACTGGCTCTGCTATCCTTAATATATTGATGTTGTATCCATTTTTCTTTTCCATGAGTGCTTAAAACTGTTGAAAATATCCAAATGCATCACATTTATGTTTTAAGAAATAAACCCAATCTTTTCTTGTGAAGTCATCAATAAATGTAAGAAAATAATTGCATCCTCCTATGGATGGTGTCTGCATTGGTCCAAAAATATCACAGTGCACAATTTAAAGTGGTGTGTGGCAGCTTTATAAGACTTTCCGACTAGAAAGGTGTCTCTATGCTCCTTGCCAAAAATGTAGCCTTCACAATTTCTCTTTGCGTTTTCAATCAATGGAAATCCTTTCACCATGTTCTTCATGTGCAGTAGCTTCATTCCACCAAAATTCAGATGTACAAATATAAAATGTCATAGACAAGACTCATCTTGCACCTCTAATTTAAATGCTACTTGTATTTATGCATGTATTCTTCTTGTTTGTCAAAATGACTATCTATTTCTTTTCTTTTTTCCTTAAATGCAGTCCATGAATTTCTCTTTCATTTCATGTCTGGCCTTATCCTTAAGGGAAACAAGTTATTGCTTGTCATTGGTATGTTTACTATCAAATAGTTGCATGGACATATTTCTTTAATCACATAAACATAAATGTTGTAGCATAGAATGTTTGTTAAATCATTTATTAGGTATTTATTGGCAATCATAATTAAATTTTTATATAAGCAATATTTTTTTCTTTCAAAATGAATTCTTGGTAGATTTTGAGAAATGTGATTTTTTTGGTTATAAACCTATGGGTTTGAGATAAAAACAAATGACTTACACTTATATTCATGATTATAGTGTTGATGTTTGAGCAAAATTGGAGAAGCTTGAGCTTTAAAAATTGTATCAATCAATTTCAACACACAAGTATTTCGTAAATTGATCACATATGAATATATGAGACACATATCAATCTCATGAATATATCAGCAACATAAATATATCATCCGCATAAATCAGCTCCATAAATCATCCATATAAATCAATCAATGATGAGAGACAGGATATACCCTCAGGAAACCCTCCAAACATGGAGGATGAAAAACCCATCAATTCTTTGAGTATGATAGATGGATTTGGGGAGAATGGTTTAAAAAACATAAGAATATTTTCCAATAAGAGATATCGCCTAGGCATTAGAGAAGACAGATCCAATGTAACCCTACAAAAACAACTGTATGCAACTGTATTGAACTTACCATATGCCTAGCATATTAATAACAAGCCAACAACCCTAGCATGAAGAAGGTAGCACATAGGAGGATCAATAAACATACTGAGGGTACCACATAGTGCATTCAGAAGGAGGAGCTAACTATAACTCCCTCCATGCAAACATTAGCACCCTTCCTTTCCTCAATTAGCTTTAACCAAATGCTAATTGACATGAACTGAATGTGAGATGTCTGAATTGAATGTGAAGTGAACTTATCTGAAGTGAACTAAACTGAACTGAATGTGAATTGATTGATCTTAAATCAATCTTCAGCTGACTGCTGATCACTTAGTTAGCATGGTAACTTAAGTGTCATTGGTGCTTCACTCTTGGTGCTGTCCATGCACAATTTCTATTATTAACTTTTACATGGATCTCTTTAGTTAAGTGATGCATGTTGATTGATGAACATTAAGCTCTTATTTATTTAACTGATTACATTCATTAATAGTTCAATTGATTCTTTTATTGAGGCATTGATATTTTATTGAAGCTTTATAACTTGAGTTCACCTAGACATTTGCATGGGAAATTTGAATTCTCTTTCCCTATGCTTTATCTCATTATCATTAATTAATTAATTAATGGTCCATATGTGTATCATTTATTTGTCTTATCATATCATACTATGCATAATTATTCCATACATACTGATGATCATATATATTACCCCGGGACATATATTCATATGCTAAAGTAATTCACTCTAGGGGTAGCAAGTCCCTAAAGGATACTTATAGCACTTAGTGACCATGATTAGCAATATATCACATAGTATAACCACCTCAATAAATGGAGGTCCATAGGCTTAATAAAACACAAGACTTTAATCGTGATACATCACAATATCATCTCCACAATTGGAGATCCATTCTCATAGGGTATTTTCTATGAAATTCATTGAATTGATACAACACAAGTCCACGGTCTTGATACAACACAAGACCAATCCTGATATTACTCACAAGCTCTACAATACAACATCACCACTTAAATCATATGAGGATACTTAAGACTTGATACAACATAATGTCCTAACTTGATACCACACAAGTCTTGGATAATGACTCCTGATGTCAGACAATCAACATATTGAGGGATTTTTATTATGTCATATAGATTTTTTTCTATGTGACAAGTTTCATGCTTAGCTTTAAGGAATGAGCATAATGTTGATGGTTATTAAGGATAAAGCTATGGATTTATTGTTTACTTCATGAGTTTGGGTTTGAAATGGATAGGGGCTTAAGCCATGGTCAAAACCTTGCATGAATAATTTTATTCTCTGTAGGTGGAATATGTGTTTTATTTCAAGCTTACGGCATAAGTTGGGTGTTTTTTCTAGCCAAACCCCTAATTATCAACCAACAATAAGGGATGTTATCCTTCAATTGATGGTTTTGGATTGATATCATGTACATAATTAATTTAATTATCATATAAACTCTACATATTGAATATTGTCTATATACCAAAGTTCAAGGTACAATTTTAGGATTAGCACCAAAAGGATGCTTTTTATACACCAAGTCATGGCTGGGGATACAATCCATGGATATATAACCTTGTATACTATTTTGTGAGTCAAAGAATCAATGCATTTTCCCTAAATAGGAATATGGTCTTGAAATAGAGGATATGACACACTGTGTACATGTGACCCTAAACCATGGTGTAAACCCTACATGCAAAATATTTACCATACTAGAGTGTTTTGGGCACAATAATAGCAAGGGTCAAGAGCAACATGGATGGTTATTCTGAACCAATCCAAGTCTATGGAAACACCATTTATTTAGCTCTTAATCCATGCTTTTGAGACCTATAAATTAGTTTAAGGACATGAACTACAAGGATATGGGGAGACAAGGTTACAACACATGCCCAAATTCTTTCTCTGGGGCTAAAAAAAAATTGAAAAAAGTTATAATGGAATAATTTAGACATTAACAACCTTTGAAGAGGTCAAAACTTACATATACATTGCCTTGGACATATAGCACTCAAACTAACTTAAAGACAATGCCAGTTGTGTTGATAAATGATCCCCTCATGCAAGCACCTAAACTTCTTATTTGAGAATCAAAACTTTGTGAGAGACATAAAAACACCCCACTTTCACTTACATATTTTTCCTCGCATGGATTGATTTATTTCTCCTCTTATGGTTTTGTTTGGAGTGAGTTTGGAACTTAAATATAGATATGTATCCCATAATCCATGATATTGGAATTCAAATTGCATGAATAAGAACTTAAAACATGATATATGTGTTATCGACATGATCATATCCATATAGAGAATTACCAACTTGATTTAAATGATTTGGGAAAACATGCATCCTTATTTTGGTCGAATCCACGGGTTGGGGTTGAATAGTATAAAATTTAATTGTTAATAAATGGTTTTTGTATCTCATACGCCATGCAAGGGTGCCTAAATCATCATAGATTCTGTATAGGTGGAGTATGATGCAAAAGAATCCCTTTCCAACACAAAGTGAGGAGATCTTGTTGGTTTATCCACCCTCCAAAAATTTCAACTCTCTTCTCTCAAGGTTTTTTGGGGCTCTTATGTGATGCCATCCCATTTTCACATGCAACCATATTGGCAATTTATTTTCCTCCCAACCAATTTCCACCATCACCTTGATTTTTTTTTGTTTGTCATGTATACACCCACCACACACCTTGGATGGGACCTTGAGGTGGATACTCGACATGGCCCTTTTTCTAATGGTTTAATTGGAGGTTGAAAGATTGAATGTGGTGGATTGGGGGAAAGGAAAATTTTAAGGATCCATACTTATATTAAACTACATAAATTTTGGTGAATATTACTAATTATCAAATGCCAACCATAAAATGCTTGATGATATTTTTGTAAAAATATTCGACTTTATGAGTATTTTATATTGTTTCTAGAAAAAAGAATAAAATTTTTTAGAGAAAAATACTTTTATCTTATGGAATCATTTGGGCATGCCATTTTTTAGAAAAAAATTGTAAATCCATGAATGTAGGATGCTCCTTTTTTCTTTGGTTTCCCCTTTATTGATTATCTAAGTTTTCCTTTAGCAATGTTGGTAGGATTTTTTTCATCCCAACCTAGGCTACATCAACTTGCTATGAGAGAAATTTTATGACCTACATGTGAGATTCAAGAATAATTCTAGCTAAGGAGAGCTTATGAGGTAGATTTGTTATAGGGAGAAAATAGTTATAACAAAGAAAATTATTGGGTAGAACTAAATAGGAAGAAGAGAACAATAGTATGGCTCAAGAAAGGGAATAGGAATCCCAGCATGGGGCAAAGACCATTGCAAAGGAGCTATAAATGGTATTATCCAAATGTTGAGGGCCATTTCAATTGAAAAGAATTCCATGGAGTTAGATCAAATAAGAGGGTTTGTAGTAGATATTCATGAAGCAATTGATGAGGAGTAGGAAGTAGAGGCTTCACAAGAAGAAGTTGAGGAATTTACGGAAGTTAATGTCCCATAAGAAAGGACTATCAATGCATTGAAAAATTGGAGAGCTAGACCAAACATGATTACTCCTACCTAATTAGGGAGATTAAACACAAAAGAATTGATTAATTGTATTGGGGACATGGATAGATTATTTGAATTCGACCAAATAAAAAATCCATGGAGAATAAATGTAACATGTATCCTATGATCCCCGGATCGGGTGATTTCAATGAAAACTAAAGGAATGATTGTGAAGTGACCAAAAGTGGCTCAAGGGAGGTGTCTAATGTATCAAGGAATTTATCTCACCTCCTTTCCAAGCATATGAGAATACCTTGATACCCTAGGAATTGATTCTATTTTATTGATGCATATACTCATCACCATTATGACGATAGAGATGTCAATGAGCTCCAGTTGCAGCATAAGTCAAGACCCAAAGAATTATTGTTGCATCTCTGAAAGAGAATTTTAGTTTGAGAATGATATGTATCACTTCGGTAATCGATGGAATCTTGGAGAGGAAATAACATGCATTGTAAGGGAAGGTTTCCATGCTTGCAACCATTTAGAAAGCTTTCACCAAGGCCACAACTGAGATACATGTGACCATGTATTCAAAAGGAATTTGGCCTCCATGATATATATTCTATTTGACATTAGGAATGACCTGCACACCCTTGATGATGACACATAGATGAGGTTTACATATATTGAATACAAGGTTCAGGTAGTGGTTTACTAGTTAATGGACAATTCATATATATTCAATCACCCCACTCCAATCTTCAGGAAAGGTATGCAACCTTAGGTGGCCATTAAAATCCCACAACCTCCCTCCTTAGCTGAGATGATGTCCACACCTACTCTGATCTCTACAACACCTAGCATTGGTTCACATATTATAAAAGTGAAGTACTTTAATCCTTTAGTGACTTCAGTCCTAAGTGATTTCCCCTTGAAGAAACATCAACGAGCGTAACGGAACCAACTCATCATGTAAGGAATTTCCAATTCTCCTTTGGAACCCACCAAGCAAAATCGGTGCCTAGACACCAACCCCTTTGCAATGCATTGATAATTGTTTGTGGTAAGAGTTTCATGGGTTTGACATACAAAATTGCTATTAGTTTCCTTCTGTAGTTTTTAATGTTATTGCATAAGTTCTCTCTATCAGTCTACAAGAATTTTACTTATCTTCAGCTCTTTAAATCCTTCTGTATGTATCCCAATAGTGACAATTTATGAACATTTTATGCGTAGCCTAGAGGAGGAATATTATAGTTTCTTTTTGGATCATGGAATGGAAAGATTCTCCTTTTTGAAGTCCTAGATCTATCCCTTTATGTATTTTTATGCAACAATGTAATATAATATCTAACTTAAAAAAAATGCATCCTATGATGGGTTAATTTCGCTTAGGATAAGAAAAGAAAATGGAAAGATAAAATTGAGGCTTTCATATAGGATGATTGTTAAGATGAAGGGTAAATTTATGATTGTTACTCTTAAAAGAAACTTGGAAATGTGAAAAACATCACACGAAAGGAGATGATGTAAATGAATATATCAAAGAATTTTATATCATGTCCATTAGATCCAAGAAAATTGATGAAGGAAATAAGACTAGTGAGAGATATATTATTGTCCCCTAATATGTTATTGAAGCTAACAAGAAAAATAAAAAGTTATCATGGTAAAGGAACAAGAGATAGAGGAAAGAATGTTTTTGAAAGAAAACAAAGTAGTGGAAGCAAAGAAGAAGGAAGCAATAAAAGTGTTACAAACCAATAATCTAGAAGTAATTACGAATCCCATGGAGATACAAAGATCCGATATTAATGGGAGGAATATTTGGACAAGTATGCTTCAAGTGTGGAGCATAAGGACACAAGTCTTATGAGTGTCTCACGGATTTAAATGGGAACAAAAGAAAAAGCTGATATTGCTCAAGTATAGATCCCAACTAGATTAATTATTAGAGATAAGGGTTGGTGTGAGCCAATGCTTTCATCTCATGACTTGTTAATTGAAATGGAAATTTGTAAAATTATCAAATTTTGAAATGGAAATTTGTAAAATTATCAAATATGTTAAATGGGAGGAATAATCAAAGATACATGCACAACATATTATAATATTGTATAGGAATATGAAATGTAGGTAATTGAATAAGATTCATGAATATATATATTTTTGTGAAATTTTTTTGTTTAACTTATTGAAATTCATGTTGTTCTAAGATTGATATGTTTTTTTCTCTAAGATAAAATGCATATGTTCACATTTAGTCATCAATTTACTATGAAATGATGGAATTTCTTGAAAACAATTGTACATTTCTATATAATTGTCAATTCTTGTTTGTAACTAATTTCACATATTTTTTATTATTAATTTTATATTTAAAAAAATTAATAAAGTTAATATATCACTAAAATTGTAAGGTCAAGCATTAGGATTGTGTTTGAGTCTCTTAACTTAATCAATCAATTTATTTTATTTTGAGTGTGTAGGTCTTCAGCTATACATATGCACCATATAATTTGTTTCCAAATTAGTGAGGCAATCAAAACTTACACCATAAATAGAACACATGCATTTTTGAAATATGATATATGTACAAATACAAATTAATAAAAAATAAAAAGTAATACATGATTCTTGAAATTACACATTTTTAAAAATCTACAGTCAAAGATCTATAGCTGTGTGCAATATCATAAGTATTGAATATGTTATTCATATTTAAAATAATGGGTAAAAAAGGACTTGATAAAAGGGAAATGGGAAAATGGATTTGTTCTTATTTATACTACCCAAATAGTAATGTTTGTCATTTTCAATCTAGTATCCAACTCGTCCACCAATAAAAAATTGGGGTACCTCAAAAAGTTGTTGAATCAAGTGCATTTTCCCTACTATAGTGATGACCCTGATCGAGAATATGAACCATAGAAATAGATACCCAATAAACCAATTAGTGGTATCGGCCATTTCTCTTACTCCCTTTCACATTTTATCTCTTTACTCCTTTTCCTAAATAATATTTTTTATTTAAAAAATATTAAAATATTAAATAATAATTTTATTTTAAAAAAAAATAGAAATATTATTTAATAGTTTTTGTTAAAAATAAAAATTATAAAAAAAGGATTTTTCTTATTATAAATGTGGGATATCTATCTGAATCATCATGTGCGGAAGTCCGTAAAGGTTAATCTGAGGATCCTTTAACAATGCATAGTGCGTCGAACATGAAGAAGAATACTCACAAGGAGCCAAAGCTATGCACAACTTTTAGATCGCCAAAGAGAAAGATAGACTTCCTAATCTGTGATCTCGAGTTTAAATATTTTAAGAACAAATGGAAATCAAAAGCTTCATCGCAAGAGTTAGTAGGAAAAATATTACTTCCATATCTTAAGATATGAATTAAGCATTTTTAGGTTAACAAAGTAGATAATAAATCAACATTTGAAATTTCAATTCTAGATTTAGAAGAATTAAATAATTCAGTGACATAGAACCTCGCGAGTTCAGTATATAAACAAGATCAGAATCCTAGGAAGTCAATAAGAAGATGGCAAATAAGTGTCAAAGAACCTCATCATTTCCAGCCATCTAGTTAGCATTGGTCCAAGAATCTCCTTCATATTTTCAAACTTGAAATCTGATTGGTGGAAGATCTGAGTGCATGTGGCATTCAAAGATTCAATTAAAGCACATTTCGAATAATTTAAGAGCATCGACTCAATATGTGGAGATAAAACAAAGTTTTATTTCTAGATCTTTGTAACCATCTCATATTTAGTCTATTTTTTGGTTGATCGATTAGGTTTGATCTCTTAAAAAGATGGTAGCATTTAGATTATGAATTGATATAAGTTTCATCATTAGGGAAGGTAAAAGAGGGGGGAAGGTTCTAGCTTGTGAGGCTGAGAATGGTATGAAGTCAAAAATCATATAATGAAAGTCTTAAGACGTGCTTTGTAAATTTCATCTTGGAGACTTATTATCTGAAAGCCAATTTCCTATCTGTTTTGAGTCAAGTTCTAGTTGTTTTTCAATTTGAATACTGTGCAGTTATGATTTAACTGGTTTTAGTTATGGATTCCTAAGCAACAATGTTTCTGTTGTGATTTCCCATGCTCAGATTTAGTATTTCAGATTCCATCTTTGGAATGTTTTTCTGAACATGTTTCTTTATGTTAATGTGTGAATGAGCTGCATCTCCACATATTACCAATATTCTTTAAACCTTGGTTATTCTGATATGATTTTTCCTTTTAGTCTAGTCATCCATTGTTATTTGCAGAGCTAGATGTTATGAGATGTCTACATTTTCTCTGTCTGCAATATTTTTTTACCTTCTTGCACCAGCTACCTATAAAGACAATTCAACCAAATGTTTTGTCATGAGCTTAAGATGTGCTAGCCATGCCCTCTCTGCACTAAGAGTGCATCTTTTAGCACTAACATCTTTTGGCGTCGTTGCTGGAGAGTGAAGGAACGAAGTCATCTTCCCCGGGGTAAGATATTGAGTAGATCATCTTCTTGATGGTGAACAAGAAGTGGACACTTGTTTGACTACAAATTTGTTCACCGGGAAACTCCAAAGAATCCAGTAGCAATTTCACATTTTCAAGATGTCAAATGATCGAATGGCTAACATTATGGCTCAGAAGTTTTCTCCACTCCATTTCTCACATGTTTCAAGATTTTCAAATGTAGTACCTATCATGGACGTTTGGGGAGATTGCCTTCTGGGGTTCATAGAAAGCAAAGAGGATAGTCTTTTGGATCACCTCGTCAGATTTCATCAATGTATGGCTTAGTTAAATATACATCATGAAGATGTTTGTGTATTCTTTATAAGGGGATGCCCATGAATGGTACCGATCATTTCCTCCTTCTAGCATACCTTATTTAAAATAATTTCATATAGCGTTCCATCATCGATGTGAAGGGATTTTTTTCTCAGGAACTTCTTCTTGAGCATTGTTGTGAGAGGTTTCATTCATATATTCAGAATGTTTTTTCTTTTAGTAGTGAGGATGGAAATGAATATATTCATAAAAATATAGACGAGAATGAAATGTTTTCTATTGATACTTCCGAAGAATATTTTGAAGTTATAGTTGATGGTAATATTGATGGTTGTGTAACTCAGAATGCTCTAGATATTTCTCTTTATGTACCTACTATTTCAAACTCAAATGAAGAAGATGATTTATTGTCAGTTGTATGTTTTCTTAATTATGTTTTACAGCAGGAGTTTTTTCAAAATTATGATATTGAAGTTGATAATCATGATATTTTAAATGCATTTGGTACCAATTGAAATGTTTTTAATAGTGATGATTATGATACATGAGCCATTTCAAATCTTTTTGAAGGTCATACTTTAGATAATAATATGAAAAAATATTCATTCTTGCCATTAGGGTTTTATCATGTTGTTCCAATTTATGGTGAATATAGTGATGATGATCTTAACATTCTATAGCCCGATGTCTCTATGGTGACAGCATCCGACCAACAGAGTCGTGAAAGAATTCAGCTTATCATCTATTAAAAGCCAGAGTTGGTGCATGGCAAGTATACATCTAATGGAAGAATGAAAGAGGAGGATTGGTTTGTTGATTATTATGATGAATTGTTGATGTTGTTGTTCAAGGATCTTGTGAAAAGATTCGGGATATCTTTGATTCCTTTGATTTCCAATGTCCAAAAAATATTCATGCTCTCTTTCTAGCAAAACAAATGATATTTCATTTAATAAGTGAAATAGAGGGACAATGTGACCTTTTTTATCAACTGGAGATGCAACACAACTGGAAAGACCCGATGGCCATATACATGGAGTTATGGTTTTCAGAAAAATTCAACCTTATAGAGTTTCAAATCAAAGAGGATTGTGATTGTAAATATGCTTTGCAAATTAAATTTATGCTACGAATGTTAAATTCTTCTTTAATTTTTATTTGCATGCAAGAATTTCTTACTATCGGTTGGATGCTATCATGGCTTCATTGGAAGCATGATTACACATGATTAGCTTGTTTCTACTGGTTAGAAGTAGGAGTAAGTGGAAGAATAATCTCACCATACAAGCATGTAGATTATTTTCATTGTGTTGGTCTACAACAGTACGATGTCATTTTAGTAGTGTGTGTTTAGAGTTGGATCAAGTTACAGAGATTTGGTAAAGATATGAATGACTCCACTTCCCCAATGGACTATGCACAACAAAAAAAATTGTGTCTATTTGTAGAGCGGAAAGTATGCAAGGTCAGGTTGCAAAGAAGGATAAAATGGGAATTTAACTTAGTTGGAGTGACACAATTAAAATTGACCAATTGTTATATGGTCATTTCTAGTATACATATCTCATAATCAAATTTGGTCATTTATCTTGGTTGTTTTTAATTGGTTTCTATCCCGTGATAGAAAATGGTCATTTATCTTGGTCATTTTTAGTCGGCTTACTTAGAATGATCAATTTTGGTCATTTGTCCCTTTCAGGAGACTAGAGTGACCAAAATTTTTGGTCTCCTGATCACTAATCTCTCATTTTCCACTAGTGTGTTGAATTATCGATTAATATTTTACAGTGGCAATATTTTTGTGGCTCCATGGAAAATGGAGGAATGGGCTCACAATGGAGGATATGTTGGCCATGCCTCCTACAAATATTCTATGATATGGAAAGGGTCATATAATGTAAATATATTTACTTTATATGAATAAGATATAAAGTTTTATTGGTTTTCTTTGATGGTAGTATTTATTTGGTTTTCACATTATTAAGAGCATCACATTCCACCCTTTTTTATCTTGTTTTACACCTTTCAAGAAAATAAACTACAAGGGTAATTTCATAAGAATTTTTTGTATAGGTTTCATATTAAAAAATGATCATTTATTTATAAATTTTAGATATGCATGGTTATTATGATAGGTGGCAAGACAGGTTGACTTAAATAAATGACCATGTGATGTAAATTTCATAATTTTATTTTGTATGAATTCCTAGTAATGAAACTACGTGGTTTTCTTCTTTGAGATTCCCATGAGACATCAACATTGTTAGAGACACTCTTATAACGAGGTCTAAAATTGTTTTTAAAAATTTCCACACCTTTATTGCAAATAAAACAACTTAGTAAATATTGTGCAATCTATACACAAATATCCCAGACCAATCAAGTCAAATCTAGTGCATTTCAATCCCAAAATTTTCGTGGCTCCTTGGAAAATGGAGGAATGGGCTCATGATTGAATCAGCTGGCCGCAATCGATAGAATAAAGAATGGAACACCAATTGCAAGTGAATATTGCGATGGAGTTTAACAATTTTGACGGTCCATTCAATCTCGACCCAACCCATTTATATCTCAAGATTTAACATCTCCACCCTCCCATTGATATATAATTTCTTCTTTGGCGTGTTTATGTATAACCAATAGGGAGTTTAATCCCCTCCCTCCTGACCACATAGGATTTCATCTCTTCTTCTTAAAGTTGTATTTTTATTTATTTTTAACTAATGAGAAAAAAAGAAAAAGGTAAAAATTTAACAAAATAGATTTAAGAAATTTAGCAAAGAAATCGATTGCTATATGGATGTTTTCACCATAACGTCATGTCTGACGTGTTGTCATGGGCCCTAGTCTATAATGTCATCTCTATGTGGGAAATCTTTGGCTTACAAGGAAGAAATGTTCATTTCAAGCTTTGTACGACCAAGAATAATTATCATTGATTGGGCCATATTATCAATTCAAAACATAACGTCTAAGGGTAAAGGGCTCATGGGTCATGTGTGATGCCCTATACCACCTCAAAGGACCTATATACTACATAGATAACATCTAGCAAATGAGTAAGATATGTTGGTCATTTTGAGGTTTGACACACCAAGTATGGCTTTCAGTCCCTTGGCCATGATTTGATGTGAAAAAGGTTATTGGGCCAAAACATTTTTCCTTAGGGCTCATGAACTGTGTGTGGGGCCTTAGGCCACCACAAAGCCCTATAAAGGGAATATTGGCATGTGAGAAAGATATAGTACCTCTTTTATGAATTTTGGTTAACCATGGATATTTTTTGTAACTTAAGCAATGGAAAGGTCAAAAGACATAGCCTTAGGCCATAACATTTTCATTTGGCCTATAAGCAAAATATGGTCGTAGAAGATTCTACACAGGGCATAACAGAGAAATAGGAAAATACAACAACGATGGAGATTTCTTTTCATTTGTTCTTAGAAATCATGCTACCTAAGATACAATTATAAAGAAGCCACATGAGTTGATTCAATACCCAATTCTTTCCATCTTCGTTATTTTGATTCAATTCCAAATTCTCTCCATCTTCAATGATCCTATTGAAGGAAAATGCACTGATTTCTTTAACAGGATGTGGAAGCTGGAAGTTGGGAGGTCATCTAGAGGCTCCATGAGAAAGAATTATCATGACTAGTACTTGAGTAATAGGTGGTTCGAGAGCCTCTTGTTATAAATCCAAAGCTTCATAGTGTTGTGCGCCCGATCCATTAGTCCTTATATCAGAGTAGGCTCACCTGGTTCATTCTTAGCATCCAACAATCGTATGGATTTGGCCCCTTGTCCCTGTAATTTATGTACCCCCATAGAGTTTGAGGTATGGCTACTCAAATTAGGTCTCCGGGCTGGGTCTTATCCTGGCTATTCCTAATTAGTCCATCTGTGTGAATCCATCTCATAAAACATACTTGTAAATGCCGATCTGTAGTAATACAAAATCCAATCGTGAGATAGCGATCTAAATTTTGGTGACCTAGCATCAGTAGAACCACCAGCATAGGTATATATTATATAGTATCTAAGAGAGCAACTTCTAAGACAGAGACAGAAGAGGCATCAACAATGGTAGAGCTCCTACTTTACTTTGATCCATCCTGAAAAATCAAGCTTTGAATGGCCTAGCACGAGAATCAAGACACCAACTTTGCCAAATGGGCACCTTGAGAAGTCCTCATGGGAGGAATAATATTAAATCCTCTCATGACCGAATTAAATCCTCTCATGGCCGAATTGGGGACGGACCAGACGGACCAAATTGATACTCATAATCTTGAATCCATAGATTGATTTAGCAAAAGCCCTTTTGGGAAATGGGTAGTTGTACATAGATCTATAATTGAAAAATCCTTCATGTTTTGCTTCACCTCCCTATGAAACTTCATAGGTTTTAATATATATTTTAATTTGTATAATGTATAAGTAAATAATGTGTATATATTTAATTATATTAAATCACATAACATATGAAATACACATATTTATTTATATTAAATATTTTAACATATGAACTATAGTAACATATTTATGTTAATTATATATTGTTATTATATTTACATATTTTACCATTATTAAGGTGAAAGAAGTTTATATATCATAAGGGTGTTTATAAAATATTTACCTATTTTATAAATTCAGTTAAGTATTATATTTACATTTATTAGAAGTATAGTATGGATGAACTATGAATGTAAGGATTTTAACATAATTCCCTAAAATGAAGCATGTTTTGTTGGGAGAAAGAAAATTGGAACAATTTCAATATTATGTTTCCCTTGTGGTTTGAATTTTGTACTTTGGTGGGGTGTTTTAGAATAATCCCACTTGTTATGCATGCTTTAAATGGTAAACATATCCCATATGATTTAAATGATGATGATGATGAACTAGATGACAATGACAGTGATGATGTTTTTGATGACGACGATGATGGAAATGATGATGATGATGATCATCATCGTCGTCTTTGTCATTTTCATCATGACTATCACAATAGTCATCATCATTGGCATAATCATCATCCATGTCATCATCATCATCATGATTATTGACATTTTCATAAGTTATTCATCATTACCTTTGGCATAAGAAATAACATCTACCCAAAATATGTGATTAGTGGAAAAGGGTCATGGAGGACACACACAATTTATGCATGACAAATAACAACTTATTTTTTAAGATGATCAACATCATCATTCTCACTATATTCATCATCATCATCATTGTCATCATCACCATCATCATCATTCATTTCATTTCCATCATAATCATCGGCAATGTCGTCATTTCCATTATCCTCCTCCTCATCATCATCATAATCGTCATCATCATCATCGTCATCATCGTCGTCATTGTTCTCCTCATTATCAGCAACATTATCATCATCATCATAACCATCCTCAATATCATAATCATTATCCTCATTTTTATCTTCAACATTTGGGTGTAAAATTGGATGCAAAAGTGGAAAAAAACATGGATGCAAAAAAGGATGCAAACATGGATGCAACAAAAGTAGGCACAAAAGTGGGCGCATAATGGGGTGCACCAAAAATGGATGCAAAAGGTGATGCAAAAGTGGATGAAAAAAATGATGCAATCATGGAAGCAAAACATGATGAAAAAATTGGCGCAAAAGTGAATACAACCATGGATGTAAAATTGGATACAAAATTGGATGCAAAAGTGGATGCAACAAAAGTAGATGCAAACGTAGATGCAAAAGTAGTCGTAACACCCAACGCAAAACCTGATGCAAAAGTGGATGCATAAAGGGATGCAATAACTGATGTAAAATTGGATGCAAAAAAAGATGCAAACGTGCATGCAAAAGTTGAAGCAAAAGTCAGTGTAAAAGTAAGCACAAAAATGGGTGTGAATTGGGACGCGACAAAATTGGATGCAATAGTAGATGCAAAAAAAGACCTAAACATGGATACAAAATGGGATGCAAAAGGGGATGAAAACGTGGGTGAAAAAGTGGACAAAAAAATGAATGCAAAAGTGGATGCAAAAATGGCTAAAACAAAACGAGATGCAAAACTAGATTCAAAACAGGATGTAAACTTTGATGAAAACTTGGCGCATGAAGGGATGCAAAAACATAAGCATGAAGGGATGCAAAAAAATAAGCAGAAGTGGATGCAAAAGTGGATGTCACAAAAGGATGCATAAGTGGATGAAAACAAGGGCATAAAAGTTGATGTAAACATGGGCATAAAAGGGGGTGCAACAAGAGTATATGTACAAACTAGGCGCAAAATTAGGTGCAAAACTAGGCTCAAAACCTGTCGCAAAACCTGATGGAAAACCTGACACATAACCAGGTGAAAAACCTGGTTCAAATTACGCCATAATTTGTGCCATATTTTAAAAAAGGACGCAAACAATGCCTAAAATAGCACCAACCCATGAAATTGTGCCATTTTGTCCAAAAAATGAAGAAAAATAGACTGAAAGACAGTCTAGATGCAAAAAAGGATGCAAAAAGAGACGTTAAATCCAGTTTTTGTTGTAGTGTCACGTCATTTATTTTCAATTCTTTTAATCAAAGGATCTTAAATAAAAGATAATTTTTTTAAAGTAAATGATGCAAAACTTTAAATCGGCGGTGTAAAACCTCTTCGAAAAACTTTGATATGCATGGTTTTTAGAGGACCAGACATAAATGAAGAGGATTCCGTTCAAAACTCTTAGGTTGTATTTAGCCATCATCAATCATATCACAACATATTTAAGGGGTACTAATGAGAAAGGATGAATCTCCCATCATTACAATTTTAAATTTTAATAATTAACTAAGAAAACATTAATTGTGTTAATAAGTGTATCCCTCTCTCTCACTTAGAGCACATAGATACTGATAATCATGGTCCAATAATAAAGGAGTTTAATAAGAGAAAAATGGATTCTAATGTGTCACCTACGTTATCAGAAATCAACATCAATTATGTAGCAAACTCAAGTCCCAATGGAAGCGACTTGCTTCCCTGCAGCCCATCATGAGAAACATGTAAAATTGCAGGTTCTTGATTTGTTTGAATATGAGGCATTTTTCATTGAATATAGATTGTAACAAAACTCATCACATTAACTATTCTCTCTAATTATGATTGTGTGTGTCAAACTCTTTCTTGGAAACCAATCGTTGCCATTTTTCATGCCTTATGTCTCCCGTAGATGCTTGTATGCTCAACTTGAGATTTGTATATCTTGGTTGACTTAATTCTCCATCCTCGAACAATCTCTCCTGCTGCAACTGAGAGCACACTCGTCAGGCTCAGCTGCAATAACTTAACATTTGGATGCTCTTTCACACTTGCAATTGGGAACATCATTAAGATTCTCCTTGTTGTCTTCTTGTAGTGCTTTGGGACTTGTATGATAGTTCTCGGATAGAGCAGAGAGTTAGCAAATTAAAGCCACTTTTTTATTGTGCTACAACTATCTCACCTGCATGGGGAGAATGAATTTTATGGTTTACATACATGGGTGTATTCTTAACACATTGACACATTGAGCACGCTGTTGAGTCGTGAGCTTCTATGTGGGTGTTCTCCTTCATGCTGCACAGTTGGAAGCTATTCAACGTGTGGTCTACCTTTTGGATGACATGCAAGGTCGTGTGGTGGCTGATCTTGGATATGATGCGGCTACAGGTTAACCTTAAACAATTGGCTTTGGAACTGAAGGATCTTAAACAAATAGATTTATAACTGAACGTCTGATGGTATAGTCCCAATTATGATTACCATGCATGAAATTACCATCGCATAGATGAAAAAACGTAGCCTTAGACATCTACGATCATCACATGGAACATCTACAATCTCAAGGCAACAAACACAGCAATAGGCAGGGACTTTCTTCCTTGCAACCCCTCTTGTTAAATATCAATTCCTTTTATTCCGCCATCTTATATTTACCTACACTTCTTTCTAATTAGGATAAATTAATTAGTATACAAGCACACGTAACTAAAGGTTAGTCCAACAATAAATCTTAATAACAACTAGTTTTTCTTACATGCATACTAATCCATAAATAATCATTGATTACATTAAAACATGAAATATGTATAATACGTGAAGAATATTCATTAGTTTCTTATATTTACGAATAGATCTTAGCATATTTATAATAATAATAACAATTTACTAGTACAAACCATACTTAAATGGATGACATGAACCTAACCAATTGAATACTTGACTTCAACTTTCCTCCCAACCATCTCACACTCTATCTGAAATTCATTCCATCTATCGAGAATTCTAATGATAGGCAATTGCATGAAGGCAATACTATATTTGAAATCCTATTAAAAAATTTCAGAGAATGTTAAAGTGATGGCATGTCATATGCAATGGATTTGAGAAATCAAGAATTTTTGAAATGATTAATACATTTTTTTAAGATACTAGAGTTATCATGTTAACTTTATTTAACATGATGTTTGGCATAATTAATGTGCATAATTAATGATTGATGTTGAGTTAGGAGTCTCTAGAGAATCAAAATTACTAGATTTATTGTGTTGATATATGATTCAATTTATCTTTATTATGGTTTGATGTTGAATTGGAAGACTCTAGAGTATTAAGATTACTAGATTTATTATGTTGATATGATGTTGAGATGGTGAACTCTGGAGCATCATGATTATTTACCTTTATTATGGTTTGATGTTGAGTTGGAGGACTCTCGAGCATTGAGATTACTAGATTATTATATATGATGTTGAGCTAATGAGCTATTAAGCATCAAGAATTTGTAGACCTAATATATTAATTTGATGATGAGCTTATGGGATCTATGTGATTAAGATTATTTAGAATTTTATATAACAATTTGATGATTATGTTTTAATTGATGTTGAGATGATAAACTCTGGAACATCTAAAGTATAACTAACAATGTGATGTTGTTGAGCTAATAGACTATGGAACATCATGTTTTATTAGTAATGTGATGATATTTTCTTTTATTCTTATTTTTATTATATGTAATGATGACAAACAATTCTTTGAAAGATATTGCATGCAATGGATTATGAAAAATTCAATAAGACCATACATTAAGAACCAAATGTAAAATTATGAAACCTACAAGAAGAAAAAATCATTAAAACAGTTATGAAACCTTGAGCTTATCACGGGGGGCGCCCTGAGATTATAAAGATGTTGAAATTTTAAGAAATATTTTACACTAAACAAAATCATAATAAAGAAAAGGGACTGAATATTATGAGATTAAGAAATAGATCCTAAATTAGCATAAGAGCCTTTAGCAAAAAGAAATGTTGCAGAAAAAGGACATTACACGGGGTAATGGTCCATCATACACTAGAGGGTTGAATCGTAGGTCCTTGAGTGCTCAGTTTTCCATCATGTCTAGTCTAGGAAGGACTGTAGGATAAAATGGATATTATTTACACGACTCTATAGAGGGCTAGTAAATGGACATTGTGGTTACTCTGCATTAGTAATAAAGATAGAAAACAACCCTCAAATTATGATCAAATTCCATGGCAAAGAGGTGAGGTTCTTCTGGTATTGGACAAATTTGGTGAGTAGTTGATGAACGGTTTAGTGTTGATGTTGTTGACTCTAGAGCACTCTGAAACTACATGGACCCATTGTGATATCTAGGTATTGACCTCGTATTCTCTTGAGCACCTACATTGATCATACTTACTTGGTGTTGAGTTGGTACACTCTAGAGGACTTAGAATGATAAGTATTGTATGGTGTTGAACTGGTATCATCTGGCGCACCGCTAGCTATTTTTAAGTTATGCTATGTTATATATCATGAAACGTATATGCTTAAGTTATATATCATTAAACATATATGCTTATGTTATGCATGTGTGTGTTCAGGTTATGATTAAGTTATGCATATGTCATATGAATATTATGCTTATATTATGTACATATCATGTTATGTTCATGTGTAGCTCATGTTATGAGAAATGATATTATTTCTTTGTGAAGAAAAGCAAGTTGAGAATAACAAAACATATGTAGGAGAAGTACTTCCATACTGTTATTATAGATAAAAATATATGGCAAGGTTATGTTCCATGAAAATTAATATTGTGAATATTTATCTTATATCATGATTTATATGCATATCATGTATGCCTAAGAGATAATGTAGGTACATGAAAATCACAAAGAAAAATTTTGTGAGTAAAATGAACTCTAAAGGAGTTATTATGAGAAGGAAAAAATAGGTTGTTGCAAATAAATTATGGTTTATGGTTCCTATGATCATATGTATGCTCATTTTTGTGATGAAGTTATTGAAATAATTTGTATTGATTGTGTAAATATAGGTTTGAAAAGAAAGAATCTTGAAGACATGCAAGCAGGGTTATGAATGCAAAGTAAAAAAGGATTGAAGAAAAAAACTATAATTGCAAAAAGAGACAAAGTTTTGAAGGGAACATAACACCGAGGACAATTTTATTTTTAAGGGGGGGAGTGTAATGTCCCTTTTTAAAGAAATTTAATTTAAATAACCAATTTTTCACTTTCTTCCCTATTTTGACCCTTGACTAGTTTTGATGTCTAGGCCTCCGAATTGACCCAAATGCTCCCAAATGTTTTGAGAAGGTATATGACTGGTATTAAGGCTTTAATGTGATGTTCATGGATGATTTATGACCCTCCAAACACTTTTTCAAACTTATTTAATATTCTGGCCAAGGTAGGAGTTTTCAATCTCAAATTGGGGTTCCAATTCCCCAGGGCAGAGGATGTTTAAGGGAAATTATTAAGGTCTCATGTGTATCATTATTCAGTTTATAAACTATGTTATAACCCTCTTCCAAACAACTACAAAATCACTAGTTTGAACTTTGGGGAAATGACACCAAATATTCTCCAAATGCAAACAAACTGAGTAAGATGACTTCAAATGCTTAAGTGTTGGATATGAAACTTGTAATACTCATCAATGGCAGTCCATTCATCATAAATATATCAGAGAAACAATTTTTCATTCGAAATCATCATCATTACAATGACATACATCAATATAGTGTAGAAATGGTCATTGTTTGCTCATTAATAATCACTTTTACATACAACCATTTGGTATTTCCACCTGAGACATTCTGAAGATGAATATAAAATAGTATATTAAACTTATTACAATTATAAATGGACCATGATAAGCTCTCCCAAAGAGTACAATATCTCACCCAAAGCACAATCCCTCCGTGAGCAAGAATATGCAATAAAAATTGGAAATGGTTGAGAGAATGTGTTGCACTAGAAGAAACCACGAGTTGCCCTGTAGCTTATGCCTATAAATACAAACTCCATTAAATCTCCATGAAAGACTGAAATGGCCTCTCCAAACACCAACTTGGATGGGAATGTTTCACCCTCAAAATAGGCTAAGGCAAGAAACTAGTCATCCACTAGCTCTCTCTCTTCACAAATGCAAATTTTTCAAATGATCAAAATCCCCTCTCTTGGTTGATCCCTGCATTTTATAAACATCATTAGCCTTCTAAGGTTTCCAATCCATCCATAAACTCAAGCAATTCGAATTAGGGTGTGTGCTCAAGATTTGCCATGTGTCCTCCCTTTCCTAGCCTTCCATCTTCCCCCAATTCGAGTAGAGACCCATTGAACTTCCCCAACTCAGATGAGCACCTTCTTGGATGCTATATTTAGTCCTGACATGTCGTAATGGTCAAATGTCAGCCTTCAAGTATGAAATATGTCATAAATGTCATAGCATATTCATCATTGGTGTCATAGATGTTAGGGAAACTAACCCAAGTGTCCAAGAAGCTCCCATTTGACTCTTCCTCTCCTATGTAAGTTACATTTCCTTCCAAATTCGATGTATGATGCATATGGCCAAGTGTATTAGCCTTCTAACTCATCCAAGAACAGTAGGCTTCCCATGTGGCACAAAAATTGTAAAATTGTGTACTCGCTCGTGGTAAGAGACCAAGCAAAGTATCCACAGGTAAAAGTCTGTAAGTATAAATGTAAATTTTTAAGTTGTATTATGAATTATAGACTTAGGAGACTAAAGTCTTACTCGATTAAGACGATTGGAACATGGAATCCACTAGAGAGAGGGGTTAAATGACTAGTTCGCCATGGGGTTGATGATGTGTCATCTTAGTGCTCGAGGCACTTAAACAATGAAAAATGAATAGAAACGATAGTTAAGTTTATAAGTGACACATAATTTAATGATTAAAGGCTAGTCGTAGGTGGGGCCATGGAAGAAGCAAATAGTCGCCGCAAAGCACAACAAATACATAAGACGTAATGATTAGCACGAGGCTAGTGAGTTTTAAAATCTCATAAGTAAAGTGAAGAAATTAGTTGAGATGTCATTAATATCCTAGTCGCTGCAAAAGAGATCCAGAAAACACTAAATAACTAAATTAGCTAAGTTAAAGTTAGCCAAAAGTAATTAGTCGAATTACAATTAAGATAAGTTGTTTAAATTATTTTTAAAATAGCTAAAGCTGAATAAAGCTAACTAGATGAGGTTACTTAAGTAAAGTTAAAGTGAAATTTAATTTTAGTTAAATCAAGAGTTAATTATCTTAAGCTTAAAGTTAAGATAACTAATTAAATTAAGGTTGATTATCTTGAAATTGACTAAACTAAGCTAGCTAATTAACACAGCTAAAGTAAAATAAAAATAAAAATAAAATATGTTAATTTAATTATTTAAAATTAAGATAGATAATTATATTAAAGGGTAGTTAACTAAAGATAAATTAAAAACTCTTTCATTAAGCTAAGCTAGTATCTAATATTAAGCTATAACAAACTAGTGGTGATTAGCTAAAGATCAAACTAAAACTTTAATTTATCTTGAGTTGCTTACCTAAAGAGAGGGTTAAGTTATGATTAACTGAGTTTAAAGCCCTAGTGACTTCTAATGAAGTCGGTGCACTCCACGAAGAGGATCTATATATATAAAAGAGGGAGGACATCCTTCGAGATGGGACATTATTGAAAAGATGACAATTTTGGCCGGAAAGATAGGTATATGAAGTTGCAGCTGTCCAAGAGGCTGGAGAGTGAGCAGCCGGGAAAACTATCATGTGGCAGTTTCGAGACCGAATTTCTATTTTACAAATTAAATATACGGTCTACAACCCAGAACTTACTTGGCAAGGCGATGCGGATGTGGTAATGTTGATTTCCTGAACCTTTTCAACACTATAAAATGATATAACGACATGGTAAGGTAGTAAGAATTATTCCTCTTCTTGTTTGGCTGTGCAATAGATAGATAGTAAGAATTATTCCTCTTCTTGTACCTTACAACTAAAATTCCACTAGATAGCTAATGGACTGTCAACTGTAGGAGTGCCTTATATACTGGACAGACTTTCCCTCAGGAGGGGAGCCTATCCAATGGATACCGTTGGATGAGAAATTCGAGGGTGTCCATTAGACAGGCTCCCCTCTCGAAGAAAAGTCTGTCCAGTGAATAAGGATTGCCGTCAACTGCATGCACAAATTGTAATATATATATATATATATAAAGAAATACATATATATATATATTTCTTTATGCCATTAAGTCTCGTCAGAACGACCCACAAATGATGATTTGACTTTATTCCATTAAATCTGTTCAACACGACTCACAAACAAGATCCCAAGAAAACTTTATGGCTTAGGTTTTTAGTATAAAGCCCAAAAGTTAAAAACGTTTTTCGCCCAGATCTTGAAAGATGAAAACTGTTTTTTGTTATAGTAATGAATTTAATCTTTAGACACCTGAAAAATAAAATCGTATTTGCAGAGAGCCTGAAAGATTAAAAAAAATGTTTTTGCTGATTTTCCGCTGAGAGCCTGAAAGACAAAAACGTTTTTTTTTTTGGGCCGAGTTTGGAATTTAATCTTTAGACGCCTGAAAGATAAAAACGTTTTTGCTGATAGCTTGAAACATAAAAACTATTTTGTCCAGTTTTAAATTTAATGTTTAGACCGCGGAAAGATAAAAATGTTTAGACGCCTGAACGATAAAAACGTATTTGCTGATAGCCTGCGAAAAACAATTTTGTAGAGTTTTGAATTCAATCTTTAGAAGCCTGAAAGATAAAAAACGTTTTAATTTGCTGAGAACAATTTTTTTTTTTTGCATTTAATCATCTAAAACCTGAAAGATAAAAACGTTTTGACTGATTTGATTTGAGTTGCACAGAATGGGCAATCTATGCCCAGAGGCTAGGTGTCTCCCTTGGGGAGAGCAATCCCATGGCAAACCTCTTTTTAAATATTGTTTAAATTGGTGAAATGGCTGGAACAAATCCATGCTCACACTTTCTTTTACATATTGATTAAAGGACTGAGTTAACCATTTGCAATTTTGTTGGCAAAATTTGCTGAAATTATGATTTTGGTTGTTGAAATTGCAATTTTGGTTGAAAAATGGATTCAACCTCTTAACCCCTGGTGCACCTGATTATGCAATTTCAACAAACTCAAACTGCAGTTTCAACAATTCTTGCAGGATTTGGTGTAGAGTTTAGCCCACTCCTATATTAATTTTAATTTTAATACCTAGTGACTAGATAGGTGTGAGCCCCATAGACCATAGACTTCAGTTAGAAAACTGTAATAAACTACATGTCATAAGGTAATATTTTCCTATCCTAGTTGATTCAGGTCATAAGGTAATATTTTCCTATCCCATAATAAACTACGTGTCAGATAGAGGAAGTATTTCATGTTTTAATGTAAACACTTATTATAATAAATATTAATAATAATAATAATAACAGAGGTGTACATACACCCCCTCTGGATTTGAGCCCGTGACCTCCTAAGAGGAAACACATGCTCTTAACCATTAGGCCCACTCATGCTATTATTTATGGCTTAGTATGGGTGTAATAAAAACTAGTTGTTTTTAAAATTAATTGTTGGACTAACTTTTAGTTAGTTGTGCCTGTATACTAATTAGTTTATCCTAATTAAAAAGAAGTGTAGTTAAATATTAGATGGTGGAATAAGGGAATTGATAATTAATTAAATTTATAGTTTTTTCTACTTGAGATTTCAGTGGACTACGATCTATGTTTTTTTATATGAGGACGAGGATTAGACAACTCTACCGTAGAGATTGATTTTATGGCATATTGTAAATAAATAATTATAAAAAAAGTAATATTTTTTTATTAAAAAAAACTCCTAGGTGATGAATGGATAACCAACATTTAGTAGAAGGTAACTAGAAGAATGTGATATATAGATAGATAGATAGATAGTTGATAAGAATAATGTCACTGATAACATGTAACTAGTGCTAGTAAATAGAATATGAATATGATCTTTTGTAAAGAAATTTATAAAGTAAAAGATTGTGATTCTAAGCTAATAAGATTTTGATTTAGGATGATGATTACTCCATAAATTATTTGTATGTCAAGCATCATAATTATAAAATATATTGTTACATCTTATAAGGTGGAAAGTAAGACTTTAAATTTCTCATGTTACATGAATGATTGATTTTAAGGTAAAATATAAAATCAAATTATGGAAATAAGTGAAGGGGGTTTTATTATCCGGAAGGGGCATAGCTCAAATAGGTAAGGTATTGATCGGCTGGGTAGGGGAGGGTTAGTTGGGATATTTCTAGGTAGTATGATATCTTACTAAGCATGGCATGCTCGTAAATAAGGTGTTTAAATTTGTTCGCCATTCCTCCTCCCTAACTGTTCATGGTACTTTATATAACTCCTCAGTAAGTCTCGCTTTCAAAAAACAGAGATATCATAACCATACACTTTCAGGATAGGACATAAGATACCAGTATGTGCATCTCTATTCATAGGGTTATCCCAGCCCTTCCACTCGCAGATAAGGAAATAAGACCTATTGGATTACTGCTCCAACCACTCCGATCATCTCCAATAGCTAGCTCTAACACTTATTTAGACTTCTCCAATTAGCTCCAACCTCTAGCTCTGACACATTTCTAACATTGCACAATATTATAACTATTGCAAAATTATTGGCTTTAAAGACAAGGTATATCGCTTGCTCAACCAAAGAAAGGATAAGTAAGAAATCCCTTACCTAGATGGATGGAAAATGGCTGAAAAAGGACATTTGCTAAGTTCTATGAAAAATTCATCCCCCTTCAGGTATGTTTTGTCATCGGGCATAGGAATTGGATTTTGTTACTAGCTAAACCCACTCTTTCCATCGCTAGCTTAAGGTCGTGGGCTTAAAAGTTATTTTCAGGTCCTGGGTCAACCCAGCCAGACATCCTATCATTAATCCCACCAAGACCATGAATCCTAGCAAGACCAGCCGGATATCCTCCCCCCTAGCCATTGGTATGAACGTTGTAAAATGCCTTTCTTCTTGAATAGAATGTCACGGCACCATTGATATTTGGGGTATGATCATCTAAGGTAAAAGTGTTTCTTTCTACAGTGGGTGTCAATGGCCATCTAATTGGTTTCTATCTAATCTGGTTCACTCTATAGCAATAACTATAATAAGGCAAGTTAAGGCAAGTAAAGAACTAGAGTAAGTTGTTCCAGATCGAGAGCGTTCTCCCTTCAACTTTACTAGGATCTCATTTCAACTAAGCTTAGGCAAGTGTCGAGATAAATTGATGAAATGTCCATGGAGGGGAAGGATAGTTTGTTTCCCAGAGCATCCTAAGTTTAGGAAGGGTTGTTAAATAAGACAGAGTAGTTATAAGCTTCTCGAGATCCTTGCTTAGGCAGGTAAGAGAGCGTATAGGGTGGCTCCTCCACCCCTAATATTGTTAGGATAAACTTTGGAGTTGATGAAAGAATTCCCTATAGAACTCCGTGATCATTTTTGGGTGATAATCAGTATTTACCGGATTAGCTAATTTAACAGTCAGTCCTATTAAATAAGTTGACCGATGGCCATCCCAAAGATATATGGTTGTTGTTCGTCATTCATTGTACTTCCCTAGCTAACTATGTGTTCAATCATAGTGAAACAATATTATCAGTAGCTTGCGAAGCGTGCTCCTCCAGAACATGAATCATTTCCCTTTGGCCGCTTTTTACTAGCCAACCAACTCAGCAGACTAATCAATTCAGAAAATTCGATAAATCAGAGCCTTCCTTTCCCTTTCCCGTAGGGTATTGGTTTGATGGGGGCCATTCTTGTATAAGAGGAAGTATCATATTTAATATAAAGGCATGGGGGTGTGTATGCGGGGAGTAAGCTCTATATACCGGAGTAGACTCTACTTATTGAATGACAAACACTGTGAGCACTAGTAATTCCTGGCTCTGTCATCGATTAAGGCTATGTGGGGTGTGTTGCCTTCTATCGGGTGTGGTACTTATTCCTAGGGTACCTTCTTCAACGATAATAATGGAAGCAAGTAGTGATCAATCACCACCTTCTCATGGGACAAGTGGTAGGTTCTATCCAACCAAGAAACCTTAAGGTTCGCTTCTATCGAGTTGAAGCGGGTCAATTATAAGGGTAAAAATTAAGTGCTAAAGCCTCAAGGGTCAAAGCATATGTCATGTTTAATTGGGGTAATTGCAAGGGGAATACTTCTGTAGTGGGGTACCATGGAAGAAGCATTGGCTCAGATTGCCCTACTAGGAGGCAGTTGTTCTCCCCTTGTTCGCTTTCATTCCCCAACCCAACTATCCCAGCAAGCGTTAGTGATTGAAACATAACAGATCATGGGAAATAGTCCCAAAATCACAAAATATGGAGGCAAGAATCAATAACCATGAGCGTTAACGATTAAAACTGGGTACCACGCCACAACTTTGGCTCTCTCTCTCTTGGTCAAATTCAACACACCTAGGCTACAATCCAAAATTGGTTAGTGTAGGTTAATTCCACCATCATTCCAGGAGGTTAGGAGCATACTCACAAGGCTAATCCAATGGGAATCAAGGACAATAAGCACCTACTTAGGGGGATATTACCTATGGAAGCACATATGCAGGAGTAAAACAGTTTTATTTAGTCCAACTAGTTGCATTCAGCCATAAGATGGTGGAAGATGAAGATGCAATCAATAAGCAGAGATAGATTTGGTAGGATCAAGCATAGAGATAGACAATAAGGTCCCTATCCTTCCTTGATCCTTATCACCTCATTTCGTCTGGGCCACCTCCTAGACAACTCTCCGTCCATATTTCCTCTCCTAGCATTGCTTGTCTCCATCTTATTATTGGATTTCCAAGAGCACTCCTTCTCTTTATTCTCTCTCTAGCGGCGGCTTAGCGGGCTTTCTATCTCACTTAGATGGCTTATCGGATGGCTTATCAGATGACTCGTTCTACGGCTTATCGAGTGGATTGTCAAGTGGCTTATTGTCTATTGGCTTCACGTCTACTAGCTGATTCCACTGTAGTTTACTACTACTCTCTAGCTATTCTTCGTTCAATTATTCAGATAGATTTAATTTCTTAATTGTAAAAGCAATGGGATTATGAATCGCCCAAGTCTATTCACTCCCACTTCCCTTTTGATCAATATCTTTTCTACGTAATATTAATTTACTCCCTCATTATTTAAGTGAACCAGCTTTCCATATGATATATATTTATATATATAGGTATGTATCTATGGAGTTGGCATGTTTACCATTGGAGGAATGCAAGACACCTCATCGGGAGAGGCTAGCCATATCTGTGGTTGATATATCCCTTTTTCCGCTGCAATTGTTTTCCACTTTAGGGTTTCTGCCCTAGCTTCTTCCAACTATGCAATGAGGTTATTTATTATGGGATCATCCTTCTCACTTTGAATTCCTTTTTGAGATTTTCCAAAGTCCCTTTTGGGGCTAGAAACATGGGCATCTGTTAAAAGGTCTATGGTAGAGGTCTGTTAAAAAATAGAAAGGTTATTTGCTACTTGTGACCTGGTCCTTAACCTTGTGGCTCTACCTTGCTTCCCTCCTGATGGAATTCTTGAATTAACTTTGAGTGGAATACCTTGTGGTGTGCCAATATAGACCAAAAAAGTGGCAATGGCCCTATAATATCCTCTGTTTTAGTAGAGTTTTCTTTTTCTTCCTCTTTTGTGTTTGTATTCTTGTGTGTTCTCCTCTTTTTGCTCACCTCTGTATAGTTTCCATGTATTCTTGTTCTTTCTTGACTCTAATGTGGCTGGATCTTGGCTTGGTCTAGCTTTTGAGGCCAATAATTATTCTCTCCTTAGTGGTCGATAATTTATCCCAGGTGATTTCTCGATTTTTCCCTTCCAATGCTCAAACTACTAGCGCTTAGGGGAAGCTGCTGCACGGTATACTAATGGACTTCAATCTCCAATGAATGGCTCTATTGAAATGAGCTATGTAAGATCAAGATCTATAAATATAACTAGATTTAGATCTTTGTATGTTTCTGGTTCTCTTGGATCCACTAAATCAATGGGATCTGCCTCCCCTTAGATTAAATCAACTAGTTTAGCCACACATGAATAAAAAAGGAAGGGTTGTACCTTTCGCTATGCTATGCTACTCCACCCAAAGAGCTAAATAAAAGCTATCTATTCCTTATTATTCCCAGGTTGAAAGATTGGATAGATTTAGCATACTTTATAGGGAGCTTTAGCATACTTTATAGGGAAAAACAATTTGAAAATGTAATGGTTAAGCTTAGTGTTTAGGTCGCTCATGCGTTCAAAAGGGATCATCCAACGGCTTACTCATTTTGGTTCACTTTTTTCCATTGTTTAGTAAATGGATAAACATGCATTCCAAAGAGGAAACGAGCCCAATAAGGGTATATGGGATTCAACACAACATTCAATCATTCATTAACACAAGAAATAACATGGAAACCCATCTAGGAAAAACCACCAAGCTGCACTTCTTCTAGCATGAGAAATATAGGTAGCACCTTGCAATCTACGACTTATAGACTGTTTTAAGATATGTCTTTTGGCCTAGAATCTTCTTTCTCTCATGCTATCTGGTTTATTCTTCTATTACAACCTCGAACAAATCTTCTACTTCACTGTCTATGCACTCAGCTGCAGAATGATTCTACAAAATGGCTTGTGTACTTAGCTGCAGATCTGCGTCTCAATAACCTTCCTCTATCATAATCCTCTCTAATTTATCCTTACTGCTCTTCCAATAGAATAACTAACAAGATATGAAGTTATTAAACTATTCAACTCATAGTGAAGCTAACCCTTATACAGAGTGAGTTCCTCTTATTTATAGAAATTACAATACCACGCAGGGTTGACTGAGTACAACTCAGTTATTACATTCAGAAGTAACTACAAAATATCTTCTACTACATTGATGACAGGACATAATGGCCACAAAATTCCTGCATTATATTGATCACAGCCACAACTAGCTGCATAAACATCTTTCAGCATGTTTGTATAGGCCATAACTAGCCACAAAAACCTGTCCTTTAGTCTTCGACCGACTCTGACTCCTGCAGTATTTTGTCCTGTCGCTTCTCTACCTTAACTCTTCTACCTACCAACCTTCCACTAATTTTGGGTGTGGTTTCCTCATCGCACCACTCCTTGTCGCAGCTTCCTCTACTATGCACTTCCTTCATCCTTTTCCTGCCTTTATCCCATCGCACGCCTGCTTTTTCTCTTGCGCTTTCACTTCAGGTTCTTCCTTGTGCACTTTTCCTGGCCCAAGAGGCCCCCAACGCTCACATGTGGCTCTTCCTGAGCCACTAAGAAAAATTAAAGCCTCTAGGATAATTTTAAGTTTCTAGTGCAGGTTGCACCATAGGACCAACCTTGTCTTGAAATTCCTTCAAAATGGTCTCCACTCAAGTGGCCTCTTGTGCTACTTCCTCTTCCTGTTTGGTCAATTACTCTACACGGTTAGAACTGATATGTTTCGACAATTCTTCCTCAAATGACTGAGTTACCTGCTGGAGCTTCTGCTGCATAGGATGAACAAATCCTGTGACTCTCTCAGCCTATGTATGTTGCACCATGATTTCCTCATTTCTTTGGTGCTCTTGGTCGCAAAGAGTTTTTACTTCCTATTGTAACAACTTCAGCTCGACAACCTTTGCAATATTTTCCCTCATCAGTAGCTTCTTTATATCTTCTTTTAGCGTGTTTATTTTTGAATCAGCATGGCACATATCCTCCTTCATTTTCTCAATAGCTTCGTCCTCTAGAAGCACTTCCCATGTTGGTAAAACAGCCTCTACTACTTCAGTGTAGAGTTTTTCTCCTTGGCTTATCCTTTCAACAACCTCAAATGTTGTTTTCCTGTGCTCTTCAAGTACCTCAGGAGGTGTGCTTGGTACCTGCTGCGCTTTTAGTTCCTTGACCTTTTTTCTCAGGTCTGTTGCAATTCTGGATTGGTGGGCTACCTTTGTAGCCGTATCTGCATCTTCCTTCCCTTCCTCCAAAGGGAACCGTGCGACTGCATTCTTGATGGTTTCGGATAAGGCAAGCCAGTTTTTCTCGTGGGATTCGATCTCTTGCTCTTGTTCTCACATGAGGTCCTTGTGGGACTTTTCCTTCTGTTTCTACTTGGTAGCCTGATAGGAAAGATCATTCTCTCGAATTCTTATTTTTGTGGTAGCCACATGCTAAACAACATAGACTTCATCCAAGGCAAGTTTGGAGAAATCCATCGACAGTGTTCCAAACTCATGGACAACATGATCAAACTTGGGTGTCCCCGTCTCCATTATTGTTGCCTATACATCTATCTTTATCGACGGAAAAAGTAGTGGTGTTATGAGTGCTTCATTTGGATCCATGCCGTAAGTCTCAGCCTTGATGGTGCTTTTGACTTCATTGATGGCCTCCGTCAAAGTATTGATGTGTTACGTTAGATTTTCAATTAAGCACAACTTCTTTTTACTTAGGCCCTTTGTACTAGACTTTGCAATCTCTACGATTACTTCAAAACGAAAGCTCATGTCCTTCTCAGATAAATTGATAGTGTTAGTTGTCTTGTCAGCTTTGCATTTTTTGTGTCATGATTGAGTCAGATCTATGTTTTGCGCCTCTTCCTGGGACTTCTGCACATCCTCATTAGTAGGTGTGTCTTCAGAGTCATTGTCTTTTTTAGAAGCCTTATTGTTGTTATTATCCCCATCATTGGAACTTAGTGACTGATTGTCTTTCCTGTCACCACCATCATTTCCTTGTACCTGATCTTGTCCAGTGTGTTGGCCATTTCCTTGTTTTCCTTCCTAGTTTCCTCCCTGGTCCATTTCTACGTTGACTGGGATGTGCCATTCTGCATGCCACTCCTGGATGGTTGTTTCCACATCTTTGTCAGTAATCATGAACAACGTTGGAAATGCTTATTTTTATGGGTCTTGTTGTGGTCCCAAAATAATGTTTTGGACACCAGGCTAGAAAATTATGAAGGATGAGTATTTCTGCAATGTCGTGACTCTTACTCTATGCTGTTGCTTTATGACTTCACGCAATGCTTCTCCATGCATAAATAAATCTATGTTATTTCCCTTCTACCAGATCTTTTTATCCTTATCCTCCCTGATACTTTGCGCCAAGGAAAAGCACTGGGACATCCAATAGCTGGTATTCGGGTGGGTTTGAACAAACAATGAAAGAAATTAAGATGAACAACCAGGTGTAGTGGAATTTGGCCCTTTCGTCCTTCTGTTCTTACTACACATCCTCTAGTAGTTCATTCAACAAGTATTGCCACTAGTTGAAGATCACACCTGCTGTGCACTGCTCTACCAGCTCCACCATTCCGGTGGTGCACTCAATGGGCCTCATCTTGTGCAGTAGCTTGCAAGACAAGATTTTTGCAGTGAATCTCACTATGTTGTCCTTTATAGATGCAATGAGGAATCCTCTACCCATGTGTTGGATATCATATCTTTGCTTCATTTTTGTCGTATCTCTGTTTGGACGCAAATATGGTGTAGGGTCGTGCCCTTGCTTCGAAAGACCTGTTATTGATGAAATGAGCTCGACATCGACAGGATGGGGCTTATCGAGGCATAAATAACCTCCATGGAAACATACCAGGAGTTGTTTCACATATGTACTTACTTATGTGCGTCGACCAAAGTGTGGCATAAGAAGCAAGTTGAGTAGGCCCACACTTTCAATACCTTGTGCCCACTTCATTGCAATGACCAACTATGTCTCAGGCGGCTCAGCTGGAAGTGTAATCATGTAATTTTTCCTCTCCAGGACCGCCTTCTTGCACATATCAGTATCGTCAAACTGTAGCTTGGCTAATTTGGGAATGATGTTCATCAGTAGAGGTATGTCATTAGGGATACGGGGTGTCACTAAGGAAGAGCGTGCTTGCATTGGAAGCTTCACTTTCTGCGCTTCTTCTCTCCTTGGTCAAAGATATTGTGGTAACAGGTTTTTCTCTTCTATGATGGCACCGACATCTCTTCGTGGTGGTGAATCTGGTGCGTCCTCTGTGGGTATGTCCTTACGGGGTATATCTTGAGTGGCATTTTTCTTCTTTGACCTGACCTAAGTCCTTAACAACTTTGGGATGTCCCTTTCCAACAAAAATGGTCATGGATCTGGCATTGGAATATTGACGAGTGGATTTGCAAGTGGATTCTGATCCAGGGCTACTATAGGGGCCAAGCCAGAGGCCGATGTAGGGGTCAAACTAGCCATAGGAACTGTTTGCGGTCTTGGGCACACGCCATTGTTTATGGTTCTTCTTTGTACTACTAAACCTCCAATGATGTGATCTCTTCAACAATTGGGAAAGGGGATGCTCTTGTAATGTCATATTGATCACTGGCACTATAAATCTAAATAACCATGAGTTTCGACTCCCTTAATTGCAAACTCTTGTTCTCTCTTGCTCTCTCTGTGCATGTAAAAGGATCTTTGTTGATGAAGTCTCATACTTATAGGGGTGCACTCATCATGCATGAGATCATTTGATGGGAGATCGATGTCTTTTTGATCACATGGCCTACCAATTCGACGCAGTCCAACATTAATTCACGTACTCGAGTTCTGAGTTGTACTTGTCAGGACAATTATGGCAAGTACGACGGATGGGACCAAAATGAATGCCATCATCCTCCTCGAATGCATCAAATTAATGACACTTGCTATCATAACCACATAAATATTTTCAGGTATCCATGCTTTAATGACGTCCATCCTGTCATTCCCTCTTTTACTGAGATTTACATGCTTCTGTAGTAGCCGTGCGACGGAAGAGTTCCCTTCCTCTCTTTCTCTCTTTTCTCTCTTATTTTTTTAATTTTTTTATGCACAATGCCACCTTACCTAGGCATTTCATGGCCATCATAGTAAGGTTTCAAGTGACTTCCATTGATCATTCCTACAATGGACATGTCATTCAGCTTATGCAATTTCACTACACCTACGTCAGTGATATGCACGACCACGTATGGACCTATCCAATGCGTCTTCAATTTACCTGGATGCTTGAAGAATTACTATCATACAACAAAACAAGTCCTCCAAATTTGAATTTCTTAGCCCTAATATGGCGATCATGCCATGCTTTTTTCCTTTGCTTCTCAATGTTTTGATGGAATCCTGCGACGAAGAGTTCTTCCTCCATCTGAACGAGCTACGACAACCTTTGCTCGATGGAATCCACATCTGTCATTTTCGTCAGTGAAACAATTCTTAAGCTTGGTACAATAGACTCCTTTAGCACCACGGCTTCTTTCCCATACACCAGTCTAAATGGAGTGTTCCCTATCAGTCGCTTGCAAGTCGTGCGGTATGCCCATAGCACAACTAGACCCACATTGCATACTTTGGTTAACGCATTCTCTAGAATATTGTTGAAGGATTCAACCGTTCCATTTTCCTGAGGATGATAGGGAGTCCTTTTCCAATGTTGAATATAGAATTCTATAGTTAGCTCATCAATCTTTTTGTTAACAAAATGCATACCTTGGTCACTTAGCAGATTTTTTGGACAGTCGAATATGGTGACGACATTCTCAAATAAAAATTTCGCTGCAGTCATAACGGTGCAATATTTAACAGGCATCGCTTCATCCCATCTGGCTAAGTATTTTGTTGTTGTGACAATGTAGCGTGTGCCAGTTCTTTTCCCTGGTGGACTGATTGGTCCAACAAAATCAATGAACCACTTGTGGAATGCTTGAAGGGAAATATATGGCACAAGTAGTATCTTGTCACGATGCGACGGTTTTCCTGTCCTCTGGAATACATTGAAGCATCGACAAAATCTCTTGGTATCCATATGTATGGTGGGCCACCATAGGCTAGCTTGCAATATATTTCGCACATTTTCCTTTCCAGCATAGTGTCCTCCCGCGACACCAGCATGTGATTCACTCATTACGCACTATTTTTCATAGTCAAAGACACAACGTCACAATATTTCATCCACACCCATCTTGTATAAGTGTCCCGCAATCAATGTAAAATCAGTGGCTCTGACAACTAGATGTTTTTTCTTTATGGTGGTAAATCCTTCAGGCGCATATCCTGTGCTCACAAAGTGAATGATAGTGTTAAATTCCTTATTCTAATCCTCCATCATGGTGACCGCAAATAGTTGTGTGTCAGGTAAGTTGTCCTCCAAACAGGTTGTTTCTTCGCCACTTTCTATCCTCGATAGGTGATGAGGTCCCACATTAATTTGACCAGGTTTAACCATGACTTCAAAGTCAAATTCTTGAAACAGGAGAAGCCATCGACAGATCTTCCCCCTAAAATTGGCTTGTTGAACAATTATTTTAAAGCCGAAAGATCAGTGTACATTTTAAATGTCCACCCAACAAGTAGTGTCGAAACTTTTGCAGCGCATATACCATGGCAAGGCCTTTCCTCTCTATCATTGTATAATTTTTCTCCGTCGTCGACAATTTTCTGCGAGAAAAAGAAATGGGGTGGTCCAACGCACCCTCACCTAGTTGTGTCAAGGCTATGCTGAGCGCAATAGACGATGCGCCAACATGGACGTGGAACTCCTTCTTCCAGTCTAGAAATAAAATTATTGGAGCAGTGACCATATTGTTCTTTAATTTGTCCAAGCTTTCCTGACAAGCCTCCGTCCACTGGAACTTCACATCTTTCTTTAACAGTTTTTCCATAAGAGTAGTTATCTCTTCATATCCTCTGATGAACTTTCTGTAGTAGCCTGTGTGTCCTAGAACTGATATGAGTTGCGTTACTAATGTAGGTGGTGGAAAGTCAAGGATGATCGCAAATTTTTTTGGGTCGACCAAGACTTCTTCGCAACACACGACATGACCCAATAGTACACCAAATGGTGCAAAAAAAATACATTTCTTTGAATTAAGTGCGATCTGATACTGGCGACAATGACCCAACATCATGCGCAGAAACTCAATATGGTCTCTTACTAGACCAAATATAGTCCAATTATCAAAGTAGACCTCAAGAAATTTATGTATGAAAACTTTAAAAGGAAAAACTATTATTCTAGAAAAAATAGCAGGTGCATTCTTGAGTCCAAAGGGCATTAATTTATACTGGTAGCATCCCCATTTTGTGACAAAGGTTGTTTTCTGTCAATCCTCCTTCGTGATCCTGAATTGATGATATCCAGAGAAACCGTCGGTGAATGAATACATCTCCTGCCCTCCGATGCTTTCCAATACTTCATCTGTAAATGGTGTTGGAAATGGATTATGCAGGCATGCATCATTAAGCTTCCTTAGGTTGACACAGATTCTGACTATGCATGTTGTCTTCTTATCCTGGATCACTATAGGGCTGATCCATTATGAATCTTCGTCATGTTCAATGATTCCTCTATCGATCATGTGATCCAATTCCACTTTTACCTTTTCTTTATACCTTGTGTTTAACCTATGCGGTCACTACTTAAAGGGTTTAGCATCTAGTTTCAGGGGTATTTTCATCTCTCCTAGATCTCCTAATATTCCCTTCATCTTTGAAAATTTGGTAGGGATTAGGTATTGAAACCCATGTAGCAAGTCTATGATCTTTGATACCGTCTCATCGTCCCAATAATCTCATGTATTGGCGAACTTCGGGTTCTCCAGCGACCCAATGTTTACTTTCTTGATTTTCAACGGCTTAAGGAACTGGTCACTTGAAATACCAGTTCCTTTGACTTCGCATGTCCCCTCCAAATCTGGTATGTTTATGTTAGTCAGATCATCATCTATTTCTCCTGCCAGATTGTACTAAGCCATCAACTGCTGGATAGTCACACTGCACTGGTGGGAACTGGTCACATTGACATGGATTTTGGCAAATATATTTTCCTTGATCTCTTGAAGTGAAACATCTACTGTTGAATACTCGTCAGTGAATGCCAAGGTGTGTGGAAAATTAGTAACCACCTCATCCCAATCCTGAGTTCCTTGTCACAACTCCATGGATGTATTCTAGTTCTACATGTCATTTCCAATGTATGAATGAAATGATGGACCCATTCCTATCACGGGTATTCTGCGAATTCCATGCGACACTGATTGATATGCTCGACAGGGTTTGACATCCCTATGTATCTATGAACTACTATAATGACCTCTTCATCGGATATAACCATTCCAACAATCTTCTACATTGTGTCCATTTTGATATGTATTGCTTATGTGTACCCCACCCTTTGGCTGTCATATATTTTAGTACATGGTTTAATGCAGAAAAGTGTTGCGATTTTTTCACCAATCCTTGAAACTCTCTTAGGAAGGTCACAAGGTTAGGTATACCCTCATAGGTGGGTAGATCCGTCGACTGATTTTCCACCCGTCGCACAGACCTTGTTATCCTGGTGCATCTCCGCATAGAGACCTATGCAATCTGTTTTTCCAATTCCCTAAGGCCTCCCCTAAATCTGATGTGCATGAACTAGCACTCTTCTAGTTCAGGTTTCCATCCACTGTAGGATGTATGTAGTCATCTTTTGGGGCACTAATATTATAGATATGGTGTAGATAATCACCAAGTCCTTCATTGTAGACTAGTTCAACATACCTTTGTCCTTGTAATGGATCAATGGGTGACACTACCCTCATCTCATCATCCTCGAATGAGAGAATCCTTTTCTTGAAATTTATAATGTTTTGATTGTCTGTGGCCTAATCTATCCCCAGAAACATGGGGTATTGGTTTGTGTCGTCGACAATGTTAATGACTTCAAAGTCTGCAAATGTGTGCAACCCCTCAATGTTTACACGGAATTGACTCAACCTACCAATTTGTAGCACCTTTGCCTGATTTGCAAGCCTCAATTGTATAGGAGAATAGTCCATGCGTGGCTTTCCCATGCTCTCCCAAGTGTTTAGTGTCAAAATATTGACGTCCGACCCCAGATCCAAAATAATGTAATCCATCTCATAATCCCCTATCTGTGCAGTCAATATTAACTTGCGCCCCGTTTTAAATTTCCTTTTGACATGGTTAATCGTTCTTTTAGGTTGTGACTCGAATAGGGTTTCTTCTATCAATGCTTGTAGTTTTGCGATAACATCTTTATCTTGGACTAGTTCTAAGAAACTTGAAAGAAATGACTTGAGCTTACTAAATTTTTTTGGAATCTGCCTCTAGAATAGTTGTTGGATGCGTTCAAGAATCTCCCTGACTTCTGTAGAGGTCGATGGTCATTCGGGATCAACAAACTCTAGTCACACGTCCAAAAATACTTGATTCAATTTTTTAATATCAAATGGTACTTTCTTTCACGCCACAGGTCGCACTTGCGGCTATTCTTGTGGTATATTCTGATTAGCTGTAGTCGCGGCACCTCCTCATGTTACGATAGAAAAAATTGATTCTCTTGGCTCAACAGCAATCATTTGAACATTCAAGTTAGGATTTGGATTTTGGTTGGGATTCTATGTGGAGTTAGGACCCTCGACTGTCTGAGCTTTCCACTTCGCAATCAACTACGGACATTGCTCCACATTATGGTCCTGCGCTTTGCAATATGAACATGTCTTTGCAAGCTCTTGGAAATATCTAGCATAATGGCCTGGTTGTCCACAGTTATAGCATGTAACCTGACCTATTCCTCTGCCAAACACTCCTCCTCCTCTTCCTCAAAAGTTTCCACCCCCATTTCCCTAAGTCTGAATTATCCAACTGTGACTGAATTTGCATCATACTTGCCCCACCATCTTCGATCTGCAAGGATTCCAACTTCATTGCTAGTTCTAGTGCTTCCTCCTGTGACACAATCTTCTGTTGCATCAAAGGAGCTCGAATGTGTGGCAAGAGTAAAACAGTAAACCACTCTGTATGTTGTACATCCGACATCTGGAAATTAACTTTGGCCATAAAATTTTTAAACCGCTGATCGAAATCCCATATGGATTCCATCGGTAACTGCTTTATCTCCTTGATCTCAGTGATGCACTGCGACTTAGATTTGGGTTTTCCGAACTCACAAATCATTGCGAGTTGGATCTCATTTAGGGTCTTCTGTGGGGTTTTGGCTCGTACTATACAAAATTTCATAAACCAATCCAATGCATGGACCTACAAAGTCATGATCATTTGCGCTTTTCTTAGTTCCACACTGTGAAATTTGCGAACCATCCAAACAGCTTCGCAAAGGAACCAATGCTTCTCTGGATCTTCAGCTCCACTCCCATTGTATGTGGGTAATCTAATATCTTCCCTCGCTATTGAGTTGGCGTTGGGTTTGTCTAAAGAATGATTTAATGAAGGTGTACTCCCTTGCGCCTTAGTTGTAGTACTAGCACTATCAGTATTAACATCTCTTTCAGGAGATGAGGCTCTAGAACTTACCTATGGTGATACTCCGGGAGTGGTGTAGTTGCGTCCCAATCTCAGCGTCTCTACAGATTCTTCATATTATTCTGCTCCTTCAAAAATATGACTATATTCTTCCTCTTCATCGCAATACCCTTTGTCTATCCATGACTAAACTTCGTACTCACTTTCTTCGAACAAACTAGGATTTTGTCTACCTCCTACTGTCTTTCTTCTCTTTCCTGACTTGAATCTCCTTCTGCTTCTTAGGAATCTAGCTTCTAGCTCAGGATCTTTACTTCCTAGGAACATCTCATCTCACCATCTCCCATTGTCTCTATAGGTTGCCTGCGACATATCTCCCCTTCTGGACATGCGACTCAACTGCTTAACTGTAAAATACCCTTCTCATAGACGAGCATCTTTATCCATGTATTTATAGACAACAAATACCTTCTTCGGAGTCATTGGAAAAAATTTCTTTCAGCCTCACTATATGAGGTTATCGTCTCTACTTCAAACTCAGTAATATATCCTTGTAAAATACTGTCGACCCAAAAATCAACAACACTAGAGATGGAGTTACTTACACTGGTTGGCTCATGAATCAATTGAGCACTCCACTCGACCGTTTCTCTTCTTTGGAAATTTGTCTGTCGAGTTGCCAATATTGACAGCCAATCAGTCAACACACTAGGAAACTCTGTAAAGAAGATCTCTTGAATATCAAAGTATATGTATTGGTCCAACCATTTTTCTGCACTCAACTACGACTTTGCGCTCTCTTCAAATGCAAACATCTTAGACTCCAGCCAATCCTTGATTTCCTTCTTTGTCAGATGCCACAACATTTCCCTTGACTAAAATTATTAAATTTCCCAGACACAGAACCATTTGTTGGCCTACTTTTCCCCACTTGTGTGACCCAGGTTCAACAACAACACAAAACCAACAAAACACCCAAACACATCGACCCGATGGAGCAAGATCAACTGACAACACTTGCAAGGCAGGAAAAATCTCACCTGAGATATCTTAATGTGTAACTTCTAGAACCATGTTTTTGCGGTTGGTGATGGATTATAGTCCCTTAGATTGCAACCAAGGCGCTCGATATAGATGGAGGGTTGGATTCTTTTACTACTCGATGGCGGCGCAATAGTGTGACACAGCCAGCTTGCGACATAACCTTTTCCTTAAAACCTTAACAGCTAGTGCAATAGTGTGACACAATTGATTCCTTAATATAAAATGATCATGCTGCGACTTATATTATGACTTAATAGTGTTTAAACATGAACTATTACACAATGCTTCGTTGATGCTTAGATACCCATTCATTCACTGCTTATCGGTATTGCAACATTCATTCAAGTTATAACCATAAATAATGCAATATAATCAAACATTCAATCATTCATTAACACAGGAAATAACATGGAACCCCATCTAGGAAAAACCACCAAGGTGCTCTTCTTCTAGCATGAAAAATATAGGTAGCACCTTGCAATCTCCAACTTACAGACTGTTTTAAGATATGTCTTTTGGCTCAGACTCTTCTTGCTATCATGCTCTATGGTTTATTCTTCTATCTACTCCTACTAATCCACACACATCTTGGATCAAATCTTCTACTTTACTGTCTACACACTCAGCTGCAGAATGAATATACAAAACGGTTTGAGCACTCAGCTACAGATCTGCAGCTCAACATCCTTCCTCTATCAGAATCCTCTCTGATTTCTCCTTACAACTCTTCTAACATACTAACTAACAAGCTATGAAGTTATTATACTATTCAACTCGTAGTGAAGCTAACCCTTATATAGAGCAGGTTCCTCTTATTTATAGAAATTACAAGACCACTAAGGGTCGACTAAGTACAACTCAATTATTACATTCAGAAGTAGCTACAAAATATCTTCTAATACATTTATGACATGCCATAGTGGCAAAAAACATCCTGCATTGTATTGATCATGGCCATAACTAGCCGTGTAAATGTCTTTCAGCCTGTTTGTGCAGGATATAACTAGCCACAAAAACCTGTCCTTTAGTCTTCCACCAACTCTGACTCCTGCAGTCTTCTGTCCTTCCGCTTCTCTACCTTTCTACCTTCCAGCCTTCCATTGAATGTAGGTGCACTTTCCTCGTCACATATTCCTCTGCTTTGTGCTTCCTTTTCATCATTTTCCTACCTTTATCATGTCGCACGCCCGCTTTTCCTCTTGCGCTTGCACTTCAGTTTCTTCCTTCTGCACTTTTCCTGGCCCAACAAGAGGCCTTCACATGTGTGAAGATAGAAGTGGGAACCTTATGTATCTTTCGTTTTCTATTATATATTCATGTTCCATAGTGAAAGAGGATGAAGCTATAACCTTCAAGTAAGAAGGGAAAATTCGTGGGATACAATGATTTTTCAAAGTCTTACAGGATTTACATCAGGGGAAGAAGGTCAGAAGGGATGTCTCCTTTGAAGAGGAGGTGGATTCCAAAAATTCCAGAGGATCTGATATAGATATTTATCACGATGAGTTGGTAGCTCCAAAGGAGATGATATCATTTCCCCATTCAGTTGTTTAGAGGGAGCCAACTAAGAAAGCTAATCCAATTAATCACATTGATCTAGTAGAACCAATTGATGTTCCTAGAGATGTTACAGCGGGCTAGAAGATACCTACATGGTAACTACACACATTCCATGATGTATAGGGTCATGGATCACCCCGTGCTACTTTCAAATAAAGAAAGAGAGATCAGATATTCTTGATCTATTTAGCCTTGGTGAGCCACATCGTTGATTCAGGGCCATTGTGCTATGAGGAGGATTCTATCCAGCAAGTATGAAAGGATTCAATGACAAAGGAATAGTAATATATCATGAAGATGATGTGTGGGAAGTTGTGCATATGCTTGAGAGGAATTCATTAGTGACTTCTAAGTGGATTTACAAAATCAAGCATGAAGAAAATTCCAGTGTTGGAAAACACAAGGCTACATATGTGGCTAAAGAATTCTCTTAGAAAGATGGAGTTGATTATGACGAGACATTTTCCCTCATGGCTCAATACACTTCCATCAGAATGGTTATTTCTATTGCTTTAATTATGGGAAATAAGTTTCATTAGATGGATGTTACAATGACCTTCCTCAATGGTGTAATTGAGGAAAATGTATTTATTGAGCATCCAAAGGGTTTTTTGATCCATGGGAAGAAGTCCCATGTATTTAGGATGAAGAATTCCTTATATGGACTCAAGTAAGCACCATGTGCTTGGTATTCTCATATTTATGGTTATTTGGTGAGCTTCGGATTTAGGAATGGTGATGCAAACCCTAACCTTTACTACAAGGTTGTGGATGGTGATCCATTGATTTTAGTACTCTATGTTGATGATCTATTTTCTCACCAAAGCTAAGAATTTGATTGAATGGTGTAAGAAGAAACTATCCTCTAAATATGAAATGAAGGAACTTGGATTGATGCACCACTTCTTAGGACTAGAAGTGTGGTAGAAGAAATATGAGATTTTCCTAACCAAGGAAAGTAAACCATGGACATAATAAGGATATTTGCGATGTCAGCCTGTAAGTCCATGGGAACACTAATGGACTCAAATATGATGACATATAATTTTTTTTATTCATATTTTATCAATCACACCATGTATCGATAGTTGATTGTATCATTAATGTATTTGGTCAACACTAGATCATACATTTGTTTTGCAGTTGGTGCACTTAGCAAGTTTATGTGTGGATGTAGAGAGGTTAACTAGGTTGCTGCAAAATATGTGTTGAGATAATTATGTAACACTATGAGATATGGCCTAAGATATATTTCTAGTGGTGACATGATATTACATGGGTATTCTAATTCTGATTGTGTGAGGAGTGATGTGGATAGGAGGAGCACCTCCTAGTGTTTATTCAACTTGGGATCTGTCATGATTTCCTGGTGTAGGAGGAAGAAAACCTCAATAGAAATTAGTGCTACAAAGGCCAAATATTTTGTAGTATGTGTTGCATCTGAGGAAGCTATGTGGCTCTTGAAACTCCTTACAAGATTTTTTGTCTAGTATTTAGAGCCAACATTGATTCACCATGAAAAACAAAACTATATGTATCTATTAGTGAATCCAATATTCCATGATAAGCCAAAGCATATCGAGATTCAATATCACTACATTCATGATATGATGCAGAAAGGTGTCTTTGAGATACAATATGATTCGAAAGATGACCATATTACTCACATTCTTACCAAGCCTCTTCTTAGGATAAAGTTTGCATACTTTTGTGAAAGTCTTAGAGGAGCAGAGAAATTTTATCGCACTTAGAGGGAAGCTTGGTATTCTAGTATCTTCTCCTAGAAACCCTATGATGGAATGGGGAGATAATTCTCATGTTGAGTCCCTCATTAAGAGGGAAGGTTGATTTTAATAATGTACACTTTGAGAAGGAGTGAGGAGATTGGTCCCATGGTCATTTCCCTTGCTAAGATGGAAGGTTGATTCTCTTACATTCTTTTAGGCACTTTGTGATGGAGTGGGATATATCTTAGAAACCCTGAGAAGGGGTGGAGAGGCCACTGCATTCTTTTGGACACTCTAGGAAGGAGTGGGAACATCTCTTGGACACCCTAAGAAGGGGTGGATATTACATTTCATTCTTCTAGAAACTTTGAGAAGGGGTGGGAAGATATTTTGGAAATCCTAAGAAGGGGTGGAGAGGTCAACACATTCTTCAATATACTCTAAGGAGTGGTGAGATATCTCAAAAATCCTAAGAAAGGATGGATATATTTAATGCATTCTCCTAGACACTATGAGATCGAATGGGGGATATCCCTTATACACTCCATGATGGGGTGGAGAAGATGGTGCGTATTAGCATATATTACATGTACGATGGACCTGAACCAATTGATTGAGCTAGTGCATGTGGACTCCCAGATGGACTAAGTTGAGTTGTTACATGTGGACTCCCTGATGGATTCAGTTGAGTTGTTGACTCCTCGATAAAATAAGTTTAGTTATTACATGTGGAATCCCCGATGGACTAGGTTGATCTATTGACTCCTCGATGGACTTCGTTGAGTTTTTTCATTTTCCCCAATGGACTAGGTTGAGCTAATGCATGTTGAAACCCTAATGGATTGGATAGATTTGTTAACACTTCTTGATAGAATGAGATTGCATTGGAAGAAATTTCTTATGATATAGATATTTTTGAGATATCCATGATGTACAAATGATATCCAAATGTGTTCCAGGATGATGACACCTCCCTCTCTAAGAGGGATTGTTGATGTGCTATCCATGTGAGGCATCCTCACAGATTCAGATCCCGAAGAAACATAAAGATGACACACAATATCCAATTTAGAATGCAATTCACATTAGAATAATAAGACAAGTTGGCTCCACTTGAAAAGTAAAATTCAACATGATAAAGTATAAATAGAAGGTTCCCTCACTCATTTCTCATCAAGCAAATTTGATCCTCTCAAGAAGAATTTCATTACTTTTTAAGAAATATTCTATTGTTCACCATCTTGGAGGAGGTTCTCATTTGAATCGTGGGGTTTATCTTTCTTCTATATGTGATATATGTATCTAAATCTACACTATTCTCTAAACTAATTATCTTTATTAGAAGGTTGTTGGGTTTTCTCCCTTAGTGGTTTCCAAAATCAAAATCTTTGTGTCTACTATTTCTATGCTTGGTTATTCTCTTAGTGATTATATTATTGTGATGTAATTCAAAGTATACTAATATAAATAAAATCTATTGCTTTCATACAATTAAGAATCAACATTGGAAAGTAGAGAGCCTATAAAAGCAGTATTCCAAAATAGAAAAAATAGAGAAGAAATTTCTCTAGATTCAGAAGGTTTGAGCTAGCCATGGATGATAGGCCATCATGTAATTATTTTTAGTGAGGAAACCATCCATTGGACTCATGCTATTGGTTTTTGAGATGTTGTCATAATTTTGTAGAAATTAAGATCATTGTGTGGAGCAACTTGTCTTCTTCTTAGTTTGTTGTATTTTCTCTTGTATTTACATAACCTTTCTTCTCTACAAATGTTTCATGAAATAAGGGATTTGCACAAGAATCTAGAAATTATTCAAAGTCATTAAGTATGGATATTTTGTTAAATGAAGAAAGTATTATTCTAGATATTTCAATTTCAATTGACCTCTGGCGTGTTCTCTAGATGTGCATTTATAATAGAAAAGAACTTCAAGCTCGAGTGACTCTTTGTTTAGTTTAGGTGCATTGTGTTCACAAGTTGATTCATGAAGATTTTGCAGCATGTCAGGAACTAGTAAATTCTTTGTTTTAAATCTCAACACGTCCATTCACCCTAAAGCTTAGGAACCTATCTAGGAGGTTCTCCTCTTATTCCTCTTGTTTCACCTCCTAACTTCATCCTCATTTAGTTTTTGTTCCATTCAATTAAGTTACTCTACAACTAATATTATGTCTAATTTCATTTTTAAATATTTTGTTTCTCACTCCATGCCCATTGTATAGGACCTTGCGCTGAAGGTTTTCATATCTCAGTTCCATACCTACTATTGATTGCTTCCAAGCACAAATTATTTTCTCCATTTTGTTAATTTTGTCCCTTCTTTGTGATCACCTTATGGTATAATAACCTTTGTCTCTATGTAGGTAGAAAGTATTATATTAGTAATCTTCTGAGGGAGGCCCCTATGACCTTAGTGCCATCTAAAGTTCTAATGCCTTGTTGAATGATCATGCCTGAGTTTTTTCCAAGAATCTTGATACAACATTGGGGATAACATGAAAATTATGCCATTGTTAAGGTATCAAAAGTGAAAGAAAGTTTCCCTAGGAATAACGAAAAAGGTTAAAGATCAGAATATTGAAGGTGAATGAGTGTTAGGAATGGGATGTTGATATATTCAACTTGGTAATTATACATTCAAGTGATTCCACTGAGGATCATACTCAGGTTCAATGAAAAGTTCAATTGGTGCAAGGTATTCTCCTTTAAAATTTTCAAATACAATAGGTTTTCCACATGTTATGTTTGATCTTGAAGATTATGGTGTAGTTTTGATCATATTTTATTGAGATGATTCAGTAACAACTAAAGTGCACATTTATTTATTTCAAGATGAGGATGTGTTGGAAATATAACATGAGGATGTGTTCGTGACATTCTTTCATGATTCTTTGAAAGGAGGATGTAAAGAATGTTAAAAAAAATTACCTCTAAGTTCCATTGGTTCTCTCATGGATGTTTGTGAAATTTTCTTGAACGTATGGACTAGAAAGAAAGTGTTTAGAGAAGTAGATAAAATAGATCTTGCATAGCAGATTGCTAGAAATGAAAGAACATCTAAGCATGAAGGTTTCAACTCTACATCTCTAGAAGGAAAGGTTAATAATGCATATGAATAAATTCAAGAAAATAATATTCCTCTCATTTCTACACCATAAGGAAATCAAGAACTACTATAGTGTATTGAACCTCATACAAATCTAGTCGGTTCATCTGATTTTCAAGATCCTTTGGTTCTTCATGCTTTAAGGACTATGTATCTATAATCTCAAAAAAAATTAGTTGAGGAAAAATAAAGTAGCGCAGGTTTGATATTATCATATATTAATGGTTTCATAATGAAAGAAACTTTGGTTGAAATACTTTGTCCTCAAAATTTTAAATATCAACTACAATTTCAATAATTTAATGTTTTATCAATGATTCAAGATGAAAAAATATTTCCTCATAATCAACTTGTCTTTGATGAGCATGAAGAATCATAGGAAAATTTTATGCAAGATCAACAGCTAATAGTTCCTTCTCAAGAATCAAGAAGAAAAAGGGTTGAAAATAAAATATGTGCAAGCAATTGTCCAGCTCCAATGGTCGAGTTCAAATGTGTAGAAGAGGAAGAAGTATTTTTGGTAGAATTAAATCATACATAAAATAGATATTTCTTATACTGATAAGATTGTCCCTATTAATTTTTAAGATCATGTAGTAGTGTGTTTAAAATCCTTAGTAGGACTAACCTTTTCATTGTTCATATCTTCTAATTTTAGATTTCCATAGTTTCATAATGTGTTGTCTCTCTTTCTACTTTTCTTTTTCTATGTTAGTAAAAGAGAGATTTTGTATATATGAAGCAATGATTCGATAGATCCATTGGAAAGCTTATTTAACTTGAGATAGTGAAATATTTGTAGGAATAGGGGTATAATAAGATAAATTTAAGTACATACTTTTGATTTTAATTAGGTAATCCTTTCATTTTGTTGTATTTGAGGAATCTCATTTATGTTTATAGTAAAAACCAGAGAATTTTTGTAGGCAGGTATGGATATAATTTTGTCTTTGATTTTTGAGTTAGATATCGAGCAGTATCAAGTTTTAAATTTTTTATAGAGGAATTGTCAGTGCAGTTCTCAACAGATAACCTGCATCTATTATTCTCACCAATTCTATGTTAGTATCTATATACAAAGCAAGCTATTGTCCCCTTATAGCTGATGTTGGTTCAGTAATTTTCCTACAGAAAAATGAGTTGGTAAATTGGCTCTTAAGACCGAGGGCGAGTCCAACGAGAGCCAAGGATTTTAAAGTGTATGTTAGATCAGGTGTTTTTCTATGGCTTCTATGCTATCCAAAATTGACCTTATGTTCTCGATAGTTCTGTCATTAAAATTCATAATTTCGGTTTCCAATGAAAGGATTTTAATTGAGTTCACTGACTTCGACATCCTGGTCACAGAATTTGGATCTTCCAACCTCAAAAGTCATAATTCATGATGGGATGAGCTTCTTCATCATTGATCATGTTGATACCTACATTGGTAAGTCAAAATGACATCACCTAGGTTCTAAGTGTAATACATTAGAGCACCATTGATCTAAAGTTAGATAAACAATCATGTTGAATAACTCAATAGGAAGATGAATCCATGATGAAGAAGTGGCATCCTAATCAAAGAAGTGGAACATAAGAGATCAACCATTGACATCAATAGAAACAAAGAAAAGTGATCCAACTTTAATTCACTTTTTCGAGGAGTTAAATACGACAGGGAAGGACACATGTCATGTTCTGGTTGATAAATCCTTATCCATACTTTTTTACAAAAATTCTTAGCACATTGGGATTTGTGGTTTATCCATATCCTTATTGGTATTTGTGAGAACCTCCAACTTGATAAAAGATCAAGCCACTATCATGTCACCCCATTCAAAAGGAATAACCTGTTAGCATTCTGTAATTTTCCTTTGGTTGTGGTAGAAAGTCACAAGGGTAACCATTTCAACCAATCTTTAGACTGTATCCTAGTTGATACAGTCAGAGAGGGCTCTCTCTTGTCATGGAAGAATTCACATATACATATGGCTTTAAACAAGCATGCAAAAGGTTAGATTTATTCTTGTAACAGAGTGGTTTGTAAATTAAATATTGAAAGAAAGACAAATAATAAACCATTGGGAGATGGAGTCACAGTATGAAACGCTTAAGGACATTGCAGCAGATAATGAAAAGGGAATTTCCCTTCTGTATTATGAGGAAAAGTAAGCACACCATTCAGTTAAATATCTTTAAGCGGTGGTAGCAAAGAGGAAAAAATCCCAGCATGACAATGGGAACCTATTGGTGGATGAATCCCTTGTAACACCTTTAGCAGAATCATAAAATGAGGGAAATGGCAGAGGTGGAGCATCTAACTGTGGATGAATTCCATAACAACCATTACAAACACATTAACGAATTCTGCATTTGATGAAAACAACGCTTAAAGAAAGGAATTATTCTCGTACAAATAGAAAGCATTTTTCCAGAAAATAACATATATCAAAATGGCATAATAGAGAGCACAAACTAAACACAGACACCGTGATGAATCTCATAACCGCGGAGAAGCGTTTTCATTACTACTCCCAAAAATGTTTACAGAGCTACAATATGGTGCTGAGGCCATAAAAATGAAATTCAATCCAATTTCTGTCCTCCTCTGAGGAGGTTATATTTATAATTTGAATTACGCCTGGGATACGTCCTGAAACAGAGTATCAAAATCGGTTACAAAATGGGGATTGAATCCTAATCATTATAACTCATCCTAATAAATTTCCAGGAATGAAAAACTCATCATGATTGATGATTGCAAAGGGAAGTATGTTGTGACAGCTATATTTAATCAAAATAGCACGTGGTGTATGGGGTGCAGGATTGCTTGCTTTGACAACGACATTGTAGAATTTTGCTAATGACTTAATTCCTCTTGTTCACATTCTGATGTACATGATTGAATTGGTCATGAGACCTTTCATGCTTCTGGCCCTTATGCCTTTTCTGTATTCGAGAAACATGTTCTACATGAATTCACCGCTGGAAGGAAGGTTTATGTTCCTTCTATGTTTGGCCCTCTGTCCAGTATCTCTGCCTCCTAGTAATTCTATCATTTGCATAGACTCATAGGAGACAACCCTGTCTTTAAACAGTACTGATTCCTTAATGGGATTTCCACTCTTGTCAACTTCTTCTACCGGTATTAGATCCTTCCTATAAGACATGTCATCACAACACTTCCTGAGGCTCATAATCATCCTATATGAAGTTGGGAATATGAGTCCAAGCCAATGATGATAAATTCCTCCGCTCCTTTCTCCCCACGTTCGAACATTCGTTCATACCGTCAACCCATAATAATGGATACTCAGTACCATGGAAATGGTGTCCATGACCTTGTCTGGAGGTTTCATAGGGATGCTTTTAGGACCAGGAACTCCAGGCACTGCTCCCATAGTGGTGTGGCAATTTATCAAGACATCATGGTCTTTACCAGCATCAAAAAACCTTTCTAGCACAATGAACACCTTTACCTCGATGGTTGGGGCTGTTAACGCATGAAGTCCAGGTAGGGGATGGATTTCTAGGTGTCTTATATCAACCGATAAAGTGCATCGAATAAATAATCTCTCAACCACAAAAACTGTAATAGGTCCCATATCAGGATTCCCAGGATCCTCATCAAAGTAATAGAAGCCATCCTACTCGTCAACAACATTCATTTTCTCTATATCTTAGAACGGGTCGAATGGTGGAATTATAACGAGCTTGGAAGTTGAGCTCAACTATGAGCCTGTCAAATCTTCACACGCCAGTGGCATGATGACAACATGATGATCACATGGGCTCCTGATACGACTGCGTCATGCGAAGATTCCAACTACGCTTCCCTTTTTCAGTGCGGCTTCCCAATATTATTGGCCGAAGTGACCTTCGGCCTCACCTTTAGGTAGTCTTGGGATTTCTCATGATGCGTGGATTTGACATTAGGAATCTCATTGATTCCTCCTTGCACTAACATGGTACCCTTTGTTTTTCAGTTCCCCTTGCCTCGTTTCTGTATGGCATGCAAAGGCCATACCTACTCTCTACTGCCAACTTTTTTCGGAGCTCATCCTTCTTGCACGTGTCTATCCGCAAGGCTAGGATTCCAAGATGTGACCTATGCCGTCGATACTCCTTTACTTGTCCTCCATTTTGCAGCTCTTCCCCTCCTTATCTCTCCTGGTGTCTTCGGACAGAGAAACAGACTTTGGCCGTGGATCTCCTCTATGCCAGATCTTGACCGTTCAACCATGTGGCCCTTACCCTGCTTCGTGATCTTCCTGCTAGTTAACCTTTGTGTGCGTCCTTATCGCGAAGTAGATCAGGGCTGTTGGTTGATTATCCTACTGAATATCTACACCTTTGCATTATGAAAATAGCTAGGATCATTGATCGGATCCTTTCCAAATCGTCGTCATTCAAAAGCATGGGGCCTTCCGACACTTCGTGATGATCCTCTATATTATCCAGTGTGCCAGTTAGGGGTGGTGAAAAGAATCTCCTCTACATATCTTTCTCATCGAGGATCCCAACTGTTAAATATGTGTAGACTCTCCTGGGAATCACAACCACGACGCACCCTTATCTTCCCGGTTCCTTTCATTGCACACACCCTTCATTACCATCGATCTTAGCTGCCAGCTCATCTGACGACTGATATTACTTGATGCTTACTCCAGTGTTTCCTATTTCAATTTTATGTGCCATGGGATAACCTAGTAACTCACTCAAGCTTGGGATAAGCTTTCTCGGCGATCCTGAAATCATCAAACATAGTGAGTTCTTTCCTATACCCCCTTCTGTAAGGAAACTACTGCAAACGCCTATCCAAAATTTAGCATGAGTGCTAAGAACAGCTCCAACTTAGGGATGCTATCCTCCCTGTGAGGTAGCAAATAACCTGCATAGATCATGTCTTTGATCCATTTGGTCAGCTTGTGATTATTTCCTGAAAACTCCTCAATGTACTCTAAAAACAAAAACTGAATAGATAATAAAAACAAAATGGAATAATTTCTCAAAGGGAATGCTCTCCATGTCGAGCTTATTCATTCCTACATACCTTACCTACATGAGAATTGCTTCCCATTCAAGGGAATTCTGACTTCCAGTGAATCCAATCAAGCAGGTGATTACATATGTGAATTCTTTCCCCGTGCTTGATCAAGAACCGTAACATGGAGCAAAATGGTAGGAGGTTGTTTTTGAACCTTTGGATCTTGATGCACATGATTAAACCACCATTCCTAACGTATAGATTCTCCACATGTGTAGCCACTAATCCATGACAACCTTTTGGAAATTCTACTATATGCCTGTCATGACAAAACTGCTCCACGTATTTAGCCACTGGATGATAAAACCCATGACTGTCTTCCACTTCTCTTGGAATTTGTTCGCTCCATAATCGTTTCTCCAAGTGTAACTCCCCCTGCATACTTCCAAGTTGTTCTCTCAAATACTCATGCAAAATAATCTCTTGTTCACCCGTACTTGAGACCTTAGTTTCCCTATCCCAAATGCCAGAGCCCAAACCTCATTGTTCCTTATGCACTTCACAGGGAATGTCTTCTCTAAAATCAACTGAAATGTGCTCCTTCTGGTCTAAGTCTCCTGTACTAGAAGAGTAGGAAGAGATATCCCATTTGCGACCTTCATCCTCCGAGTATTCGTTCTCATATTTATCATACAGGGAAGGCCTAAAAACTTCCTCAAAAACCTCACAGACAGGGCCTACAACAGGCAGGATACTTTCTTCACCAAATGAATTATAATATTCCTCCTCTATAGCCCTAGCTTGCCCCTCTGTGTGATCATAAAGGGGAGATATAGGATGCACTACGGATTCCGTGTGTTCACCCCCTTCACCCTACATCCTCAAAAATTCCATGACATCACTCCTCACCCCCATCTTCTTCGCCGGATTAGAGACCTTTAATATTTGTCTCAGGAAATCAAATGAGGAAAATTATAATGGCAGGAAGTTACCTTCCTCCTGCTGAATGTATTCTTCATGGGAAGCAACATGGGGAGGTGGAGGAGACTTTAGTTGTTTGTCCTCTTCCTTTTCCACCAGTAGAGGAGGCCTCGTATGTTCCTACAGATAGTCACGTGTTGTTTGGGCTTGCTCAAAATGAAAAGGTCCTCTAAATTCCCAATTTATTATGGGAGAGGGGTTGTGGTCCATCTTGATTCTTTCCATCCACCTTTCTATGGCCTCTATCAACTCATTCATCCTGGCCTTTGGCAATCTGGAGGAAGGAAGCTGGGTGAGATCTTCATTCTTTCTTCTTTCTTCTTCTTCTCTCTCATTCCACCTAGCAGTAGTTAGGTTCATTTCTACCTATATGGCATCATTTAGCATGTTTTCTAGTGAGACTGACCTTCTTTTGCTCATCCATAAGGTGAATTTTCTATCAAAAGCTTCAGCATACTAGAGTTGGGAAGCACTAGGAGGAGGTTTGAACTCAGATGGGATAGTGTTATATATTTCATAAATATGTCAAAGAATTCATGGACAGACTCACTCTCTCCCCTTCTCATGGAATAGAACTGGGACAAGCACCTCCTGGGGTCTTTCCATTCTGCCCATTTTTCTTTAAAGGAATATTCAAAATCCTGATAGTTTAGAATGGAGTTTTCTGGAAGGCTAGTGGACCATCTTCTTTCCTCTCCGGCCAGGATTTGAGCAAACAGTTTGACCCTAACGTCATCATGGTCTACCTATTCTAGGTCCATCCATTCTGCAAACCATCCCGAATGATCCTCAGTTGAATACCCCTTCTTACCAGTAAATTGTTTAATCCTTTGGGCATACCCTTGGGGGAGGTCATGGAGAACTATATGGAGAAGTATGGGGGAAAACCATTTAGTCTTTGTTGGGGTTTTAGCAGGGATTTCAGGAGGGAATATATAACTGAATGATGAAGGCTCTCGGAGCTCTAGATTTGGGGAGGGTAAGGTCATAGCCGCAGATGTTCCTTTGACCGTAGAGTTTAATGTGACCCATTCAGGGGAAGGAAGAGGGAATTCCGGATCAGAAGGGACTGGAGATCCCTTTTCGGGGGCTTAGAGAAGGGAATAGGGTCGACAATAACCTCACGAGTCTCATAGGGATGATTATTTCCCTTGTGGGGCTCAGATGAAGGGTTTTGGTCTGAATCATATGTACGGGGCGAAGGAGATTTCTCGGCCCTTAAAGAAGTATATACATGGATGGACCTAGGGTATTGTCTTGAGCATGAAAGATATTGGAAAACTATTTTGGCCATCCTAGGGAAAGATATGAAAATATGCACCAGGAAGGACAAGATTTCTTGGAGAAAAACAACCAAGTACCTCATTCTTCACCAAGCCCTTCTAGGATTTGCTATATTGGGCTCAATGTCCCCAGTGGAGTCACCATGGAACCTCTGAAGATCGTTGCAGCTTCTAGCTGGTCAGTTTTCCCAGTGGAGTCACCTTCAAAGGCTTTGAGTGGAGTCGCTAGAGAATATACAACCAATATGTGTCTAGGATCGGCTACTCAACCAGGTCGTAGAACAAAGAAATTTCATTTTTTGCAGGGATGATTTTCCCTTTCGGTCCTCGACAACGGTGCCAAGATGTTAGCACCCTGTAATTTTCCTATGGTTGTAGTAGGAAGGCATAGGCGTGACCATTTCAACCAATATTTAGACTGTATCCTATCCGATATAGTCAGAGAGGGATCTCTCTTGTCACAAAAGAATTCACATATACATATGGCTTTAAACAAGCATGCAGAAGGCTAGATTTCTACTGGTAATAGAGTGGTTTGTAAATTAAAGATTGAACGACTAATAAATAATAAACCATTGGGCGGTGGAGTCACAGTCTGAAACATTTAAGGACATTACAACAGATAATGAAAAATTAATTTCTCTTCTGTATTATGAGGAAAAGTAAGCGCAACATTCAGTTAAATATCTTTAAGTGGTGGTAGCAAAGAGGGGAAAATCCTGACATGACAAGGGGCACCCATTGATGGGTGAATCCCTTGCAACACCTTTAGAAGAATCACAAAATGAGGGAAATGGCAGAGGTGGAGCATCTAACTATGGATGAATTCCATAATAACCATTACAAACACATTAACAAATGCTACACCTGATGAAAAGAGTGCTTACATAAATGAATTCTTCTCGTACAACTAGAAAGAATTTTTGTAGAAAATAACATATATGAAAATGGCATAAAAGAGATGTTAGATTTTTATTATTTAAGCTAGCATTGACTTAGGATCTTAACTGAGAGAATAAAAAGCACAACAATCAAACACATAAGACAATGAACACAAAGATTTTACTTGGGGAAACCATAAAGGTGAAAAACCCGCAACTTCCTCAGAGATAGAATCAACACCAAATAGCAAAGCCCCAAAAACAGTAAGACGATATCCTGACAGCAATAGCCTCTTTCTTTCTAACCCCAGCAACTTCTTCTTCCTTAGTTATGCGCTACAACCGAGTGTGAGTGAGTGTGTGATAAATAGAGAGGCTCACTCTCTATTTATACTAATTCCCGACTTGACAATGACTCATTAGGACCGACTTCTCTAGGAGAGTCTAATAACCCTAGTGCCCCAGAACTGCAGGGACTTAAACCCTTGAACAATAGGAGGGTTACCCACAATGACTTGACATGACTTGTTTACATTATAGAACTTCCCGATAGGAACATCGAGGTATGACATGACTCAAATACATTATAGACACTTCCTGGAATAAACATCGGGGTGCAAGAAATAAAATATACAAGTGAATACATTCCGAAGTTACAAATACATCAACACTCCCTCTTAACTAGGAAGGTATTCTTTCGACACAATTTTCAGCACTGGTCTTCTTCTCTATATCGACTGGATCATCTCGTCATCTTCATCTTCAAGTTTTCTTCATCTTCAAGTTGTCTTCATCTTCAAGTATTCTTCATCTTCAAGTCATCATCATCTTTAAGTCTTATTCATCTTCAAGTCACCTTCATCTTCAAGTCTTCTTCTAAGTCATCTTCTTCTTCAAGTCTTCTTCATCACGGGATATAGATCATCATGACTGCTAGATCATCACTTCTAGATCATCATCACTATATCATCATCAAATCAAGATCATCACTTGATATGGATCATCATCACATCTGTATCATCACTTGATTTAGATCATAATCAAGTATGGATCATCATCATCGGTGCTATCTCATAATGGTTCTATCTCTCGATTCTTCTCATCACAAGAAGTTCTAGAGAGCTAGCCCTTTTTCATGCTAGTTGTAGGCCTACCCTTCATGTAGGTCTTCGGCACTTATATTTGACCCTAAGTATGAATGGCCCACCCAACTCTTACATTTGACCTCATCTTATCAGAAAGGCATGCCCAACATTCACATCTGACCTCATCTTGTCAGAAAGGCCCAACACTCACATCTGACCATGTGTAAACACATCGCACCAGAATTGCTCAACACTTACATCCGAACTCATATTGTCGAAAAGGCTCTACACTTACATCTAACCTAATCTTGTCAGAAAGCATGCACTTACATCTGACCTCATCTTTTCAGAAAGGCTCTGCACTTACATTCGAAAACATTACATTGAAAGGGCTCTCAGTCCCATACTGAGGATTCCTGGTAACTGACCAGGTGCCTCCATTCTCCTAGAGAATGGCATCAGCCCTTATATCTGATCAAGTGGGAAGACATCCCTCAATCACATCAGAATGGTCATGCACTCACATCTGATCATGTAAGACTACGTCCCACAGTCATACTAGAATGGCCCTCAGTCCTAGACTGAGTATTCCTGGTAACTGACCAGGTGCCTCCATTCCAAGAATGGCATTCAACACTTATATCTGATCATGTAGGAACCAATCCTATAATCACATCAGAATGTCTTAGCACTCACATCTGACATGGAAGGAACCAAATCCTCTCACCATGACAGAATGGCTCAGCCCTTACATCTGAACATGGAAGGAACCTAATCCTCTCACCATGTCAGAATGGATTTAGGTCTCATCATTTCCCCCTGGAGGGAACCTCGATCTATAGAACACCAAGCTTCTACCTGAAGTACTCAAACTTCACTCTAGCTAATGGATTTGTCAACACATCAGCTATCTATTCATCCATCAAAACATACTGGAGCTTTACTACTCCTCTCTGCACCATATCCCTGATATAGTGATACTTGATCTCGATATGCTTTGACTTGTCATGGAACACTAGGTTCTCTGACAACTTCACACAACTCTGGTTGTCACAATATATACAAGTAGCATCCAACTGGAGATCAAATAAATCAGACAGTAGCTTTCTCAGCCACACTGCCTTGCAACTAGCTGAACAAGTTGCAACATATTCTTCTTTAGCAGTACTCAGTACCACATTGGACTCCTTCCTGCTAAACCAATAGATCATACCTGATCCCATACTATAGCAGCATCCTGAAGTGCTCTTCCTATCGATGGCACTACCTTCCCAATATGAATCAACATAACCTTCCAGGTTAATCTTCTGATTTGCCTCGTACTTGAGTCCAAAATCAACTGTACCCTTCAAGTACCTTAGAATATGCTTTGCACCAACCAAGTGAACATGTCTCGGATCTGTCAAAAACTGGCTCAAGGTGTTCACAGCAAAGCAAATATTTGGTCTTGTGTTTGTCAGGTACATCAAGGACCCAATCATCTAATGATACATCGTAGCATCAACCGCTTCTGATGAAGCATCACTCAATAGCTTCAGGTTTGATGCCATAGGTGTGGTTATGGCCTTGCAGTGCATCATCCCGAATCTCTTCAGAATCTCTACTGCATACTTCCCTTGTCAAAGGAAGATTCCATCTGCATTATGCCACACCTCCATGCCTAAGAAATAGTGCATCATACCCAAGTATTTCATTTCAAACTTGGTAGCAAGTTTCCTCTTCGTATCAACGATCAACCCATCCATACCTATTACAAACAGATCATCCACATACAGTAGGAGTATCACTATATTTCCATCTTCAACCTTGTAGTAAAGGTTGGAATCTTCTTTACTCTTTGTAAAGACCAAACTGGATAAAAAGCCATCAATTCTGTCATACCATGTCCTGGGTTCCTATTTCAAACTGTACAGGGATTTGTTCAATCTACACACATAATACTCCCTGTCATGTGTCTCAAAACTGAGTGGCTGCTCCACATACACTTCCTCTTCTACTACACCATTCAAGAAAGCAGTCTTGACATCCATTTGGTGTATCTTCCATTTCATCACTACATCCAGAGCAAGTACCGATCTAATGGAAGTGTATCTGGCTATGGGTGCAAATGTTTCTTCTTAATCTATTCCTTCTTTCTGGGAGAAACCATGAGCCACAAATCTTGCTTTATATTTCTCTATGATGCCATCTGCAGCATGCTTGATCTTGTAGATCCATTTGGAAATTACAATGGACTTCCCTTCTGGTCTTGGGACAACATCCCAAACATCATTCTTCATGATCAATTGATACTCTTCGATCATAGCCTCCTTCCATTCTTTCCTTTCCGCCGCTTCTTCATAGTTGGAATATTCTTTATCAATAATGTCACATAGCAAGGCTACATAACTGGAGCATGACCTAGTTATATTTCCTCCTCTGTGTGTTTCTTCTGAAGCTCCATATCTTTCTGCATCTTGGATAATTTCATGTACCCAAGCAGGTTTCCTCTTATTAGGATTCTTCTCATGAGGTGGTTCTACAGGTGCTTGAGTTTCTTCTAATTCTCAATATTCTTCTTGAATTTCTTCATTCATGGTTGTATCATGAATTCTGGGTGCTCTTGTTTCTTCAGGTTCTTCAGGCGGTCTCTTCTAGGATTTGATGTGGGACAAATATTCGTTAAATGTTACATCTCTACTAATGTCAATCTTCTTGAAACCTAGGAAGTATATTCTGTAAGCCTTCAAGCTTTCAGAGTATCCCACAAATATACCCTTCTTTCCTTAAGGATCTAAATTCGTCCTCTTTTCTTTTAGAATATGTATGTATATAGGACAACTCAATATTTTGAGATGGATGACTTCTGGTTTCTTGTTGGAGAAGACTTCTTCAGGTGTCTTGTTCTCGAGTACTCTGTGTGGAGTATGGTTCTGTACATACACCGTTGTTTTGGCAGCTTTTTCCCATAGATTCATGGGAATATATTGATCATGAAGCATGGCCCTTACTGCTTCCATTATCGCTCTATTCTTTCTTTCTGCAATCCCATTCTGTTGTGGATTATATGGAGTGGATAACTCCCTTTTAATCCCTGAGTATTTCCATAGCTCTTTGAATTCATTTGATGTGAATTCTTCGCCATTATCTGATCGAAAGGTCTTGATCTTCTTTTCTATGTGATTCTAGATCAAGGCTTTGAATTCCTTGAACTTGTTGAATACTTCATCTTTCTTCTTCATAAAGTATATCCATTCCTTTCTAGAAAAATCATCAATAAAAGAAACATAGTATACATACCCACTTAGTGAACTAGATGACATTGGACCACATGCATCAAATTGGATGATTTCCAAGATTCCTTTTTCCTTGCTCTCGCTACTTGGAAATGTCTTCTTTGTGTTCTTCCCTTTTTCACATCCTTTGCATACACCTTCATGTTTTGTCTGCATTTCTGGGAGACCTTCAATAGCTTTGCTTGCAAGTGGTAGTGCTCTGTAATGCACATGAGAAAGCCTTCTATGCCAAAGCTCATTTGGTTCTACCGATTCATGAACCAAAGCTTGTTCTGGTTGGCCCTTTAATTTGTATAGTCCTTGTTCTTGTTCCCCAATCACTACCACATTATCGAAAGACTTTCCCTTTGGCCACATGAGGACTTGGCCATCTACAAATGCAACCCTCATTCCTTTTGCATCCAATGCATATATGGAAAGGAGGTTCTTCTTTAGTCTAGGTACAAACAATATATCTTTCATCTTGATAGACTTTCAAGAGTCTAGCTTGTATGAGGATTCACCACTACCTTTTGTTGTATAATGGTATTCATCTCCAAGTTTCACCTTGTGAGGTGATTCATGTTCAGATAGTTTCACAAAGGATTCCTTGAATCCCATCATATGTTTGGAAGCACCACTGTCTATAAGCCAATCATTTCTGCCATGTGTGATAGTTTCCATGAGAGCGAAAATCAGAACATATTCTCCATCACTTGAAGAATCATCACTGTCTTGTCTGTTTCTCTTTGTGGAAGGTCCATCATCCTCTGTAGCATGAGCATGATGTCACTCTCTATTTATACTAATTCCCGACTTGAAAATGACTCACTAGGGCCAACTTCTCTAGGAGAGTCTAATAACCCTAGTGTCCCAGAACTGCGAGGACTGTAACCCTTGAAAAATAGGGGGGTTACCCACAATGAATTGACATGACTTGTTTACATTATAGAACCTCCCGATAGGAACATCAAGGCATGACATGACTCAAATAATTTATAGACACTTCCCAGAATAAACATCGAGGTACAATACATAAGATATACAAGTGAATACATTTCGAAGTTACAAATACATCAACAAGAGAACACAAACTAAACATGGACACTGTGATGAATCTCATAACTGCAGACAATCGTTTTCATTACTACTCCCAAAAATGTTTGTAGAGATACAATACTAGCGTCGAGGCCTCAAAAATCAAAGTCAATCCAACCTCTATAGGCCTCTTAGGAGGCTATATTTATAATGTGAATTACCCCTGGGATATGTCCCAAAACAAGGTATCAAAGTCGGTTACAAAATGGGGATCGAATCCCAGATCATTATAATGCATCCTAAAAAACTTCCAGGAATGGCAAACTCGTCATGATTTATGCTTGCAAAGGGAAGTACGTTGTGACAACTATATTTAATCAAAATAGCATGTGGTGTATGGGGTGCAGGCTTTCTTTCTTTGATAGAAACATTGTAGCATTTCCCTAAGGGTTTAATTCCTCTTCTACACATTCTGATGTACAGGCTTGAATTAGTCCTGAGACCTTTCATTCTTTTGGACCTTATGCCTTTTCTGTATTCCAAAAACATGTTCTGCCTGTATTCACTATTGGCAGGAAGGTTTATGTTCCTTCTATGTTTGGCCCTCTATCTGGTATCTCCACCTACTGGTAACGTTGTCATTTGCATAGACCCCGAGGAGATAGCCCTGTCTTTCGACAATACTGATGCGTTAATGGGCTCGCCACTGTTGTTGTCTTCTTCTACCAGGATAATATCCTTCCTACAAGACATGTCGGTGCAACACTTCGCGATGCTCATCATCATCCTAGATGAAGTTGGCAATATGAGTCCAAGGCAATGATGATGAAGTCCTCCACTCCTTTCTCCCCACATCCGAACATTCATTCAGACCGCCAACCCCTAACAATGGATACTCTGTACCACATAAATGGTGTCCAAGGCCTTGTCTGGAGATTTCAGTAGGATGATTTAAGGACCAGGAACTCCACAAATTTCTCCAGTAGTGGTGTGGCAATTTATTAGGAAAAAATGGTCTTTACTAGCATCAGAAAACCTTTCTAGCACAGTGAACATATTTACCTCGATGGCTGGGGATTTTAACGCGTGAAGACCCGGCAAGGGCCAGGTTTATAGGTTTCGTTTATCAACCAATAAATGGCATTGGATAAAGGATATATCAAGAGCAGGTCCCATATTGGCACTCTTGGGTTCCTCATCAGAGTAATAGCAACCATCCCACTCATCAACAACATTTATTTTATCTGTACCTTAGAAAGGGTCAGATGGTGGCATTACAATGAGCTAGGAATTTGAGCTCAGCTATGAGCCTGTCAAATATTCACATGCTAATGGCATGATGACAACACGAATGATCACGTGGGCTCTTGATCCGACTCCCTCATGTGAAGATGCCAACTATGCTGCCCTTTTTCAGTGTGACCTCCTGATATTATTTGTCGAAGTGACCTTCGGCCTCACCTGTAGGCAGCCTTGGGATTTCTCATGATGCGTGGATTTGACATTAGGAATATCTTTGATTCCTCCTCATTCTAGCATGGTACCCTTTTGTTTTTAGAGCCCGTGCCTCATTTTCATACAACAGGGAAATGCCATACCTACCCTCTACTGTCAACTTGTCTTGGATCTCGTCCTTCTTGCACATGTCTGGTTGCAAGGCTAGGATTCCAAGATGTGACCTACACCATCGAAAGTCCTTGCCCTGTCCTCCATTTTGCAGTCCTTCCACTCCTTATCTCCCTTGGCATCTTTAGACAATGAAACAGACTCTGGTCGTGGATCTACTCTATGCCAGATCTCAATCATTCAACCATGTGGCCCCTACCCTGCTTTGAGATCCACCCACTGGTTAACCTTCGTGTATGTCTCAATCATGAAATTGATCAGGGCCATCATTTGATTAGCCTGCCAAATCTCTACCATCGAGGGTGTCAGGCGTTACACGATTTTGCATCATCCCATTCCCTTATTTGTGGCTCACCTTCCCGCTGTGAAATTATCCATGAGCATTGATCGGATCCTTGCCAGATCGTCGTCATTCAAAAACATGGGGCCTTCTGACACTTTGCAGTCATCCTCTATATTATCCATTTAGCCAATTCGGGGTAGAGAAAGACTCTCCTTCGTAGATATTTCTAATTGAGGATCCCAGCCATTAAATATGTGTAGACTCTCATGGGAATCACAACCACGATGCAACCATATCTGTCAGGTGCCTTTAGTTGCGCACACCATTCATTACCGTCGATCTGTATTGCTAGCTCATCCTATGAATGATCTTACATGTCACTTACTCCTGTGCTTCCTATGTAAAGTTTATGTGCCATGGGATACCCCAGTAACTTGCTTGGGCTTGGGATAAGCTTCATCGACGATCTTGAAATCATAAAAAACAGGGATTTTTCACCTATACCCCCTTCTCCAAGGAAACTACTGCAGGCACCTATCCAAAATTTAGCACGAGTGCTAACGAAACCTATCAAAAATTAGATGGAAGAGCCCAACATTGATTATGAAATATGAAGCATTTTGTATAGAGGATGCCTTGATCAATAGTATAGTTTGCATGCAAAGCATTTATCTCTCAGTTTGATATGGAATTGAATAAAAGGATAGTATGGATGATTTTAAATCATTATCAATCATTGGAAATCTATTACAATAGAAAAAACAAAAATAATTATAGTAGGGGACATTGATCCCATTGAGATATAAATTTTCATCCAATCAAGATTCATCATTTAAAAGTACAGAGCCTGTAAAAGAAACATTTGAAGACATAACAAATGTAGGAGAAATTTCTCTAGATCCTAGAGGGTTGAGCCAGTTATGTTTGATAGGACATATTGTAATTATTTTTAATGACGAGAACCCCCACTAGGTTCATGATTTTGATTGTTGAACATGTCTAATAGTTTTGTAGAGATTACGCTAATACAAAATGAGAGTTAAGTTACCAAAAATGACCAAAATATGCATATAAAATATACTTTTGATGTTGAGATCACTCGTGAATGATTTTGGTCTCTTATCACGCAAATGTCACACAAAAAATGTGGTAATATTTAGTTTAGTCATTTATAGCTTGTCTTGTGGGCATTAATTTGGTCATATATTTAGTGATTAATTGTCACAATTAATCACCAAATACTTCCTGCGACCCGCAATCCACAAATTTCGATAAATTGTGGGAAATTGGTAAAGGATTTAAGTACTTTCTACAATCTCCAATCCGCATTTCGGAAGCGGAATTACAAAATTGAAATTTGTAAAGGACTTAAGTACTTCCCGCAACTCGAAATACACATTGTGAAAGCAGAATTACGGAGGGAAATTTGTAAAGGATTTAAGTACTTTCCGCAATCTGCACTACGGAAGGGAAAATTTTAAAGGGCTCAAGTACTTCCTGCAATCTGTATTGCGGACGTGGAATTGCAGAGGGAAATTTCTAAAGTATTTACGTACTTTCCGCAATCCATAATCTACGTTGCAGAAGTGGAATTTCATAAGGGAAATATATATATTTCAGAGGCACTTACTACAATCTGCAATACACATTACAGAAGGGGAGTCATGGAAGGACCCTTCCGGAAAGTCCTTTGTGAAATACTTGTTGCAAAAATTCGATAAACTTAAGATTTTGGAATTTGAATACATAAAGGATTTAGAATAAATATTTAAGGTTTTTTTTTAAAGTGTTCTTTGTATTTTGTGGTGTTTAAGGTTTCATCTATAAGTAGAAGAACCATAAACCGAGTTTTGTAATAAGAACTAATTCCTTGGTTAACATATGATAGAGAATGAATAAAATGGTCTATGACTTATAACTTATCTGGTATCAATTTTTTTATGCATTTTTCAGGTGGTTATATGGGTATTTGACATATGGTATCAGAGCCACAAGTTAAGCCCTGTTTCCTATGGAAACATATAGTTTCTGCTGAAGCACACTGAAATGATAAACTAACAATAAAAATGTTTCATTTTCTGTATGAATGTATAAATTGTGCAACCAGGACAAGGTGATGGAATTTCCCAACATGAATGATGGCCACCCAGAGGAAAATGAACGCGTTCTACCAGTGCCACACACAACACAACCAGAACAAGAACATTATGAAGGAATTCAAGTACTTGAAACAATGAGGAATTTGATTGTAGAAATACAAAGTTTTAAAGTAGAAAATGAGCAGTTGAAAAAGGCTCAAGAAAAATAGAAGGAGATTAATGAGATATTATTGCAGAGTTTACATGAGAAGAAAATGGGGAAAAACCACGAAAGAAAATAAGGAGGGACCTGAAATTTGGGGAAAGTGCCAAAATGAAAGGCAGTTCCTCCAATGAAACTCAAAAATCCGAGAATCAAGCCAAGATGATTGGGAAAAGAAAAGTTGACCACCTGGAAGAGAATTCAAGAAAATTAAACCCAGTAGTTTTGATGGGGAATCAAAGACTGAGGAGGAAGCATAAGATTGATTGTTGGATATTAGAAATATTTCCAAATTTACAACTATTCCAGCAACATGAAAGTGCAAATGACAATGTACAATCTGAAAGGAAAATCTAGCATCTGGTGGAAATACCTCAAGATTTCACACGGATTGAAGCCTAAAGAATCTAGAATGGCCAGAATTTAAGAATTTATTTAAGAAACAATATCTATCAGAAATTTATTATTAGAGAAATAAAAATGGTTTTTATGAATTGAAACTCGGCCAAATGACCATGGAAGACCACATCAATAAATTCCTAGATTTTCTATGGTTCATGCTTTACATTAAGGAAGAAAAAGTGAAGGATCGATGATTCTTAAGATTTCTTCGATAATATTACAAAGACCAGATCAAGTTCGATAACTGAATGACCTTAGATGAAGTGATAAGGAAGGCCATATTATGTTTTGATCAAGATAAGAAAAGGAATGACCTCTCGAAAGTCTAGAAGGATATGAAGAAGGAAAATTTCAACCAGTGAAAAAAGGGATTCCAACCACCACTCTTCAGAAACATGCCAAGGAATCCGCAATGAAATTCCTACAATAGAAATGAGCATCTTCAGCATGAGGGAAATAAACCTGTGAACCTTAGATCAAAATGGAATGTTGGAACCCCTAAAGGACCCTTGAAGTGTTGGGAATGTGGAGAGCCCCATTTACGAAGAAACTACCCACTCTTCAATTAAACAAATAGGGTTGTTCAGAACTTGAAAGAAGCTTCCATTGTTGGGAAACTTGGAAAAATCTTCCACCAGATTAATGCATCCCTTGAAGATCGACGGGAAAATCATCAATCTGCATTTGTAGATATTGAAGGTACTATTTCTAACCAAAGTCTTTCTATACTAATTGATCCAGGGGATACTTTAAGTTACATCACTCCTAAAGTGATGGAGAACTTCCATCTCACCAAGGTAAGGCATGCAAAACCTTGGACAGTCCAACTAGCCACTAGAGCAAAAGGGAAGGTAACTTATTTCATTGCTAATTGTAAAGTTAAATTACAAGATCATGTGACTAGGATCAATCTAAGTATTCTGCCTCTAGGGTCATATGACATGATTATTGGCATGGACTGGTTAAAAAGTTAGAAAGTAATCTTAAATTGTTTTGATAAGAACTTTACTTATGTGGCTTAGGATAAATTGTTAGGAGGCTAAAAGGTATTAGTAAACCTACCCCACTAAGACATATATATTCCATGCAATTAAAGAAGTGTATGAGGAAGGGTTGTAAGATTTATGTTGTGTGGGTCACTGACCTTGTCCTTAATCAAAATCCAACACATGTAAGGGATCACCCAGTTTTAAGTAAATTTATGGATGTGTTTCTAGAAGAGATATGAGGACTACCCCCTCAACGAGAAATAGATTTCTCCATTGAGATTGTACCTGGGGCTGCATCGGTATCTAAAATACCCTATTGAATTAGAATCCATGAGCTAACCGAATTGAAACTTCAGTTACAAGAACTACTATATATAAGGGTTATATCAAACCTAGTGTGTCGCCTTAGGGAGCAGTAATTTTATTTGTAAAAAAAAGATGGTAATTTATGGATTTTCATAGACTACAGACAACTAAATAAAGTAATCATTAAGAACAAGTATCCTCTGCCTTGGATTAACACTCTTTTTGATCAAGTAGGGGTGGCTAAAATATTCTCCAAGTTAGATTTCTGGTCAGGTTATCACTAGATCGGGATTAAAAGAGAAGATGTTAATAAAACAACTTTCAGGACCCGATACAGGCACTATGAATTCATGGTAATTCCTTTCGGATTAACCAATTCCCCTGCTATATTCATGTGTCTAATGAATATTATTTTTAACAAGTATCTAGATCAATTTGTTTTAATTTTCATTGAGGATATCTTGACCTACTCAAGGACGAAAGAGGAACCTCAACAACACTTGAGAATCGTACTACAGACCTTAAGAGACCACTACCTATATGCTAAATTCGAGAAGTGTGAATTCTTTAAGAAATAAATTTAATAGTTAGGTCATGTCATCTCAGAAAACATTATTGCGATACATCCATAGAAGATAAAGGAAATTGCAGAATGGTCTATGCCTAAATATGTCACTTTCATTCGATCTTTAATAGGACTCATGGTTACTACCAGCGGTTCATCCAAGGATTCTCAAATATACCCTATCCCATTACTTCCTTAGAAAATAAATGGTTAAGGTTTGCATGGTCCTCGAAGTGTTAGGAGAGTTTTGAAAATATAAAAAGGTTTTTAACTATGACACCGATAATAAGGGTAGTTGACCCCTATAAGAACTACACAGTCTGTACAGATGTTAGTAAAGAGGGATTGGGAGAGTGCTATCTCAATAAGGACATGTGGCATGTTACGAATCCCACAACTTGAAAGAACATGAATGAAATTATGTTGTACATGATCTTGAATTGGCAGCGGTAGTGCATGCCTTAAAAATGTGGTGTCACTACCTGTTAGGGAAGAAGTTCCTTTTATTGAAAGATAATGCATGCATAAAGAATCTGTCTACTCAGCCTGGACTTAATTCTAGGAAAGCAAGATGGATGGCCTTCTTAAGTGAGTTTGATTTTGAAGTAAAACATATTAAAGGGAAGGAAAATAAGGTGGTTGATGCACTCAGTCAAATAACTCATGGAATATATGAAATAAATATGAGCCAACCAGAAAGTGGTCTATTGAGCAAAATAAAAATGAATATCATACAGGATGATGAATATGTAAATTTACTGAGCAAACTACAAAAAAATGAGGTGAATTTAAATGGGACAGAATTAAGAGTAGACCAGAAAGGGTTAATTTATTTTATGGAGAGAATATACATGCCGGATGTTGCATATTTAAAGTTGTTAATTTTAAATGAGATGCACAAACCTCCTTATGCAGGACACCCTAGTTACCAAAAGATGATAACTGACCCTTAGGAAGCAATTATTTTGGCCCAGATTAAAGGTATATTTAGATTTTTATCTATCTAAATGCTTGGAAGGTCAATAGGTGAAGGCTAAACATCAATATCCAGCAGGTTTGTTACAACCTTTTCCAATTCGTGAATGGAAATGGGAGGTAATATCCTTGGATTTCATCATAGGTTTTAGATTAACACAAACAACATGATTCAATTATGGTTGTAGTAGATAAGTTAAGCAATTCTGCTCAATTTATTCTTGTGAAGTCAATGTATAAAGTTGTCAATATTGCAGAGATATTCGTAAAGGAAATATTTCGACTTCACAGAGTACCAAAGATGGTAATTTCTGACTAGGACGTTCAATTTACATAGAACTTTTGGAAACCATTGTTTGCGGGGTTAGAAACCAAGATAAACTTTAGCACTAGTTATCACCATGAAAAATATGGATAAACAGAACAAACAAATCAATTCATTGAAGATATGCTAAGAATGTATGTCATGTAAAAACCCACAAAGTGGGAGGACTATTTGCATCTAGTAGAGTTTGCATACAATCATGGTTATCAGTCCTGGACAAAAATGAGCCCGTTTGAAATCCTATATGAGAAAAAGTGTACTACCCCTATTAGCTGGGATAGCCCCGTGGATCATCTGATAGTAGGACAATAAATTTTACAAGACATGGAACAAACTGTTCGAAAGGTAGAGAAGAACTTGAAGGTGGCATAGGATCTCCAAGAGAGTTACATTGACTTAAAAATACTACATAAAGATTTTTCTGTTAGAGACCACGTTTACCTCCGAGTCAAGCCCAAAAAGAGCTCCCTAAAATTAGGAAGTTGTGCCAAATTAGAACGATGGTTTTGCAGACCCTTTGAAATATTCGAAAGGATTGGACCCGTGGGATACAAACTTGTTCTTCCAACACACTTGAGAATTCATAATGTTTTTCATATTTCATTACTGAAAAAATTTATACATGATTCCACTCACATCATTGACTGGAATGTGGTGCAAGTGGAACTAGAAAGAGAATTTCAAGTGGAACCTTTACGCATTTTGGACAGGAAATAAATAGTACTTCAGAACCAGGTTAAGGTGAAATGGAAGCACTTTAGCCCGAATGAGGCGACTTGGGAATTAGAGGAAGATTTTCGAAAGAAGTACCCAGAATTAATTCCAGAATCTATGGAAGAAGAAGAATAACATTGTTGATAGTGTTGCAATAAGGGGGTGAGGATGTAACATCCCCCAGCAAATAAACATTATTTGTAATATTGTTGAATTACTGTTTTATTTTGAATGAGATTGGATGGACCTAGAATCTGCCAATAGGTCCTTAGAGGATATATGTAATTGAAAATGATATGATTATAATAAAAAAAATTGAATGATGGGGACAACCATGTTGAATGAGGAAACTATGCATGCAAGAGTGGGGGATGAGGAAGAGAAACCTTAGGGAGGTTACACCAGGGGTCAATGTGCCATTATGGTGCTAGATATTCCCTAGAAATCAGTGGATGTTATGGGTTGTGGAATTTCCATGAGGAATTCGTCGTTTCTGGGAAAAAATCCTAGGAAAAACAAAATCTATTAAGGAAGCATATGTAGGAGGCGGGATGCTTCAGATTATGCTGAAAAAGGGAGAAATACTTACTGTGTGAGCACTCCATGTTAGGAAAGATGAAATAAATACCTGTTGTGTGAGCACTATGTGTTAGGAAATTTGAAAGAAATACTTTCTGTGTGAGCACTCCTTGTTAGGAAAGCTGAAAGAAATACTTGTTGTGTGAGCAACCTATGTTAGGAAAGATGAAATAAATACTTGTTGTGTGAGAAATTTGTGTCAGAAAAGATGAAATAAATACTTTTTGTGTGAGCACTCTATGTTAGGAAAGTGATTTATCACTAAGAAATCGAACCTAAGGTTGGCTGTCACCGCTCTTGGCATGCATAGTTTAGCTCAGGGGTGATTGAGGACAGAAAGAAAACGTGTCCCAATATACGGTTGGGTGGAACATGGTTGTTCCTTCTTCATTTGGCTCATCGTACACCCAGGCTCCTTTAAATGATTAAATCCTTGCGGACTGTTGATCTCAAGCTATATCTATATATGTGTAAATAGGTGTTTTCAATTCTAAGTAAATCATGAGTACCAGTTCTTAGGTTTCTAGATGAAAAGTGTTGCTTATTGGATAGTTATATCATGCTCTATCATGAATGACTATGGTTTGCATTTGGGCCTATGATTTATGTTAGAGTAACATTGTTTTCTGCAAGAGTATACTTGGACACTTTATAAATTCATTGTTAATAACCAGATGTAAGGGATCCCCTATAGGGTAATTAAAATGCTTGTGTTGGATTTCAATCATTTCTAGCTTAGTGAAGTCCATGTACTTTACTTATAATTATTAACTGAATAATGGAACTTGTGGAGAGAGAGTATTGCTCCTGAAAGTTCCATAAGAAAACCAGTTACTATAACCCACCTTAAAACCCCTAAGTCGAAACTTTGTCTTAAGCAATGAACTCTTCCTAAGGCAGTGACACTATCGATGAATGTCAGTGTTCTTTATTATGCAAGAGAATACATAAAAACTAAGCATAAATCAAGGATCGAATGGTTTGAGGAAGCTTAAAATTTCCTAAGAAAATTAAGTAGTTCTGCAACCCACAATTTGCATTGCAAAAGCGGAAATTCAGAAATAAATTATATAAAAATTGTGAAGTAATTTTCACAATCCGTAATTCGCATTGTGGAAGTGGAATTGTGGGAGGAAATTGGTAAATGATTTAAGTACTTTCTGCAATCCAAAATAAGCATTGCCGAAGCACAATTTTGGAAGGGAAATTTGTAAAGGACGAAAATTTGTAAAGTATTTAAGTACTTTTATCATCTTGCAATCTACATTTCGGAAGTGGAATCATAGAAGGGAAATTTTTAAAGGACTTAAGTACTTCCCGCAATCCGCAATCCACATTGCGGAAGCGGAATTACAGTGGGAAATTTGTAAACGATTTAAGGACTTTCTGCAATCCACAATATGCATTACGGAAGCAAAATTTTGAAAGGGAAATTTATAGGTTTCAAAGGCACTTACCATAATATCCAATCCGTAATCCGCATTGTGGAAGGGGCGTTTCAGAAGGACCCTTACAGAAAGTCCATTACGAAAGCAATTCTTGGAAAAGAGTTGTTGCGGAAAATTGATAAACTTAAGATTTTGGAATCTAAATACATAAAGGATTTAGGATAAATATTTAAGGGATTTTTTTTAAGTGTTCCTTTGTATTTTGTGGTGTTTAAGTTTTCATCTATAAGTCGAAGAACCATAAAGCGATTTTTGTAATAAGCATGAAGTCCTTGGTTAATATATGATACAGAATGAATAAAATGGTCTATGACTTATGGCTTATCTAGGATCAAACTTTTGTTTTTTTGTTTATGCATTTTCAGGTTGTTATATGAGTATGTGATAACTCATTTTCTTGTCACTAATTTAGTCGTTTTTATTCGCTAGAGGTATAGGGTATAGAGAAATCAAACCACCAACCTCCTTCCTATAAGGTAGGTGCTCTTCCATTGAGATAACACCCTTCAATATAATATATTATGTAATTTTACTTCCATGATATAAGATACAAGCATGGTATCTTTCAAAATATGCTAAGGTCACCTACTCAAATGGCCTAAATTGTTCCTTTTGCAACTTCTTAACTTCTTGAGAAAACACTACCTCTGCTAGCACAATAGATTCAATGAAGTTTTCCTGTAGTAGGATGTAAGCATTAAAAAATGAGAGAGAAGCATGATATCCATATTTAATTCAAAAGTGGAAGAAAGGGAAATCCCATCCTCCAAAGCAATCCCATGTATGCATTCTTTAAAGGAAAGCGTAGCTTTCTCATACCTAAACACATCAAGAAAATCATGCGCCATGTTCATCAATCCCTAATGCTAGAGGAATAACCAAAGTGTCTCCTATTAATATTATTTAATGCTGCCAATTTGAAACATGAGATACCTGAGATGGAGTGCAACGAAGGGTTCCCTATCCTAAATTCTGGTGAGAAGAGTTCTTGTAAGTTTCTCAATGCGGTAAAAAAATTTAGAGTTTGACCATTAGCACAATTATGGTTGTAGTAGATAAGTTAAGCAATTCTGCTCAATTTATTCTTGTGAAGTCAACTTATAAAGTTGTCAATATTGCAGAGATATTCATAAAGGAAATATTTCAACTTCACAGAGTATTGAAGATGGTAATTTCTGACTAGGACGTTCAATTTACATAGAACTTTTGGAAATCATTGTTTGCGGGGTTAGAAACCAAGATAAACTTTAGCACTAGTTATCACCCTAAAAAATATGGATAAATAGAACAAACAAATGAATTCATTGAATATATGCTAAGAATGTATGTCATGAAAAAACCCACTAAGTGGGAGGACTATTTGCATCTAGTGGAGTTTGCATACAATGATGGTTATCAGTCCTGGAAAAAAATGAGCCCGTTTGAAATCCTATATGAGAAAAAGTGTACTACCCCTATTAGCTGGGATAGCCCCGTGGATCATATGATAGTAGGACAATAAATTTTACAAGACATGGAACAAAATGTTCAAAAGGTAGAAAAGAACTTGAAGGTGGCACAGGATCGCCAAAAGAGTTACATTGACTTAAAAAGACTACATAAAGATTTTTCTGTCAGAGACCATGTTTACCTCCGAGTCAAGCCAAAAAAGAGCTCCCTAAAATTAGGAAGTTGTGCCAAATTAGAACGATCGTTTTGCAGACCCTTTCAAATCTTTGAAAGGATTGGACCCGTGGGATACAAACTTGTTCTTCCAATACACTTGAGAATTCATAATGTTTTTCATATTTCATTACTAAGAAAATTTATACATGATTCCACTCACATCATTGACTGGAATGTGGTGCAAGTGGAACTAGAAAGAGAATTTCAAGTGGAACCTTTACGCATTTTGGACAGGAAATAAATAGTACTTCAGAACCAGGTTAAGGTGAAATGGAAGCACTTTATCCCGGATGAGGCGACTTGGGAATTAGAGGAATTTTTACGAAAGAAGTACCCAGAATTAATTCCAGAATCTATGGAAGAAGAAGAATAAAATTGTTGATAGTGTTGCAATAAGGGGGTGAGGATGTAACATCCCCCAGCAAATAAACATTATTTGTAATATTGTTGAATTACAGTTTTATTTTGAATGAGATTGGATGGACCTAGAATCTGCCAATAGGTCCTTAGAGGACATATGTAATTGAAAATGATATGATTATAATAAAAAAAATTGAATGATGGGGACAACCATGTTGAATGAGGAAACTATGCATGCAAGAGTGGGGGACAAGGAAGAGAAACCCTAGGGAGGTTACACCAGGGGTCAATGTGCCATTATGGTGCTAGATATTCCCTAGAAATCAGTGGATGTTCTGGGTTGCGTAATTTCCACGAGGAATTGGCCATTTCTGGGAAAACATCCTAGGAAAAACAAAATCTATTAAGGAAGCATATGTGGGAGGCGGGATGCTTCAGATTATGCTGAAAAAAGGAGAAATACTTACTGTGTGAGCACTCCATGTTAGGAAAGATGAAATAAATACTTGTTGTGTGAGCACTGTGTGTTAGGAAATTTGAAAGAAATACTTTCCGTGTGAGCACTCCTTGTTAGGAAAGCTGAAAGAAATACTTGTTGTGTGAGCAATCTATGTTAGGAAAGATGAAATAAATACTTGTTGTGTGAGAAATTTGTGTCAGAAAAGATGAAATAAATACTTGTTGTGTGAGCACTCTATGTTAGGAAAGTGATTTATCACTAAGAAATCGAACCTAAGGTTTGCTGTCACCGTTCTTGGCATGCATAGTTTAGCTCAGGGGTGATTGAGGACAGAAAGAAAACGTGTCCCAATCTACGGTTGGGAGAACATGGTTGTTCCTTCTTCATTCATCTTGTCGTACACCCAGTCTCCTTTAAATGATTAAATCCTTGTGGACTGTTGATCTCAAGCTATATCTATATATGTGTAAATAGGTGTTTTCAATTCTAAGTAAATCATGAGTACCAGTTCTTAGGTTTCTAGATGAAAAATGTTGCTTATTGGATAGTTATATCATGCTCTATCACGAATGACTATGGTTTGCATTTGGGCGTATGATTTATGTTAGAGTAACATTGTTTTCTGCAAGAGTATACTTGGACACTTTATAAATTCATTGTCAATAACCAGATGTAAGGGATCCCCTATAGGGTAATTAAAATGCTTGTGTTGGATTTCAATCATTTCTAGCTTAGTGAAGTCCATGTACTTTACTTATAATTCTTAACTGAATAATGGAACTTGTGGAGAGAGAGTATTTCTGCTGAAAGTTCCATAAGAAAACCAGTTACTGTAACCCACCTTAAAACCCCTAAGTCGAAACTTTGTCTAAAGCAATGAACTCTTCCTAAGACAGTGAGACTATCGATGAATGTTAGTCTTATTTATTATGCAAGAGAATATATAAAAACTAAGCATAAATAAAGGATCGAATGGTTTGAGGAGGCTTAAAATTTCCTAAGAAAATTAATTACTTCTTCAACCCACAATTTGCATTGCAGAAGCGGAAATTCAGAAATAAATTATATAAAAATTGTGAAGTAATTTTCACAATCCGTAATTCGCATTGCGGAAGCGGAATTGCGGGAGGAAATTGGTAAATGATTTAAGTACTTTCCACCATCCACAATAAGCATTGCCGACGCAGAATTATGGAAGGGAAATTTGTAAAGGACTTACGTACTTCGCGCAATCCGCAATCCATATTGTGAAAGTAGAAATGTGGAGGGAAATTTGTAAAGTATTTAAGTACTTTTATCATCTTGCAATATACATTTCAGAAGTGGAATCATATAAGGTAAATTTTTAAAGGACTTAAGTACTTCCCGCAATCCGCAATCCACATTGCGGAGGTGGAATTGCAGTGGGAAATTTGTAAACGATTTAAGGACTTTCTGCAATCCACAATATGCATTGCGAAAGCAGAATTTCAAAAGGGAAATTTGTATATTTCAAAGGAACTTACCATAATATCCAATCCACAATCCACATTGTGGAAGGGGAGTTTCGGAAGGACCCTTACAGAAAGTCCATTACGAAAGCAATTCTTGCAAAAGAGTTGTTGCGGAAAATTGATAAACTTAAGATTTTGGAATCTAAATACATAAAGGATTTAGGATAAATCTTTAAGGGATTTTTTTTAAGTGTTCCTTTGTATTTTGTGGTGTTTAAGTTTTCATCTATAAGTTGAAAAACCATAAAGCAATTTTTGTAATAAGCATGAAGTCCTTGGTTAATATAGGATACATAATGAATAAAATGATCTATGACTTATGGCTTATCTGGTATCAAACTTTTATTTTTTTGTTTATGCATTTTCAGGTTGTTATATGAGTATGTGATAACTCATTTTCTTGTCACTAATTTAGTCGTTTTTATTCTCTAGAGGTATAGGGTATAGAGAAATCGAACCACCAACCTCCTGCCTATAAGGTAGGTGCTCTTCCATTGAGATAACACCCTTCAATATAATATATTATATAATTTTACATCCATGATATAAGATACAAGAATGGTCTCTTTCAAAATATGCTAAGGTCACCTACTCAAATGGCCTAAATTGTTCCTTTTGCAACTTCTTAACTTCTTGAGAAAACACTACCTCTGCCAACACAATAGATTCAATGAAGTTTTCCTATAGTAGGATGTAAGCATTAAAAAATGAGAGAGAAGCATGATATCCATATTTAATTCAAAAGTGGAAGAAAGGGAAATCCCATCCTCCAAAGCAATCCCATGTGTGCATTCTTTAAAGGAAAGCGTAGCTTTCTCATACCTAAGCACATCAAGAAAATCACGCGCCATGTTCATCAATCCCTAGTGCTGGAGGAATAACCAAAGTGTCTCCTATTAATATTATTTAATGCTTCCAATTTGAAACATGAGATACCTGAGATGGAGTGCAACGAAGGGTTCCCTATCCTAAATTCTAGTGAGAAGAGTTCTTGTAAGTTTCTCGGTGCGGTAAAAAAATTTAGAGTTTGACCATTGGCATGATGGATTCTTCTGAATTGAATTAGGAAGGTCGTTATTTGCAAGACATTAATCAACATGAGTGAAATAGAGCACATTGAGCCTTTTTAGCAAAGAATGCTTGTCATTCTTGTAGAAAGATACCTATACATCAACCAATGTATAATACTATGTTTATCCAAAATAAAACATTAATTTGAACAAAGTTTAATGTACGAAAAATATTTCTTCCAAAATTTAACAAAAACTATGGACAAGAATAAGGTTAGTGTATAACAAACCTTTGACCAAGACACTGGGTCCTTCTCCCATGGTTTAACATTTTTATGAGAGGGTGATAGAGACTCAACAATGTGCACATTTTCCTTTAGAATATTAATAAAGTGATGGAGATAAAAAATGTCTTTCAATTGAATGGATCATCACATTAGTTTAAAAGAAAGTGAGATCTGACATTTTTTGTACTATTGAAAAAGCATCATATATTACTAAAAATTATCAATGTAGAGAGATTTTATATTTCAATAAACTAAATCAATTCAAGTTGTTTGGTAGAGAAATTGTATTCACCCTGGATCATCCCAAAATGAAATATTGTCTAGAATTGGTATAAAAAGTACAACATTCATAATCTTTGCAATGGAAACTATATCACAAATCTCAAGGATATAATTTTTTATAAATAAACAAGACAATATGCTAGAACCAACATTTATAAAGCATGATACATGTAAAGAATTTTGGGAACTAACCCTATCCGCATTTGATTTAATCCTCCATTTGGCCTTGAAAAGAATATTTAACCATTATGCCAGTCACCTAGTTCTACAAATTAAAATTTTTATTAAAACAAATTTAGTGAATTTCTTCACTAAAAAGTAGGAACTGTAAAAGGGGATCCTTTGTTAAGGAAAATCAATAGCATACTCTTGTTATGCTATAGACAATTAATGCATGGGACAAACTCTTTACTAACAAGATTCAACCGAAGCTTGTATTTCAAGTGATAATCCTAGATCGTAACAATTAGATTTTTCATAAATCATACTATATGGAGGACGAATCCTCAAAAGACAAGAAAACTGCAATTAAAATCTCATATTCAAAAGTTTAACATCTAATCTTTCTTTTCCAATTTCCTTAATTCATCATGCATATTGAACCATCCACGTTTAATATTTAATATATTACATGATACACCAATATCTATATGAATTTGAGTCTCCTCTGTCAAGGCTCAATATATCCCTAATCCTCCAAATATCTCCAGGGAAAAATATTATGGAATGGCTTTTAAAATATGAAGAGGAAGCTAAGAAACAAGTCTTTCGATTTTATCCTCTATAAATTCTTGTGAATTGATTAAACATACTCCAAATATTAAAAAAAGTAAGAAAGTATACATTTTCTTCTTACAATCTTATATCTAGAAGAAGAAATAGAAAAGTTGCATTAGATATCCATGCCACAAACTTAGTGATTTAGAAGAAGTAAACGTTTAATTTTAATCAATTTTAGTACTAAACAAATCCTATAATACTTTGGGGTCTATCTCATCTTATGTTTAAAAGGAGATACCCACTTTATTTCATGGTTTCTTATCTTACAAATGCCAACTATTGAATTTTGTTGTTTTTAAGAACCGTTATTCTTAGTTCATGGTGTATGTTGTCTCCTATTTATTTTCCCGTATTCTATTTTTTATGAGGATTATAAGTAATAGAGTTTGTTCAACAAGTTTCATTATCAATTCTTCATTTGTGAGCTCACATCTTAGCCATAATATTTTTTTCACAAGTAAAATAGTTTCTTATATTGATTGTCTAACAAGTCATATAATCATGCATGGAATTTGAAATGCTGTTATAGCCATATCAATGCATTCTAAGTTTCATTTATTATTGCCTCATAGTGTTTTATGTGTATTCTATTGTTATTATATGAATATATCATAATGTAGACCCTATCTTCTCTTTGTTGTTTTCTAAGAGAATTTCTATCTTTTGTCATTATGAAATGACTGCATCAACATAGCATTGTCACCTACTTCTATTCAATGTATTCAGGTGATGGTTTTGTGTCACATGGATTCCTATATGAGTGCATTATGACATGGATTCCCACATTTTTCAGTCTCCTGACAGTAATTGGATGTTTCTAGTGGTGTTTTTATATTAGTGTAGTGTGGCATTGACATGTACTCTTCATTTTGGTATATTATATATTCCTACCAAAACCTTTGGCTATGACAAAAGACCCTATGAGGATGAGACCACACAAGTATCAATTTATCAATTATGTCATAGATGAAATATTTGAGTGTTAATATACCTAAGTTAAACCTTTATTTTTTTAGTGAAAAATATGCTTACAATGGTTTGAAATTTAACACACCTGTTTGGAAAGAGGATGCTTTCCAAAGCTTCAGGAGCTCTTATGTGGAAGAATCCAAACTAAATGGAAACACACCTCCCCCACCTCTTCTATTGTTTTAGATGAGGAATATTGAGACCATGTTAGGCCATTTATATTTTTGGAAGTATAATTTGGAATGAAATCATTGAACATGATAAGAATTAGTTTGAATAACGATGAATGCAAGTATAATCTCGTTATGTTTATGCAAGTCATTCTCCTACCAAATTGTTTAGTGCAGTTCTAAGGCATATCACAGTAATATTCAATAAATAGCTATTAGGGTACATGGTGGATAATAAATTGTCATCAATTATCTTGGGTGAGGTGATTGTTAACTTGATGAGAATAGTAATTAGTTTTTAAAAAAAACTACAAAAATAACTCCATGTTAAAAATAAGTTTACATGGGAAGATCCTCATACTCATAAAATCTAGCCTTGTATGCTAACAATATGTCGTTAGGAAATTTGGACCAAATGCTAAAGAAAAGTTTTGACATTCATTGGAAACTTTCATTTCATGTCCATTCCAATTGCGACGAAAAGCCCAATTTTTGCCGGAATTGCCACATCACTATTTCGACTTTCCCAATTTTTGTCACAATTCTGACAAAAATTGGGATTTTCGTCGTAATTCAAATGGTATGTGAAATGGTATTTTCGAGAAAAACATCGATATTTTTCATCATAATTTGGTTGGAAAGGCTTAATATGTCAATATGATACATCCTTGGAATGGTGAGTGGAGACTGAGCAGTCATGCTACCTACAGATGACATTGTCATTCCTTACTCGAATTTTGGCCCAAATTGAGTCTTACATGACATGGTTGCCAAAAACCTTGATTCATTCATGCCATCAACTTATGGAAGGTAATCTGGCATGTCCTTAAAACCTGTATGAAATCAATCACTAAGTATGGGAGAAGGTCTTTCAGAATCTACAATTACCCTTTGGAGAAAATAAGTTTAGGGAGAAATGGAGGGTAAAAAATGATCATATCTTCTTCTCTCTTGAGCATTGGATAGGTTATGAAAAGGCTATTGCTATGATTATCAAGGCCTTCAAGGATCATGATTTTTTCACTCTACATGATATGCAATTTGCCGATGTAAATAATGGAATTGTTTACATGAAGACTGTGTTTCTTTTAATCCTTGGATAGTCATTTTTTATGATAGTGTGTTTCTTGTTGCAAATACTGGAATTTTCTATGTAGATCCAATACTATTTTATTTTATCCTTGAACATATATAATTTTGGAACTATGATGTAATGTAAGTTTTTTTCATAATGAAGGATGCATGTCTCCAGTTCAGGATACAAGATAATCTTCTAAATTCTTTATTTTTTTGGATCATCACATTGAATGGCTTGGGTTTGAATAAAGAATGAATGTACCTTCACCTTCTATCTTGACTTGATTTTATACTTGAGCCGAAAACATAATCTACCAAAACCCTAATCTCTATGTTAGATATATAGTTGAGATTAGTCTAAATCACTCATTTATTAAAAATACACTTTAGCGGACTCAACAACTAAAAATAAGAATTTCACTTTATTAATAAAGTGAATTACAAAATAAATTTGACTAGGAAAACTTCTTGCATGTTTGACACTAAGCCTGTGCAAAAGTTTTTGTTGGAGCTCCACATAAGACTTCAAGGAAGAAATGGAAGATACAATTTTGCACCAAGGGGATATAACAACTATAGGATTATTTTGAGGAGATGATGATCTCTATAGATTATAAGAGTCCACCTAGAAGAATGGAAGGATGTGGGAATGAAGAGAAAAAAATATTCAATCAAGGGAAATACAATATTGTAAGAGATTGAGGACACTTATCAGGAAGAGGGGATAATAAGTTAGAACTAAATCATCTACATTATGGTTGAATTTATAAATGTTGAGTTAAAATAGATGTTCGCAAGGTTTGGATTTCCAATGTGTATAAAAAAAATGTGTCTTTTTGTGAGGAATTCATTAAAGTGATTACCCCCATTCTATCAAATGTTTTACTTCAAATTTGATGTGACAATAGATGTCAGTAAATCTGGTGTAGGGATTATGAAAAAATGCAAACTTACGGGGGAATTTCTACACCTTCATGAAATCCATCTCGATAGATATCAACATGTTGAAACTGGAGGTTTTGGGGAATGCTATGGTAGACAAGGTGAGAGTGAATCCTAAAAATCTATAACTAGTAGATGAAAACCAACAAAGTACAAAGGATACCATGACAAACAAAATAAAGAAATTCTCTTTGTACTCTTGTGAAAATTTTTTTCTGTAAGAAAATTTGTTTACCTGAACTATAAAGGAATCATTGTAAAACTGCGAAATTTTTTTATAAGCATTAGAAGAGAGGAAAAAATAATCGTAAGAATATGAGATAAACAAAAAACATAGGTCAACCTCAGTCGACAATATCTATAAGGATAAGAAGAATCCATAACCATCAAGTATAGCTTATATCTTCTCATGATTTTAAATTTAGCACCTAAGTTTTCCATGCAAATTATATAACTCCCTTTCCAACATACATTTACCCCCACATTACTAACTTTCCCGAGCATCTCCTTAGGTAGGAACACTAATGGATATTGCACTCCTCCCATCATTCATATTCTATGCAAATTGCCACAACTCAAATATGCATATCTTCCTTTTCTTCTAATTAAAGAGATCATATATGGAAATTAGAAATCGCTTTCTAGTACTTTTTAAAGAGATCATATATAGAAATTAGAAATCGCTCTCTAGTTTGTTTTATGGATTGAACCCATTGTCAATCAAGGTTGAAGTGGATTTGGAACATCTTAAATCATTATAATATTGGAGATAAAAAGTATCTGTGAAATATTTAAATCCATCAGAACATCTAAAATTTCCTATAGATATTTTAGGGACATCTTGTGATAGTTCTTTGTAAACTTGACATTGGCCAACTTAAGATTTCCATTGTAAAGATCAAACTATTCATAAGAATATTCTTTGAAATGACAAATTTTATGCCAAGAAGTTTCCAAATATATATCAGTGAACTCTTCAATAAAATTCGCCAAGATGAAAATAGCATGGATGATGCAAATATAATAATATATATATATGATTCGTTGCAACTTTCCAAACTCTAAGCCACATTGGTTGGTTGAAGGTTTCCAAGTTATATGACAATACATTTAATGAAATATTTGTCTTAAGCCACATTGTCTTTTCCAAAAAAAAATTCATCCTCGAGATGACCACCCAGTCTTGTCTACACATGCCGGATGCCAACAACACATCCATTAATCAGACCCTTTTACACAAGTTTTTTTTGTGGCATATATTTGTTTTGTCATCCTTTTAGCATTGCCAAGGTATTTGGCGTTTCCATGTCATTGTTTCATTCTTCCTTTTTTTTTTGCACTGTCATCCATCTTCCATATGTTTCATGTGGGTTCACATCTATTTACATATTTTTGTAGTACTTTAAATACTGGAAATAAATATGATGTTTGTGTTCACAAGCATGGAAAGATGGACTTACCAATAGGCAAAAGAAGAAACCTTACACACTCTCATATTATAATAAAGATGGATCTACGAGATTACGTAAAGTCTCATCTTGACTCAATGCATCAGTCAATAATAATTTGACTAAACTTTGTGGATTCTCCATTTGAACTACCAAATGAAAAATCAGCTAGAACCTGGATAATAGATAAAAAGAAAAGCGTTAGCTTTCCACCTGACCATTTGCACCAATCTGACGACCAGCAATGCGTGATGTGAAAGCTCACGCGAGCCAGGTCGTCTGATCGATGCAAATGGTCGGATGAAAAGGTAACTCCAAAAAGAAATACATAATCTCAGAGGAAAACAAAATATTACACTTGAAAGTATATGCTAACTCGTTCTCAATGTTGATTTCAAGTACTAAAACATGGAGAAAATCCAAGACATAATTTCCTTCTAACGAGGGTACATTCTAGATGGTTAAGTTGTATCAGTGAGATTGAATAATAAATAGGAAATTCTCTCCAAAACATTTTACCCCACAACAAGTAAAATGAACTAGGAATTTTCATGACTGAACTATTCAACAAAGAAAACAAGATCTTAAAATCCCAACATATCTGGTTAAATTCATTATTTAGTTTGATCTCTAAAGAAGAGGTCTTGGAGACCAAGTAGTTGTCAAAATACATAAAAAGTGAACGTACTCATAAAGATGATAACATTGCATTACCCATGGGGTGATACAAAAAGATTGTTTATGTTGGGCATACTTTAGAAACAACCAAACAAGATATCAAGAAAAGTGTAAAATTGTAGTTGTCAAAATACATAAAAAGTGAACGTACTCATAAAGATGATAACATTGCATTACCCATGGGGTGATACAAAAAGATTGTTTATGTTGGGCATGCTTTAGAAACAACCAAACAAGATATCAAGAAAAGTGTAAAATTGCATTTTAGTGAGAGAAGAGAATTATGCAGTTGATTGTACCAAAATCAGCTACATTATAATGAAATGTAATAGTCAAGATAATCTTTTCTTGGCATATAACAAAAAGGTGAAGCATTTCAAGTAGCCATATTAAAGAAGTTATTCAAGTTATTGTTGCACCTACTTTATCGCCTAGGTAGGGTTGCATGATTGGTCATCATTTTGTTTAATAGTACATTCAATCTAAATAATGCATTGGGTGAAAGGAATGTTGACAATAGGACATATACATCTAAACCCTGTCTAGATGCAGCTCAAGGTTGTATATATCTAACTCCAATATTAAAATTTTAAACGTTGGCATACACAATAATAAATATTGCAATTCAATATTCTGCGTCCAAGTTTAGATGATTATGGGCTAGTTGGTGACCATAAAACATAAGACTTAGAGAATGAACTAGGTCATATATCTAGATTCCAGTATTAAATGCAATATTATTCCTTTTACAAATGATAGATTCTAGTAGTGAATTATTGGTCAAACTATAGATAATTTAAAAATTGAAGGATAAAATCATGGCAATGCATAATATATTTATAGGAGTTCAATCCTAGATCATTGAGGTTTGAGAAGGGATTGTGTTAGAATTAGTATACCCAAATAGTTTCTGGTTGGATCATGTTGATAAGCATCAAATGGTTGAGAGATACTGATGAAATAGAAGACAATTTAGATTTCTTTTTATTCTTTATATTCTTATACTTAAATGGTTTCAACTCCGGGCTATCTATGCCTAACTACATGTTATCACCTGCATTCTTTTTGTTATCAATTTATCAACTATCACTTATTTTTTATATTCTTTTTTTATCTCACATTCTTCTAGTTATCTTCCATGAATTGTTTGTTATCCATTTATCAGGCATGAGTTATCCATGCATAGCTACGAGTTATTCATTCATCACTTATGAGTTATTTTTTATATTCTTTTTTTTAATTGTTTATTTTGAATTTTGAACAACTGCCATAGAATCAATTTTGACAGTACGCTCATTTCATCCTTGTCTATAGATAAAAAAACATAAGTCGTAGTCCACCCCAAATCTCAAATAAAAACGTTAAATAAATATATTTCCAAAAGATCACCATTGAATGGCATAAAACACTATGCACCTTTATTTAAATGATGTCACTGAAACTCACACTAACATATCCAACTAACAAAATGCATAGCCCCTGACATGTATCTTCCATTTACACAATGTTGTGGATAGAGATTATCCAATAAATGGGAAAGTTGTCATTAACGATAACATACTTGTGCAATTTTTATAAGACGATACAATGTTCACGTTGTTGTATGCTGCTCTAAATTGGTGTATGCCTTCTCATGGACATAGAACTGAAACGATATATATATATATATATATATATAAAGTTATTACTAATTTGCAACTTGTTAACGACTGCTAACTGAGTTTATATGGTATAAACTATTTGTATTAATCTAATGACAGTGATGCACTGAATGAGACTACAATATAAAGATTCTTTTGTAGAGAATATAATTGCAATTTTAGATTAAATTTCATAACAAATGTTATTGACGATTGGCTAATTATAAATGGTGTCAAGAGGATAGATTGTAGGCGGTATGTGTTAATTCATACCAAAATACAAATAACATGACAAGAGTATCACGGTTATGAGATTTAACTAATTCTAGTTTAGAAGTGGATTTTTTTTACAGATATTATGACAAAACTAATGGCTAACGGTTGTTGTGAATTTGTTATGGAGGCCCATGTTTAATGTATCTCGTCTTAAACATATTCGTAAATAGAAGTCATAAAAAATATGATGCAGTATTTCTTATAGGACATAGATAACATGAGGAGATCCTAGTTGAAAAACTATGATTTTGCAAAGGATTGAAATTTTGGTTATCAATCTCATCGAAACTATAATGTGTGATATAAGTGAGACAATAAGACTTGTTTCAAAGAGGGAAGGTGGCGGTCATAGTTAGAAATCATAGTATGGGATATTGCCACTTTGCAGGTGGTTAGGGTTTGAGAAGTATTTCCATCCACACACTAAAGAGAACTAGAGAGTGTTGTATGTGGTAGGTAATGTGGACCCATGCTGGTTGAGCCTGATTGAGGATGTTTGGGTAGTTTTTCTATACACACATTGAGGAACACCAAAGGTTGTTGTGTGTGGTGGGTAATGTAGATCGAGACCCAAAATTGGACAAGTTGATTTTAAATTCCTATGCAATGATGGAAGTAGATAAATATTCATAAAAATAAGTACTTGGTTGTTTCACATAATGAGTCTTTCGAGTTGAATATGTGCTTATGCTATGAAATTAAATTTCTGGTTAGGCAATTTTCTTGGATGTCTATAATATGCATAGTTATAGAGTTAATTGTTGTATATTAAAACTGAATAGGCCTCAAATGATAGAGTTGTTTAGAAAACATTTTTACATTGGAATTTTATACCTTTTTCCTTGGAAAGAAACATGAGCTACATTTCTCGCTGACAACAAATACACCGAAAAGGAATGGATGAATTCTTGGTGTTGCATATTGGCTGCTAACATGGAACACACTAGAAATAAATGGATGGATGGATTCTTGGTGTTGTTTCTAGAAAATAAATCAGGCGGTCGACCAAGTTTTGAGAAGTAGGTTGGCAAATTTAATTTTTTTTGCTATCATGATAATGCATTATCATAAATGTACTTTAAAAAATAAGGATACAATTTTAATCATGATACTAATGAGATTTTCTATATATTGTGTATTCAACAGGTACAAAAACAAAGATGAGTTCTTACTAATCAAATATCAAAGGAGAATCAATCAAGCACTTTCATGTTAAAGAAAGAACAAGCCAGAGTGCAAGCCAAGCACTTCCATATTAAGGAATGAAGAAAAAACACTATGCAAGTCAATCACTTGCATTCTAAAGAAAGAGGCCAAGGAGAAAAATAAGCAGCGTTTATGGTGAAGCTTTAGATTGTTCAAAACAACAAAGCCTGAGAGGGTTAAAAAGTCCTACCGTTATCTCTTTATTTATATTTTACTTTCTAGAAAGACAATTGGTTGAAAGGCATGTTGTAATGGGAAGTTGTTGTGTTTATTTTTGTTTAAAATAAATGGTTGTTTAAAAGAAATGAGAATGATTAGAGTCATATGCTTAGTTTACCATAAAATGCATAATGGAATTCCTAGTAAGGAATGACAAATTTGGACATTGGAATTTAACAAATAAGGATGCCTTGATTTTAAATATGTCGTCCTAATGAATGCATGGTGATTGGTTGTAGAGAAAAACCTTAATCCACGAAATGGTTGTTGTTGTCTTAGAAAGTTAAAGAGGAGTGGAAGAGCTCTTGTTTACTTCAGTAGTACATGCTTTATTTGAAAAGTATGGATAGCCACACAAGAGGAATAAGAGATGTGGGAATAGAACCTTTATATGCTGAATTTTTTTCTAATGTAAAGATTGAACTTTTATATTTACATATAAACATTGAGGATCATTTCAATCTAAGGGGAAGGGAATGCAAGAACTTAATTTTTTCCTAGTTTTAAAGTTGTAAATGATTATAATTATAAGGTGAATTCCTTGAAGGGCCAGGACATATGCATATGCACATCAACTGTAATAATAAAAACATATAGCTGAAGGAATCTGAGGCAAGAATGATGAAACAATATGGGGGACCAATGAATTCACTGGGGAGAGAGTAAAGGGGGATGTGAACGGTCATAAGGGGTTCATCACATGACCTTAGTTTAAATAAAAGCAAAACAAAACTTGTATGATGTTTAAGCCTTAAACCTATTTTATTAATCCTTAAACATTTCTTATGTCCTAAGTGACTGCATCGGTGAAAGTATTAAATGTTAAATCTAGTGGATATCTTGGAGATCCCACTTGGGTTTGATTTACATGCAAACAGAGCTCAGGCATACATGAGAGAATTCAATTCAATGAAGTTCATATTTGTCATGGTAAAATTTTGGGGGGGAATTATTCTTTGGAGAAGGGGAATAGGGTACAAGTTACCTATGGAGGTTTTGAATCCTGTAAACCTATATAACTAAAACATCTTTGTTGATTACTTGGTAGGGAATGGGTGTATTACTTATTAACCAATGACCAATGATATGGAGAATAGTATTTGGAATTTTCTCTATGGAAATTTTTTGAATTGATGCTTTGGTGGCCTAAGGTACTATAGTAAAGGGTGGATCTATGGATGTGATAAATATTTGAAGTTAAGAGAGGGACTAGATTTTTTATTATGGAATTGGTTTTAGCCATTTTTTGAGTTTTATGAATTAAATTTTTGTTATTAGTGTGGGTTGGGTGAGTCCCTAGTTTCAATTTCTAATGAAAACTTGAGTGAATTATCCTGGTGAATTATTGGTTTCAACTCAGGGGTGGTAGTTTTGTTGAAATAAAAGGAGAAAAATGAGCCTATGGCTAGGAGAATTATGCCTCGCATCCATCCAATTTCCCATATCAAGTGTTTTTCAAATAAGTCAACTTGCTACAAATTATGATGTTAATTCTCAGTATTATTAATGAATGAAAATGAATTCTAATGTGTTTTCATGTTTACTTCCTTATTATTGAACGCATTTCATAAGTCTTGTTGGAAAATTTGGGTTATAGCTGTCATTGATGTCAAAGGTATTCATGAATGACAAAGGAATAACCAGTGGATATGATGGCAGGAAAAACTCAGTGAAAGACATAAGGAATATGATGGCATAGTTGAGAATGTGGCATGACACAAATGATGATATGGAGTATAATGGTGTCCTAATGATAATGATGATGAAAGACTAAGGTAGTGATGGAAAAGTTGTTTATGAAGTACAAAGAATAAGCAAAATATACCATGGCGCAGTTAATACAGCATAACTCAAAGTAAAGAAAAAATGGCACGATGATGAGGTGGCATAGTTATCTCCATGAGATTCGAAGAATGAGGATTAGTTTTTGTATAATCCACAAAGACAAAATGCAAATCCGTATTAGTCCTAGAATGGGCAGTCAGGGAGAGAACCACACTAGATCTGACGATGAAGATCAATTTTACATAAATTAGGCGGGAAGGCTAAAGATTCCGAAAAAGATCAAGATCGAATGGTAGGCATTGATCCCACACCAAATCCAAAGGTTAGTAAGCATCCCACAAAATATAGGTGGAAAATCCAAAGTTCTACAAAAGATCAAGATCGAATGGTCAGGGATAAATCTGCAAGGAAATCAACGATCCAGGAAAATGCGAAAGCAAAGTTGCAGAAGTCCAAAATTAGGAAAGTGTGATTCTGCATCCCGCATCCCGCAATACCTAATGCGAAAACAAAATGCAGAAAGGAAATTGTGGAAGTAACATTCAAGATTTTATGAACCCACATCCCACAATCCACAAGATCAGACGGTTGATATTACTTCCACTGAAAATAGATCGATGGCACAGAAGAAAAGTGCAGAAAGAATCTTACAGGAAGGAGCCTATAGAAATGAGTTTACGGAAAGGAAAACGAAGATAGTCAACACACCACATCCCGCAATATGGATATCAAAGTTCAGGAAAACACCTGACGAAGATCAACGGTGGGGAATCGCTAATGAAGAAATCGTGGTGCGGAAATATGATTTCGAGGAGTAAATCTATGCACTAGATCGACATATCAGAGAGACTCAAAATTAGATCAATCGCCTGGATTGATTCTGGAGAAGGATATTATGGAAGCACCAGAAAACATTAAGCTGATCTACAAAAATGAATTCTGAGGTGCATCCATAAATGGTAAAGAAGAATTTCTAGCAGGAAACTCATAGATGGAAGTTGAAGACCATGTTTTGCGAGAAAAACATGTACAGATGAGCTTGCGATGAAGATCGCTTGTAGAGATCTCGCAAAGAGCTCGCAAAGGAAGAAAAGAAGCCCAAAGGTTTGAAGATAGAGTATTTCTGCTGATGGAGGAGAGGAAGTCCACAGGATTTGGTTTGGTGAATCCTATGATCAAAGAGGAAGGGGGCTCGTAGATCAGAAGTGATCAAGACATTTTTAATTAATTATTTAATTAAAAATTATTAGTCAGAGATTGTTGAAAAGGTGTGACAATCAGATTTTAAAGGGCATGATTGTGAAAGGGTATGTTTCCAGAATAAAGAGATGCATCCGTAGGAAACATGAAAATACTTGTACACAAAAGTATGAGTGAGAGAAGGTGTCTGTGTCATGGAGATCGATGTAGCCATAGCATAATATAGAGACTAGTGGATGTGACAGAGAATGGAGGGAGAAATAAATCTAACATATTACAAAAACATAAATAGGGTGTTAAGAACCTGTTTCAACCCCCCTCTTTATTTTGTTAATATATTTTGTCGGATGCATATGCTTTGTCATTTGTCCCATCAGTATGTTGTATTATCCCACATTCACAGGGAGTAAGTAATATTTGTTAAGTCATCCAGTTAATATGTTACATTATCCCACATTCATGGGGAGTAATAGTTGTTTAGATTAGACTTGGTATATAAGTATGTGTTGAGGCTAACGAAAGCATCGAAGAGTTATTTTGTATTGAGCTTGCTCAAAGGAGGTTTCCCCCACGAAGTGGTCTGCGATTAATAAAATCTCTTCTATGATCCATAATTTATGTTATATAGTGCATTCTCAATATTTATTGCATGAGGTTCTCCACATATGGTATCAGAGCACTTTCTTGAGCTTGTTGGGTGGAATTTCTAGAAGAAAAAAAATTTCTTAAGTGCTTTCTGGTGTTGTGATCCTTACAATTGTTCTTCTTCTTACAGCGGTGTTATTCATTTGAATCAGGGAATACACACTATCCGCTTAACTCTAGAAAGTACTTGGGCATAGCCCTAAAACTCATTGTGAGGAGTACCACAGGAACCCTAAAGTAGCTGGCCATTGAGAGGACCTACCAAGCAAAAAGGGAAATGAACCCCACTAGATTGACCAAATTCACATCCATGAGGAAAACCAAAGATTCGTTGTTTGTGGAAAAACGGTTACCAGTTTTACCTGCGTCGTGGAGTGAGGGGTATTGACCCAATATGTAAGTCGTCAGACAACCTTGGTGGCTGAGTGAGTCCCGTGAACCTTTAGGAAGCCAAATATACCTGGGCTCCATATCTATTTACAATTGATAATGTGCTGAATTCCAGAATCGTCACAGATCATTTCCTCCATTTCAAGTGGATAAAGCATAGCTTTCTTGCACCTCCATAGATAATCTCTTTAAGGAAAAAAGGGTATATTTTTTTGTTTTTTAGCCATATCTTCCTTGATTTAGCTCTGTTTCCCTTGAAACTTCATTGTAACCCCTGTAATACCATTCTCAATATTCATTCCTTGGCACCCTATCCCCAATTTCACTTCCTAAAGCCCGAAATTCCACATTTGTCTATTTTTATGGTTTGTCATAACTTCTCAGATTCTCACCCAATCGCCTTCAAATTTTTCCATGGTGTTCGTTTTCCATTTCTGCTTCATTGTCCCTCTCTGATAAATTTTCCAATTCCTTCATCCCACCTCTGAAATTCAAATTTTCTGCTTCTTGTCCCTAAGCAAATGTCCAAAATCCCATAAAACCCCAATTACCCCCCTGAATTTTTCCCGAATTCTAAAACCCTTTCCATTTTTTGTTTTCTACCCATTACCTAGAAAATAACTGCTTATGGTTGTCACTCGCATCGGAGCAAATAAACAAATCGAAGAAGAACTTGCTGCCATTAAGTCAAAACTCGAGGATCTAGATCAAAAATTTCTCGGCCTCCATCTTCAGCATTCACTCACGAACAACCGCCTCCAGCCTGAGTCTTCTGTAGACACTGGGTTCTCCTCGTCTAGCAACTTCCGCGGGCCAAAGCTGGATTTTCCTCGCTTCAATGGTGATGATTCGACTGGATGGATTTATAGGGAAGAACAATATTTTAGTCTACATAACACTTTTGATGTCAATAAAGTCCCACTTGCATCCTTTCATCTAGAACATGAATCCCTTCAATGGTTCTGTTGGTACATCAAGGCTCATACAGAGCCAAACTAGAAAAAAAATTCCCAACTCCTTTTGCAATGATTTGGCCTTAGTGCTTTTGATGACTTCATAGGAGCACTCACCAAACTTCGCCAAACTAACATTGTGCAAGAGTATCAGACAGAATTTTAGAAACTAGCCAATCACATCGAGGGATTTCCTGATGCATTCTACCCGAGTTATTTTATCAGTGGTCTGAAGGATGCAATAGGATTTGAGTTTAAAATGTTATGCCCCAACACAATGATGGAAGCCCTAGGGTTGTCTAAGCTAGAAGAGGACAAGAGTAGGGCTCAACAATGCTCCAAATCCACTCTTGTTCCATTTAGACCTATGGTTCCCCAAAGAACCCAAAGTCCACCAGCTCCTAGAACCACTCCTATCAAGAATTTGTCTGAAGTAGAGATGCGGGAACGTCGGGAAAAAGGGATTTGTTATAATTGTGATGAGAAATTCACCCCAGGACATAGATGTGTTGAGAAAAAGATCTATCTATTGGATGTGTATTTTCCACCTGCACCTGAATTTTTTTATGATGCTCAGGATCCAGTAGATGATGATGGTGACATTCAACAACTTCCTACTCCAGACAACCAACCAAAGATATCTCTCCATGACTTAGTCAGAGTCACCACCCCACAAACCGTGCGGGTCAGAGGGTTCTTCAAAAAACTCCCTCTTACAATACTCATTAAGTCTGGTAGCACTCACAACTTCATTGACTTGAGAATCGCCAAATAGGTTGATTGTTTTGTCCATCCTTGTTCTAGCTTTGAAGTCACGATTGCCAATGGAGGCACCTTACCTTTAAAAGGGAAGTCTTGTAGTGTGTGCATATCTATGGGGGATTATAACTTGTGCTCTAACATGTTTTCCTTTCCCTTAGGTGAATGTGATGTGGCTTCGGGCGCTCAATGGTTACTCATGCTTGGACCCATTTTATAGGATTTTGTTGAACTTTGGATGCAGTTTTCAATCAATGGTAACAAACACACATTATGGGGTTTACAACCAGGGTCTCTCAGCCTCATCAGTTCGCATGGAATGGGAAAATATTCTTAAGAAAAGTTCACATGGTGTCATCGCTCAGCTCCATTTCATTTAGATGAAACCTTTAGTTGTCTCAACTACTCCATTAGATCTCCAACAAAGTTTGGATCGATATGCATGTGTGTTTGCTGAGCCAGTGGGATTGCCACCTTCCCGACCTGAGGACCATCATATTTCTCTCATTCCTAGAAGCATCCCTCCCAAAATCAGGCCCTATCACTACCCATTTCACCACAAGATAGAAATTGAGATGCTTGTTCATGACTTACTGAAGCAAGGTGTTATTCGCCCTAGCACTAGTTCCTTCTCTTTACGCGTCCTTCTAGTCCATAAAAAATATGGGTCATGGCACCTTTGCATCGACTTTTGAGCACTTAATCACATCACAATCAAGGATAAGTTTCCAATTCCGGTTGTTTATCAGCTTTTGGATGAGCCCCATGGGCTCATTTTTTCTCCAAGTTGGATCTTCTTTCTGGGTATCACCAAATTCAGGTCCATACAGATGATATCCCTAAAACAAATTTCCGCACACATGATGGCCATTATGAATTAAATGGTCCTTCCATGTTCCAAGAATTGATGAATAAAATATTTCGGCCCTACTTGCGAAACTTCATTCTGGTATTCTTTGATGATATCCTCATCTATAGTAAAACCTGGGCTGAGCATCTCCAACATCTAGATCTTGTACTGCAACTTTTATGTGATTATCATCTCTGTGCCAAACAATCTAAATGTGTTTTTGGAAAGAAGTAAGTAGAGTATCTTGGGCATATTATTTCAGCACAACGGGTTCATGTCGATCCTGCCAAAATAGATTCCATGAAAAATTGGCCACAACCTCAAACCTTGAAGAGCCTTCGTGGGTTTTTGGGACTTACTAGCTACTACCACAATTTTTTCAAGGATTATGGGAAGATTGTAGCTCCATTAACAACTCTACTGAAAAAGGATTATTTTGCATGGACACCTACTACTAAGTGTGCATTTGAGAAATTGAAAGAAGCTATGTGTACCACACATGTTATAGCTATGCCTGATTTTTCCAAGCCCTTCACTATTGAGAGTGATGCTTGCAACAATGGCCTTGGTGTTGTGCTCCTCCAAGACGAACATCCCATTGAGTTCACCAGCAAATCCCTATCTGGTAAGAATTTAGCAGTCTCTACATATGAGAAGGAAATTATGGCTATTTTGCATGTCGTACAAAAGTGGTGTCCATACCTCTTAGGGAATCATTTCTGGATCAAGACTGGTCACCAGAGTCTGAAATATTTCCTGGAACAACGGGTCTCATCCCGAGCACAACAAAAATGGGTTATAAAACTCATGGGTTATGACTATGAGATCAGTTACAAGAAGGGTAAGGACAATCTTGTGGAGGATGCTCTTTCTCGTACATTTGATGACCATGCTTCTCTTTCAGCTATTTCTATGCCTATTCCAAATTGGTTACAATCCTTTTAGCAAGGCTATGTCAATGACTCTTTCGTGTCTCAAATCATCCAACAGTTGGCCGATAATCCTTCTCTTGTGCTGCATTACTCTTGGGATGGTTCTTATCTGAGATACAAGGGTTGTCTGGTGCTTCCGTAGAGCACAGATATTCACTAGACTATCTTCTATGAACTCCATACTTCTTCAGTGGCAAGGCACTCTGGGTTCCTCAAAACGTATGAGCGGGCATGACATAACTTCTTTTGGAAGGGAATGAAATGAGAAATTCCACATATGGTTGTCGAATGTGATACCTGTCAGTGCCACAAGGGTGAAACTACACTCCTCCCTGGCTTGCTTGAACCCTTTCCCATCCCTACAAGGATTTGGATAGATATTTAGATGGATTTCATTGAAAGGGTCCCTAAATATGGAGGGAAGAACGTAATCTTGGTTGTGGTTGATCGGATCTCCAAATATAGTCATTTTTGTGCTCTTATCCATCCATATACTGCCTCCTCAATCACACAAATTTTCATGGACCAGATATTCCGTCTTCATGGCATTCCTTCTTCCATTATCTCAGATTGCGACGCAAATTTCACAAGTCATTTTTGGACCTAACTCTTTCGCCTCACTGGAATGAAACTGAAAATGAGTTCAGGATGTCACCCACAAACAGATGGTTAGAATGAAGTCACCAACAAATGCTTGGAAACTTATCTTCGTTGCTTCAAATCTGAACAAGAACATCAATGGGAAAAGTGACTCCCTCTTGCTGAATGGTGGTATAATACTTCCTACCATACTGCATCTAAAATGAATCCATATGAATTTGTTTATAGGAATCCACCCCTAGTTCTCCTTCCATACACCCCCCATAGTTCACTAGTTCAGGAGGCTGACATGGTTCTTCAAAACCGCAATCAGATTCTTCACATTCTGTAGGAGAATATTCACATGGAAAGAAATCACATGAAGCAACAAGACGATCAACACCATTCTGAGCACACCTGTCAAGTCAGTGATATTGTTTTTCTTCATTTGCATCCTTACAAGAAATCCTCCCTAAAACTCAAATGGAATTAGAAGCTGGCTCCAAATTTCTATGGGCCATATAAAGTTCTTCAGAAGATTGGGTATGTTCCTTATAAATTGGAACTTCCTCCTTCTTCTCGTATTCACCGAGTCTTTCATGTCTTGTCTCAAGAAAGTGATTGGCACGAACCGTAGGCCATCCTCAATAAGCGCACTCGTCAGCTTCGATATTGGTCCATAATAAAGGTCTTAATTTAGTTGCACAACATGCAACTAGAGGATGCTACATGGGAACCTCTCCTTCAGATTCAGCAACAGTTTCCACATTTAAAACTTTGAGGACAAATATTTTTCTAAGAGGGAGGGGATGTTAAGAACCCGTGTCAACCCCCCTCTTTATTTTGTTAGTATACTTTGTCAGACGCATATGCTTTGTAAGTCGTCCCATTATTATGTTGTATTATCCCACATTCATGGGGAGTAAGTAATAGTTGTTAAGTCATCCAGTTAATATGTTGCATTATCCCACATTCATGGGGAGTAATAGTTGTTAAGATTAGACTTTGTATATAAGTATGTGTTGATGCTAGTGAAAGCATCGAAGAGTTATTTTTTATTGAGCTTGCTCAAAGGATGTTTTCCCCTTGAAGTGGCGTGTGACTAATAAAATCTCTTATGTGATCCATAATTTTTGTTATATCGTGCATTCTCATTGTTTATTACAGGAGGTTCTCCACATAGGGTGGCAGGGTGGAGCTAGAGTAGGAAACAAGCCTATAGGGGGTTGTTGCCTCCTTCCAACAGAAGCTGGTAAATTGGATGTAGGAGCATCCTATCAATCATAGCTAACAAAACAAGGTGTCATAGCTTCCTTTCAGTAGCAGCTGATAAACTAGGGGGTCGTAGCCACCTTCCAATTGGCATTGGATCCCTACAGTGTCATAGAATCCTTTAAGTAGTAGATGATAAATGAGGGGGTTGTATCCTCCTTCCAATTGGTATTGGTAAACAGGGTGTAATACCATCCTTGTCTGTAGCAACAAGAAAACTATTTGTAAATAACAATGTTAAAGTAATAGAACGTATTGGTGGTTTACCCTATTGGGATTCCACGTTAAAATTGTGTTCTGTGTATTCTTGTTGTTATGTGTTTCTAATGGTACATTTAAAAGTGGTTAAAATAGTAAAATGTTAAAAATATTGATTCACCCCCCCTCCCCCCTCTCAGTATTGACTAATAAACCAACAATTGGTATCAGAGCAGGTTCCTTCACTACAGTTTAACCACTGGAAGGAACATCCCATTAAAACCATTATGGATCAACAAGAAGAGATTGACATAGTAAATGGATCTCTAATACTTATAAAAGAAGAATACATATTTTGGAGTGAATGAAAATTTATTTGAAAGCATTGGGACATGATGTATGGAATTCAGCGATCACTGATTAATTCCCACCAAAGCGGATAAGGACTCCAGCTCAAAAGAAATCCAAGACAAGTAATTCAATGACAATGGATTCAATCCTTGATGTATTACCTGATGATGTCAAAGAGAAGATAGGTGAACGTAACTCTGCAAAGGAAATTTGGGACAAGATAAAAGACCTCTACTCAGTTGAGCAAAGAGCAGGAGAAAAACTTCTTTTCTTGAGGATGTTAGTGAAGATGAAAAGATAAGTGAAGATGAAGAAAATTTATTTATAATGACAGTAAAATCAGATGAGGAATTAGAAGTGGACATAGAATCCCAATACATGGGTGTTGTAGATGAAATTGAAAAGTGTAGGAAAAAGAACAAAGTATTGAAAGGAAAATTGTCAAAATATCAAGAAGAGAAAAAGTCAAAAGAAGAGGAAGTCTAAACCCTCCAAGAAAAGCTACACAATTCAATACAACAAGTGTTGGCTACTATGAAAGAGGTCAAGAGCTTAAAACAAGAATTTGTTGAATTCAAGGAAGAAGTGAAGAAGCTAAAAGATCAGCTAACTGTTAGTGAGAATTTCAAGGAAAGTATTGAAGCTCTTAATAAAGTCCTCAGCTTACAAAGATCCTCCAGGGATAAAACAGGTCTTGGATATAATAATAAAGGATCAAGCTCCATCATTTATGAAAATGTTGAAAATGTTAAATGTCAACATGACTCCTCCAAAGATACACCCAGGCAGCAGAAAATCATAAGGAAATGAATTCAAGTTATCATAATTCTGCTCATCCTCCCAAGATGAAAAATTTTAGAAGACATGCAAAAGAAAAGAGTCAATACAAGAAGAAAAACCAAAGATTCTCCAAACATACATTCTATGGATATTGCCATTGTTGTTACAAGTTTTGTCACAAGGCTGATGATTGTAGAATCAAGGAAGAAGATGAAGGACTGATAATGAAAGAAGACACCAACATCTTTAATAGAAAAATACATATTTTGTGTTTCATATGTCACAATATTGGTCACTTTCCAAGACATTGAAAGAATAGTACATGCAGACCTTCCAAGGAAACTCATAAGAAGGTATGGAAGATGAAAATCAAGAAACAAAGAAATGAGAAACCAGTAAGTAGAATACCTCATAGTAATGTGGAGAAGAAAGGAAAACTCCAAAGATGTAGAAGAAATAAAGATTTCAAACATCTGTGAAGTCTCCAAAGATAACAATGAGCATAATAGAGGCATAAATAAGGATGACATCCTTTATGAGGAAAAGCAAGATGGAGATATAAAAGAATACATCGATAAAGATAAAGGTGGTGAAGAAGGATGCAGTGATGACTGTGGGATCCTTTTCTAAAAAGGCCTCTCGTGAATTAAAGAAAACCCTGAAAATAACATTAGAAGGGATCTTATACTCAGGGGGAGTTGAAGTCAAAAAATTCCAATTGGTATCTAAGAAAAAATTGAATTAGTATCCAATGTTGAATTATATTGAAATCTATCTTCTTCAAAGATGATGGGTGATCAAGGTTGGTGTATGGATGACACAGAAAGTGTGAAAATATGCTCACTTCAAAAAAACTGTCTTTTGGAAATGCATGCCAGTTGGTGTCCTTGGGAAAATAATTTTTTCTGATGAATTGGATCTGTTCATTGATGTACTATCCATATGGTCATGGCTTCAGTCTTGCATATGGTGGCCACATGTACGAAATATACACCTGCCAATTCAGTAAAAATTCATATTAAAACTTAAAAAATTGTGTATAAAAAGGGGTATGTTGCACAGAGGTGAAATATGCCTTTGAAGTGTTGAGAAATATGCCTGCACAATCTATTAAAGGTAATGCACACAGATATGGTGAAAGCATGATGTGGTGGATAGGATAATTGTGTGACTTATATATAAACAAATGATTTGCTTATAAACAGAGATATAGAAGCGATTTATAACAAACGATTTGGTTATAAACGGTAGTAAAAAAAAGTTTCTTTTATTATTTAATCAAAGGATTAATAAATGATAAAGTGTTATCGAATAAGACAGAGAAGTGTTATTTAAATGAAAGGTTGTGTTTTACAGAAGTTTAGAAGGATGTGATTTTGTCATTAAAAGGGTGGGACTATTAATGAAGGAATGTGGTTGTTAAAATATGGTAGATAAAAGGGCGTGTTGGTTAAAATCATTGAAGAGATATATATAATCAGCGGATTGCGGAAGTTGAAGGTGTCTCTTCTATGAATAATAAGGATCTAAAGAAGAAGATGTGTGTCTTTGTATGTCTCTGTGTGATATGATAAGAGAGAAAAAGGCGTCTCTATGACCTGTTTCAACAGAGTATGTTTGTCAGTGAAGATATGAAGTATGAAGACCGTGTCTGCTGCTTTTTATATGAAGATCTAAATGCACAGGCTTAAGGAATTCTGGTAAAAGAGGAATCATGTTAACTTACAGATAGAATAAACCATTAGATATGGCAGCAGGAAAAGAGTTTTTATAAAAAATGGAAACATGTATCCTAGAAAATAAAATGAATAAGTGTTGGAAAAATGCCAAGTGTAGACTCTATCACAAAAATGTTGACAAAGGAGAATAAGTACAGTGACAAGGGGAGTCCATGGATCTATCAGTTAAGCTATCATTCAAGAACAAGAAATGTTAAGATAAGTGATAATACATTGGTTAAATAACCATGTTCATTTTAAAGGTGTTGTGCCCTTGCTCAACAGCCTTTAAAAACATATTTCATCAAACAAAATCCTATTTTGTTTTGATGAAATGTTTGAATTTCTTAGGACAAATCCAATCAATCACCAGCTACTGAAATGATGACTTTCTGTGAGCTACTGAATTAGTGAAATTCTATGTTTTTAAGCAACCTTTGAAAACTATTGATTATTTGACAAAATCTTGAAGTCTTATGTAAACAAGTTATTACTTGATTTTGCTATTTGATTTTATTATTATAGTTATTGATAGGGTTGCGAATTTGGATGATTGATCATAGTATGGTTTGGCATGTTATCATAGGTTTTGTTCGAATATTGATTAATGGGTATATGTTATCGGTTTATTGAAAACTAGATAAGGCCTAGAATATCAAAAGCTTAATTATTTATGCAAACGCGTCTTATCCTAGGTATATCCTTTAACGTCCGAATCATATTTGCTCATGTTATTAATGTTTGGTGTTGATTGTTATAATGTGCCCCATACTATGAAGGTTTGATTTTGGTTATGACACGTTCTATCTAAAGCTTGTACTCTAACCTTTGAGTCTTACATAATCCAAGCGCAAATATTAATCCCGACCTTATATAATATGATTTGTATTGTGACTTATATTATTGCATGCAAGGGGTCGAGGTTGACATGATGGTTATGTTGCGTGCCCCATGTAATTTATTTGCCACCTTCGAAAGTAATGCTGTTATACTTTAAGGTCTGTGCATCAACGTTCTAAGGTTTTAATCCTTAGGATGGTTTCGACCCATGCCATTGCCTCCAAAGTCGATCCACCTGCTGTAAGGTTGATTTGGTATCATTGCATTTGTACCCGAATCTGTCCATCACATTCAATGGTTAGTACGTAACCAACGTCGTGGCTTTATCCTCGTTCAACACCTGTGTTCTATGAAATTAGTGGTCTCATGTCAATAACCTAGGATAAATGATGGCAAGATCAGTTCAATATGGAGTTGTTTGTCGTCATTTCTTATTTCGATTGCCTTGTAGTGTTATCATTCTCCTTCATGCCAAAGTTTTAGGGTTATGGGCCGCGGCTGCTCATGTCGCAATCGATTTATGAATGCATAGGGTTTCGTTGCTTAGTTTTTCTCCTCAGTCTGCACCTTGAATGCTCACCCTCTAGTTCGCTGTCGTTTTTCGATCTCTGGTATCTTTTCAGGGTGAGGTTTCGTGCATGTGCACAGTTATTCATGGCGCCAGTGGTGAGAGTTGAGCTTTGTGAGATGAAGCTCCTTGATACAAATCCTGACCTTTTATCCAAGGTCGAAGCTGTTGGGTGGTTGTCCTTTATCAGTAAGTTCTCGGATTCGAACCTTGAGGTGATGAGGGTGTTTTCTCTGTCTTTGGCCGATTTTTAGGTTAAGGTAGGTGATCTTCAATTTCAGGTGGACGAGCGTTCGGTTGCGCTTGCTACTAGTTTGCCACTGATAGGCGAACGATGGTTTAAGTACCAGCGAATGGATATAACTGAATGGAGGCAACTACTGAAGAATCCCTTTCAAGACGTATCGTTTAGAACTGGAGTGGCCCGGAGATACTTTAAGAAGGAGTGGCGACCAGTCTTGGACCTTATCCATAGGTATGTGACCTGTGAAGGTCATCTCTCTTTAGCCTATGTATACCACCTTCAGTTAATGACTGTTTTTATTGGCTTTTCTCTGAATCTGCCTCATTACCTAGTCCAGAGTTTGTCTAAGATGTCCGCAGCTATTAAAAAGGGACCAAAAAATATCAGTCACAGTTTGTTTCATCACGGTTTGGTCAGAATGTTAATAGAGAGGGAATTGTCGAAATTAGACCAGTCATGGGATGAGTTTATTGAGTCTAATGGCTTATCAGCCTTTTGTCACTGTCAATTTGACTGTCCGGAAGAATGTTTAAGGCACCAGGAACCCAGTCGAGTTTCGGCTCCACCGGTGTGTAAGCCTGTGTCAAACCCTACTGGCCGTATGAGCCCCGACGTTTGTAATAACTCTATTCCTCCTCCTGTGAGCAGTCCTGATAATCCTGTGCCCTTTAAGCACATGAAGAAGTCTTCGATCCTATCTCCTGAGACGCTGAAACGTAATGTTGATACCTGCAAACAAATGGGTAAGAGGCCGAATGCTAAGCTTGTTGGTAGGTTCACACGAAGCATGGTTGCTAAGGGTCGGAATGTTAAGCCTCCTGTGAACAATAGTGTTCATGTTGAAACTGTCATTCTTGATGACGAAGAGCAGAATCCAATTTTACCTAATGTTGGTCATGACATCGAGCATGATTCTATCCCGAACCCTGCAGAAGACAGTCCTCCTGCGTTTGACAAGGATCTTCTGGTTGATCCTGTTGTTGATCCTTCGGCTAAGGGAAAGACTGTAGAGACAAACTTACCAAGTTATTATCAAGCTGGGGATATGATTCACCCAATGTTCGTTACCTGTTTGTTGGATAAGATACACAGGATGGAAGGAAGAGTGACTGAGATGTCGGCTCATCGTGATATTGTGGAGGCCAAGAATTTAAAGTTGAAAGAGAAGGTAGATTCAGACATTAAATCCTTGCTACATCTTAAAAAGAATAAGAATAGGTTCATCTGTAGAATCCTCAAATTGCAGAATGAAAATAATAAGAATGAGGAGAAAGTACGGGAGCTTAATGCTCAAATTGTTCTTATGCAATTTAAGGGTCCGTCGCAGAATCCACCAAGTGGTGTGAACATTCAGGTTTTTAATGCTCCTGTGAATTTATAATGGGTTGAAGTGCACCTACTATTGGTTTCAGTTTTGAAGTTATGATAGATTGATAATCAAGTTATTTCCTTACAGGTATTTGGTTTGTATTAATTCATTTATTATTTAGTTTATTTTATTTTCTTTTTATGTGTGTTTAATTATATTTCTTTTGTGTGCAGTATCGCAGGTAATGTTTTGGATCTTCTCTCTTGGATTTTGATGATTGTCTATGATTTGGATGATCTCTACATAATCGGGAACAAATCGGTTGGCGAGGACTGTTTTCCAGGTGTCACCATATAATTCATGCCTTTGTCGCTTTCATGATTTTGTGCTATGAACTGAGTCTATCCAATTTCAAAACATTTAATGTATATTAAAAATGACATGTTTCACTTGTCATTTTTAACGAAATTGGGTATGATTTCGATTTTATGGTTTCCAGTTGTATAGAACCATTTCTCTATGAATGGGTTATTTAAAGAGACATGTGGGTATTGAGAGGGGGTCGATAGTAGGGGAAAGAAAGACACAAGACCACTGTTTGATTTTCCTCTGACTTATGGCAGTTTGTTCTCAGCAGCTACAGTATTTTAAACTGGTGATAATTATATATGTTTACAGTATTTTTACTTCACATATGTTTTCATTGTATCGATTGGTCTTGTTATTTCTTGTATATTATTAATGTTTGTCATGATCTCTTTAATGAATTATGCAAATATATTATGTAAAATTGTCGACTTATACCGATTTCGATTTGCTGATGTATGTCATGTTGTAAAATTGATGATTGACATCATAACATATGTGATATATGTGTCTATTGTATGATCTTCTTCTGCTTTTCTGAATTTCTTTTGAATACTTTCAATATTATTAATGCAGTAGTCTCATCGGTAGATTTGATTTCAGGTTAACATTTTCAACGCTCCTGATCAGGATAGGACTTAGAGTAGGTTAATATAATTTCTTTTCAGTTTACTATATTATTTAAAATCCATTGAATCAGATGTTTATATTCATATCACATTCGGATTATTCTTTTTATCTTGTGATTAATGTACAGTTGTAGATAATGTATCTTTGTAATTTATCAACTCTGTTAACAGTTATTTAACTTTTATTGTTGTAGTATACGCAGATTTAATCTAGCTGATTTATATTGTAATTAATAACATTTATTAACTTGTTCAGAGATAAGTATAGATCTGATCGCTAATGTGGTAGTTTTAGTCTTCCCTTTTTGAAATCCTTTCTTGTAGCTGGTAGTGATTTAGGAAAGGCAACGGGGCCTTATTCCCGTCAGGAACAACTACGTAAACGACTCAGAGCATCTCGAAAACTCTTGGATCGGGTTGTTCCTTGGTTTACTCTTGTGCTTATTTCAGCCCATCAACAAAAGGGGAGATATGATGAAAGGAGGAGTTGTCAAAAAGTGATACAGGAAATCCTATATCAAAATGGGTGGAATATTGGCATACCAGGTTATCCTTTGTCATTGTTGTCAAACGGGTAGAATTTTTAGAGGTTTCCATTAATTCCAAAGGGGGAGAATGTTTAGAGGTTTCCATTAATGCCAAAGCCTGGATATTGTTGGAAAATTTGGGTTATGGTTGTCATTGATGTCAAAGGTGTTCACGAATGACAAAGGAATAACAAGTGGATATGATGGCAGGATAAACTCAGTGAAAGACATAAGGAATATTATGGCATAGTTGAGAATGTGGCATGACACAAATGATGACATGGAGTATAATGGTGTCCTAATGATGATGAAAGACTAAGGTAGTGATGGAAAATTTGTTAATCAAGTACAAAGCATAAGCAAAAGATACCATGACAGAGTTAACCCGTAGTTAATGCATCATAAGTCAAAGTAAAGACAAAATGGCATGATGATGAGGTGGCATAGTTATCTGCATGAGATTCGATGAACGAGGATCAATTTTTGTATAATCCGCAAAGACAGATTGTAGATCCTCATTAGTCCTAGAATGGATGGTCAGGGAGCGACCCACACTAGATCTGATGGTGAAGATCAAGTTTACATAAATTAGGAAGGAAGGCTAAAGATTCCAAAAAAGATCAAGATCAGATGGTAGGCATTGATCCCACACCAGATCCGACAGTTAGTAAGCATCCTGCAAAAGATAGGCGGAAAATCCAAAGTTTCGCAAAAGATCAATATCGGGCGGTCAAGGATAAATCCACAAGGAAATCAACGGTCTAGAAAATGTAGAAACAAAGTTGTGGAAAGGAAATTGCGAAAGTCCAAAATCAGAAAGTGTGATTATGCATCCCGCATCCTGCAATCCGCAATGCGGAAAGGAAATTGCGGAAGTAACATTCAAGATTTTATGAACCTGCATCCCCCAATCCGGAAGATCGAACAACTAATATTAGTTCCACTAAAAAGAGATCAAAGGTGGGGAAGAAAAGTGTAGAAAGAATCTTGTGGGGAGGAGCCTGCAGAAAGGAGTTTACGAAATGGAAAAAGTGGACAATCGGCATCCCGCATCCCACAATCTGGAGTTCAATGGTCAGGAAAACGCCTGATGAATATCAATGGTGGGAAATCGTTGATGAGGAACTTGTGGCGTGGAAATACAATTTCGAGGAGGAAATCTATGCATTATATTGACAGACCAGAGATACTCAAAATTAGGTCAACGGCCTGGATGGATTATGGAGAAGGAGATTGCGGAAGCACCAAAAAACGTTAAGCTGAGTTGCAGAAATGAATTCTGAGGTGCATCCATAAATGGTAAAGAAGAATGTCCAGCATGAAACTCATAGATGGAAGTTGAAGACCGTGTTTTGTGAGAAAAACATGTACATATGAGCCTGCGATGAAGATAGCTTGCAGAGAGCTCGCAAAGGAATAAAAGAAGCCCAAAGGCATGAGAAAAAGAAAATCCCAAAGGTCTGAAGATAGAGTATTCTTGCTGATGGAGGAGAGGAAGTCCACAAGCTTTGGTTTGATGAATCCTACAATCAGAGAGGAAGGGAGCTCGCAGATCAGAACTGATCAAGATGTTTTTAATTAATTATTTAATTAAAAATCGTTAGTCACAGATTGTTGAAAAGGTGTGACAATCATATTTGAAAGGGAATGATTGTGAAAGGGTATGTTTCCAAAAAAAAGAGATGCGTCCGTAGGAAACATGAAGATACTTGTACATAGAAGTATGAGTGAGAGAAGGTGTCTGTGTCATGGATATTGATGTATCCATAGCATAAGACAGAGACTAGTGGGTGTGACAAAGAATGGAGGGAGAAATAAATCTAACATATTACAGAAAACGTAAATAGGGTGGCAGGGTGGAGCTAGGGAAGGAAACAAGCCTCTAGGGGTTGTTGCCTCCTTCCAGCAAAAGCTGGTAAATAGGGTGTAGGAGCATCCTATCAGTCATAGCTGACAAAATAGGGTGTTGTAACATCCTTTTAGTAGCAGTTGATAAACTAGGGGGTCGTAGCCTCCTTCCAATTGGCATGGTAAATAGGGTGTCATAGAATCCTTTCAGTAGTAGCTAATAAACTAGGGGGCCATAGCCTCCTTCCAATTGGTATTGGTAAACAAGGTGTAATACCATCCTTGTCTATAGCAGCAGACAAACTATTTGTAAATAACATTTTTGTAGTAATACGACATATTGGTGGTTTACCCTATTGGACTTCCACGTTAAAATTGTGTTATCTGTATTCTTGTTGTTATGTGTTTCTAAATATATATTTAAAAGTGGTTAAAATAGTCCAAGGTTAACAATACCGATTCACCCCCCCCCCCCTCTCAGTATTGACCAATAAACCAACAAGTCTGCCACATGTTTGAACAAATGGCAAGTTGTTTATGAATTTATCAATGGAAGTGATGAAATGGTTCTAGTAGGGAATGCCATTCTTAGTCATATGTGTTTCCATAAATGACTGAATGTGGATTATGCAGTTGCTCGAGTTCTAAGCAATACAAATAAGCATTCTTTGTTGACAACGGTTTTTCCTATTGAAACTTATCTTTAGATTCTGATACACCAAGTGTTTAATAAATGGTTTCAAAAAAATTGTTAATTTCTATGATTCTAAGTTTATTTGTTGAGTTGGGAATTGAATAATTATGTATACTAATTTACTTTTTTGGTGCATTGTTATGCAATGTAGTCTTATTAAAGAATGAAATTAATTTCATTGCACCATTAATAGTCAAGTCAAAAAAGAAATTCCTATACATGTATCTTAATTCTTGGAATCTAGAATTTAGTATCATTAACAACCATTGAGTAATTTAGGGTACTTTTTATAAATATAAGATTTAGTTCAAAACTTACGTAATGTGTTTCACAGAGGGTTTCAAAAACAACTTAAAACCTTGCACACAATGTTGTTGGCAGGCGGTTTTGATGAAGCAATTAAAGCAACACCAAGGATGATGCGCAAGACCGAGGATGAAGCACAAGTCCAAGGATGGCATGCAAGGAGGAAAATTCGACGCTTATGAGCCTAGCCGTCGCTTAAGTGACGCTTATGACCATAAATTTAAAAAAAAAGATTTAACTTTGTGATTTTTGGTAGGTTTAAAAGAAAAAATCCACGCGCCGTCGGAAGTCACTGTCGGATTTTGCATCGAAATGTAGTAGTGTAGGAAGGTTGTCTTCTGTTCAGCCCTCGAGGGCCCATAAACATTCGAAATAAATCCTCTTATTATCCATGGTACCTAAAATGTGGAAATCTGTAGATAGAGTAAAAGGAGTGGCTAGGAAGCCAGAGAGATGCACCTCTCATGGGTTCCATAAGATGCCCATCCCTCCCATTGCCCCTCTAGCATCTATAGTGACTGATTCGCAACCCTTCTATATTTTCTAGGCTATACTTGATAGTTCATCTCCCAAGAATTTTGTTTCTTGCAGAAAAACTATCCCCGATTTTTATTCTTCAATCCTTCTTATGAGAAGACATATTTTAAGAGCGGTCTTATAGCCTCTAATATTCCATGATGTAATCTGCATCAATAATAGTTTAACTAGAGGGGGAGAGGGAAGCATATATTGTTCGATACTTCCTTGAATCCACCAATGGTTCTCCTATTGCTTTTATCCTTTGAACATTGCTTGGCCTTCCCTGCTTTTCTTTTTTTTGGGTTTTCTTTCCATTCGTGACTTTGAGGTATTCTACAACTACTCCAAGGGAGCTCAGGTTTTTGGCTTGAATAAGAGCTTTCTCTAGCAGGGATAGTTGTTGTGGGGGAATCTGGGTTGGAGTCTTTTTAGAGAAAGTAGCTTCCAACCCGTCTAGGTCTAGATCTCCTATTTCCATGTCTTCTGGTACAAGTTCCTCTATCCTTGAGTCCTTCTTAACCGCCTTCTGCTGTCTCTGGTTAAGAGGCTCTAGAAGGGATTTGGCAGTTCCTTGTTGATTTTTTGGTGTTATCTCTATCTCCTTTCCCTGGTTTTCTTTGTTCTGGTCATTTAGTTAGTCTCCTTAGAAGTTTTCCTTCACTAGTTCTGGTTGATGGTCAGCGTTACTCATTGCCTTACCTTCTTAGAGGATCTCATACTAATTCTGGGTCTGCACTCTTTTATTTAGCTCTAGTCCTGAGGTATTCGTCGCTTGTCATTCCTTGTTTTGTATTTTGATGAATCCCTCCGTGTCCTAGTTGTCTTGGTCTTTTTTCCCTCCTGGTTTTTTATTTTGAGGGCAGTCCCTGAATAGATGGCCATGCTCATGGCATCTTCTGCATCTAAAATGAATCTATTAATAATCTATGGCTTGGAACCATTCCTCATCTTCCCATGTTATCTTGATTCCATCTGGAAGATCTTTGGATATATCAAGGTAGATACATATTTTGGCATATGATATATATTTTCTTTGTCTAGTTTTCTCTGAGACTTTGATAAAGTTCCCCAAAGTGTTCTCGATATCCATCAAGATTTCTTCATTCCAGTATTCCATTGGGAAGGAATAAATTCTTATCCAAACTGGAGCAATCGTCAGGTTTTCTTTGTTAGGGTTGAATCTCTCTTTCCATGGTCTGAGGAAGAGGCCCATCGAATTGTAGAAGTAAGGGCCATTCTCAAAAAATTTCGTTCTGTCCTCTTCATTAAAGAAGATTATTGTAAATAATCCCTTGGCCCCCAGTTGAAGGTCATAATGGCCTTGAGCTTTCCAAGCGTTGTTAATCCACCAGACCAGGGCCTTTTCTGTGGACCATATCCCCATGAATTTTCCTATAAAATCCTATTATTTCATGTATTGAATGTCCTCCCTAACTCTTTCTGATTTGATCTGTAGTTTTGGCACTGTCTTGGATTTCTGGACACATTCTTCTATCCTTCTTATATTAAAAAAGTGTTTAAGACCTATACGGTATTTCAAATTTAAAGCAATTTCATTGGCTAACACATGATGACATGGACTTTGAATTAGAGTTAAAAGGTCCATTTTGAGTTGAAATTTCCTCTAATGTTTGTTGTTTCAATTGGATAACATCGCATACTTCTCATGTTCCTTTTGCTCTGTGTTTATAGGTTGCATAGTGTAGTGATTAAATGGGATTCATGGCTCGTGGATAGCATTGTGGAAAAATCCATACCCATTTGGGCAAGCCTTCTTTGTACAAGTGCAAACTTGTTCCCTCCTTTTGCTTGATAGTTATGAAAGAGATTAGACTCATCATGGTTGTAAATGCTTGAGACTGGTTTTCGAAGGATGCGTTTTTGGGTTGGGGTTGACTGTGCCTGGAAAGAGCTCTAAGTTTTGTAAAGCGACAGACTTAGGGTGTTGTTGTGGGGTTTCGATTTCCTTCGGGCCTGATCTTACAATGTAATGGAATTTAATTAAATGGTGATTTTGGCAGCGAAGAGAGCCTGGGTAAACCTTCAACGTGCTCTGTGTAATTCGTAATTAGTGTTTTGGGTTATGCTATCTGTAATCGGAAGCACCATTGCTTGTAATGGTGTAATGGTAGATGGTAATGACTATGTAAACTTGGTGGTGGCTTTATAAAGACTGTGTTTATGTTTTTATGTTGCGTCGATTTCAATGGTGTTAAAATCATGGACTGTGTGGATTTTGCATTTGTTGTATGCGTTGGTTTTGTGGATGATTTATGTAACATCGTTAAGGCTTGGGCTCTGCCATATGCCATTGGCATTTCTCTCCTTCGTAGCTATAGAAGCTTGTTTAATGTTTATGATTTTTCTTATGTGGTATGAAATGGGGGTTGTCTGTAGTATCACCTAGTGACTAGCAAATTGGGTTAGAAAAATCTAAACCCTAAAAGAGTTTTGACAGAAAAACAAAGTACATAGGAGCTCAGGTTTTTGGCTTGAATAAGAGCTTTCTCTAGCAGGGATACTTGTTGTGGGGGAATCTGGGTTGGAGTCTTTTTAGAGAAAGCATCTTCCAACCCGTCTAGGTCCAGATCTCCTATTTCCATGTCTTCTAGTACAAGTTCCTCTATCCTTGAGTCTTTCTTAACCGCCTTCTGTTGTCTCTGGTTAAGAGGCTCTAGAAGGGATTTGGCAATTCCTTGTTGATTTTTTGGTGTTATCTCTGTCTCCTTTCCCTGGTTTTCTTTGTTATGGTCATTTACTTGGTCTGCTTAGAAGTTTTCCTTCACCAGTTCTGGCTGATGGTCAGCATTACTCATTGCCTTATCTTCTTGGAGGATCTCATACTAATTCTGGGTCTGCAATCTTTTATTTAGCTCTGGTCCTGAGGTATTCCTCGCTTGTCATTCCTTGTTTTGTATTTTGATGAGTCCCTCTGTGTCTTGGATGTCTTGGTCTTTTTTCCCTCCTGGTTTTTTATTTTGAGGGCAGTCCCTGAATAGATGGCCATGCTCATGGCATCTTCTGCATCTAAAAGGCATCTATTCATAATCTATGGCTTGGAACCATTTCTCATCTTCCCATGTTAGCTTGATTCCATCTGGTAGATCTTTGGATATGTCAAGGTAGATACATATTTTGGCATATGATATATATTTTCTTTGTCTAGTTCGCTCTGAGACTTTGATAAAGTTCCCCAGAGTGTTTCCGATATCCATCAGGATTTATTCCTTCCAGTATTCCAATGGGAGGGAATACATTCTTATCCAAACTGGAGAAATCGTCAAGTTTTCTTTGTCAGGGTTGAATCTCTCTTTCCATGGTATGAGGAAGAGGCTCGTCGAATTGTAGAAGTAAAGGCCATTCTCAAAAAATTTCGTCCTGTCCTCTTCATTAAAGAAGATTATTCTAAATAATCCCTTGGCCCCCAATTGAAGGTCATAATGGCATTGAGCTTTCCAAGCGTTGTTAATCCACCAGACAAGGGCCTTTTCTATGGGCCAGATCCACATGAATTTTCCTATAAAATCCTCTTATTTCATGTATTGAATGTCCTCCCTGACTCTTTCTGATTTGATCTGCAGTTTTGGCACCGTCTTGGATTTCTGGACACATTGTTCTATCCTTATTATGCCCTCATTATTTGTTTCCTCCTTGCTGATCCCACTGTAACCTTCCCCATCTATGGGCATGGTAGATGCATTGATTATCCATTTACCCTTTTCATTTTCCTTTCCCAAGATAATGGTACCCTCCTCTACTGTTGCGTTCTTCCCACGGTCCCTGTCCACCCGAGGAGGAGCAGGAACCATCTTAATTTTCCTTTCGAAGATGCCTCTGGCCTGCAAGTACACCATGGATCCTTCCTTCTTACTACCCAAACCCCCAACCTCCCATCAAGGTCCAAGGCCCATTAGTGTCCGCAGTTACCTTGTGGTAAATGTCTTTTTCCTGATTATTCTCAATAGAGTTCAGGAGAACATTTTCCTAAGTGGAAAAAGGACCATGCATAAATAAATATTAACGATAATATATAGTTGATATATATTATGAATAAAAGGATAATTATATATATTATATATATAAGAAAATAAAGATAACTAAAAATAATAAATAAGGAGTCTATGTATTTATTATTTACTATTATTTACTAAAATGATTAAATAAATATTCAATCCTAAAAGTCAAATTAGGAACTAGTAAAAAGTTCCTTAGTTAAAATAATTATTAAATCCACATAAATCAATTAAAGATTAATTTTCAAGAAAGTAATGGATTCTTTATCTAATTGAAGTTTTAAAACAATTGCCCTTTCCTAAATAATATCTATAAATACCCAATCCAAGAGAAAGATTGGGGAAAATATGATCTAAGTTTATCATTATTCCTAATAATTTTTGAAGAGCATTCCAAAAGAAAAACAATCTTATACAAAGCCTGATATTCCAAATAAGAGAAGGCTCACCTTTAGGATCTCTAGAATACTTTCATGTTGGAGCTAGCTCAAGGGGATCCAGATTAGAACCAGGTACGTGGTAGTTCCAAGGTTATCTGGTTAAAACAGATCTACAAGTCAGAGTAGGGTTCATATCCATTAAAACAAGCTGGAAAGTTGCAGGGAGGAGGTTTCTATTTCTTCGAGTATGTTAATTATGTTTATAAGTTATACTTATAATATTTATGATCTGGATTAAATATCTACAACCTTTATTTTCCATTTGTTTATATGCTTTAGGTTATTTCATTGTTTAAAGTGAAACTCATCATTTAAATTCCTAGATAGAAATCTAGTGTTAAACAATGATTAGATATACATGTAATTAGTTCAGAAGTTTATATTAAATTTTGTGATCTAGATTCAAACGCTAGCTGCTAGTTAAGATACAAACTAAGTTCCAACCTAGGTCACATTTTAAAATAAACAAGAGACTAATAGAACCAACTATTTAAACCTAATGAAAAACAAAACTCATTTGTTCTTAAGTTGTTCATTATTTAAACTCTTCATAAACGTTAACATAAAATTAAATAACAAATTACGAATGTATTTATAAACATTCAGACTAGGGATCGAATCACTTCTAATCCAAAAATCAAAACTATAACCTAAAAGAATTGCTGGCATATTCCATTTTCCAGCGAAATACAAAACATCTAAATACAACCTGTCTAAATAAATTACAGTAACAAACAAGAACGTAAACATAGTTCCATTCTCATATGACTGGTGTGATAGAATTAAAATGATAAACACGATAATCATTAAATAAATTGTATTAATGAACCAAAGGTTAAAACCATTATCATAGTCAACTAGCCATGTGACCCAAGGTCAAATCTATTAAACCTTGAATTATATATTCACAATGTTTTAAAACGAATAAGATACAAAACATTAAACAATTAAACCCAACTAAGCAATCGACCCATTTTCGAAATGCATAGAGCTCAACTGGTAGCATTAAAGCTCAAATAAACAAAATAAACCAAACCATACAAACCCTGTATTGAATCCTACAAGCAAAATCTAAATTATTAAACTCATTTACCGAGGATGCGTTATTCACATAGGGATTAGCCATTACGGCTTCCCATGAAAAAAATGAATTCGCCACATCCACATTACACACAAAGCTAGGCTCTACCACTTAAAAACAAATATAGGTTGAAAACATGAAGTTGGGAAATAATTTTATGAAAACGGAGTGAAAAAAAAGAGGGTGAGCAGATGAACATGCAAAAAAAAGTCCACCTCAAACTCTAGGCCGAGAGTTTAAAAAAATCCAGGCCGAGATTTTGTGAGAGTTCAAACTCTTGGTCAAGAGTGTAATAAAACACTAGGCCAAGAGTTTGAACCAATCCTCGTGCTGTATTTTAAAAAATACTCTCAGTTGACAGTTAGAAAACTCTCGGATGAGATTTTGAACTAAACTCATGCCGAAATTTTGGAAGATATTTTTTCGACCAAGAGTTCATGCTCAACAAAACCTGTGAAAATATCTGGCATCTTTCTGGAACTTGCAACTTCAGCAAGCCTAAACCCCTGCAAATTTGAAATATTATTTTTCGAACTTGGTAGCAATGTATTCATCTTTGTATCTAGTTTCCAATGATATAATAATTGTTTCATTTCAATTTGAATTTCTATTTATTAATAATTTTTTTCTAAACCTTATCCCTTAAGAATTTTATTACCCTAAAAATCACCTGAAATGAAAAATTCAATATCATAACAAAGAGAACATTAAAAAATTTGAAATCTTTGTAGAGATCATAATTGTCTTGTCCTCTTCAAAAGGGTACTTTTATTTTTTCCAATAAGAGTCATAGTAAAAAGAAAATTGAAACTTACCAATGTGTGTCGATAATGCACCATTTTCTAAACTTACGTTGTTTCGATAAATAATAAAAAATAGTTCTCAAGTATGAAAACCCTCAAAATATAGTCCATGCACAAGTTCAATCTATGTTGATTATGAGTATAATTTTTTTTTCCCTAAAATGAATAACTATCTCTAAGAAAAATGTGGTGCACACAGGTCACTCATTATTCATACTTGAAATTTTAAAGTATATGTCGTTGGTGGATGCCAATTTTCCCCCACTATATGTCGATGATTTTTTTTTAAAATATGAGTACGTAGCTAATTCAATTCTCTAAAACTTGTATGTTTACTTCAAGGTGAAATTCCTAAGGGAGATATCTGTTTGAAGGGGTTGAAGTTGAAAAATATAAAAATTTTCTTTTTTTTTGTCAAAAAACAAGCAAAAGTGTTTCCCAACTTCATGTGTTTAACCTATACAGAAAAGATTTATTCCAAATAATTTAAACCAAACCTCATACGAATACAAGAGCTCTGCCTTTGGCATCTTTTTACAAACAGATCATCTATTTTCATCCAAAAATAAATCGCTTTAATCAACAGAGCTACATCGTTGTGAATCTACAAATCAACTAACCCACATTTCCACAATTCATATCGAATAGCACAACAATGACATCGTAATTTCCATTGTAGATCAATGGCAGTGTTAACATTTATAAATGCACCCATTCAAATTACAGAGCCATAATAAAACAAAGGAACCTCATAAGATTTATTTATAACCCAAAAATCCATTACATAGCTAATGGTAAACAATAAACACAGAGTTGAGTCTCTATTAAAGTTTAAACATGACATATTACATTACAGAGCCATATAAAGAGGCATTTACATAGTTGCATTGAAAATTACCAAACGATTTGAAAGAACCCAAAAACCCAAACCAAACAGCAAATAGGTTAAGCGCCACAAACCAACATTTCCCAGACCCACAATCGAAACCATGTAACAGTATAGCAATTTAAACATTGGGTACAAGCCCCTTCTATACATGGACTTACCTCAGATGGTTGCGTAGTCAACCCAAGCTCTTCCCTTTAAAGCAAAGTACCCACACTACCTAAAAACCTGCACCAACGAAACCAATGCAAATAAGTAGAAGTATGTAGTGACTGTAATTCCAAACCAAAGTTAAAAGGTGAAATCATATGAATAATGGCATACCTGCTAATGTTCTCGTGGGAAAACTATAAGCTCTGCATGGTATGCGTAGCTCCCACTTAGAGCACTAAACCTCCCTCCAAAACCAAAAAAATAACCGAATGAATCCCCAATAAAAACCTAGCGTAATGCATAAGGCATGAGGCCTGCACAACATGAGGAGTATTCAATGCGTCAACCTAGCCGCCACCTTCATCCAAACAAAAACCCACAAGCCCATAGTTTGGACTCACACTCCTTTCCATCGAATCAATCCCCTTTTCTATAGTCTTAAACCCTCCCATATATAGCTGAAAATTACATAGGTATATGCTATAGTTTAAACCCTCTTATCATAGTTCATTGTGATATGCTTGTTAAACCCTCAACACCATAGTTTTAAAACATGCACATAGACTTATGAAAGGTATAAAACCCTTTCACAATATATTACCAACATACTTTTACATTTAGGAGTAGGACCCTTGTCTCATTTAGTTGAGCATAGGAGTATCATTGTTTAGGTTCAAATAACTGTATATGTTAGTACTCTATTTCGTCACGTTCGCAAAAACTAAGTTCATAGGAAAAATCACCTGCAGAAGAAAAGGTACACATGCATTAGTTCATAATGAACTAAGTAAACGACGTAGCATAGGAACCTTACCTTTCCGAGTGAAACATTAAGGGATAGAAACCCCGCCACTCCACCCATTGACATATAGAGGTAAGTCGACCTATTCATTATAAACAAATAAATAACTAAATAAACGTAATATGAAAGTAAGAAATATATAGAATAAGGATTGACATTGTCAGTTAAAAAGATAGACATGTAAAGTAAACTACAAGCGCATCGAAGTATAGAATAGTGACATGTAGACATCATCATCATACAAGAAGAACACAAAATGAAACAACAAATAGAACCTAGGCTTAGTTATTCAAAAAAAGTTTTTATTCTGTAGTAAAAATGAATATGTCCTTAAGATCTAGCAATTTTATTATCCTACGAATTTTATTTATTTATTTATCGATTTTAGGAACATTACAAGCGGTATCAGAGCCCAGATTCAAACACTATGAGACCTAATGGGCGCTACCAAACATTGGTTGCAGAAATACACATTTCAAAACCGTATTTGAAATTTTTTTAACTAACAGAAAATTATTTGTTACTAAATGTTTTAATTGCAGGATTACAAAACATACGAGATTATGAATACAGAAGAAGACAACAACCAACAAGGAAATCTGATTTTCCTAACACGGGAAGAAGAACTAGTGGTATAATTAAATTTCTATCTAATGAAAACCATACAGAGTCTACAAGTAAACTTACAAAGCTTCAAAGATGACAATATGAATGAAAGAAAAGAGAACCAAGTAATTAATAAAGATTTACTTCAAAAAATGATGGGAAGAAGCCCTCATGGACAACCTACCTATTCAACCAATAAATCTAAAGAAAATTATCATTGCGAACGGTTCAGCATCCCAACAAAAGAGGGAAAATAAGAACACACATCTAAGCTTCCAGAAAGAGATGATCACTGTCTTTCCAGTAAAAATTTAATTTCTCCTTACAGAAAGAGGCATAAAAATGATGACAACCTCTAAGGAGACCTTCAAAAGATAAAATGCCCAACCGATGAAGGAGAGATGAATACCGAGGAGAAGGATGGAGAATGGCTTCTAGGTATGAGCAAATACTTTCGAGTACACAATGACTCTGAAGAAATGAAATCTCAACTAGCCATTTATAATTTAAATGAAAAAGTAGCTTGATGGTTGAGAGACCTAAAACATACAAAAAATGATGAAGTAAAAAAATCAGATGGAGCAATTTTCATAGAATATTTCAGGAGAAATACATGTCTGACATATTCTTTGACAGAAAAATGAAAGAATTTCATGAGCTAAGGATGGGATCCATGACAATGGAGGCCTTTATCAACATATTTTTTGATCTGTTACATTATGTGTCTTACATAAAGGAAATAAAAGTGAAGATACAATAGTTTTTTGGATGTCTTCCTCCTTATTTTTGAGAGAGAATTGAGTTTCATGTGCCCAAACCTTTGGAAACTACCTTATAGAAAGCTAGGATTTGTTATGAGCATGGACATCTTAGGCATGAAAACATAAAAATAAGTCAAGACAGGTCTAGGACCTTCTCGAACAACCACAAACCTAGTTTTAAACCTGTAATGTCCCAAAAAATTGAAAATATTTTTTTTCTATTAGGTTAATCAAAACTGCATGTGCTGGACATTAATTGAACTTTTTAGAATGTGTCATACTCTGATTGTACTGCTATTTTTTCGTAAGATGTTCTTACACCCCGTTTCCATATTTCTCGATGTGGTTTATTAATATGTTACTTAGAGGTAACAGTTTCTACTTGACATAATGAGCTTACTTAGTTCTATCAAACTAATGCATTCTTGTCTCGTTTATGTGTAGGTATAATTGGCGACAAATAAATTGATTATAATGCTTAATGGAAGGTACTGATCATTTGATCACTAGCGCTCGCATTTGCATCCCTATCCTATCGACATTACAGTGATTGTTATTATTACTCATTATGGACTGTATGATAGTGACGTGGTCACTACAGCCTTTATCATTTACGTGATATCGAGTTATTATTGATGTGTTAATTATTTACTATGGTGTAAATAATTACGACTTGACTATTCCCTATGGTATTCTTCCTATATGATTTTCAAAGTTAGTATTTATAATACATTGTAAAACCTATGGCTTAAACATTCCATGTCATATTTCATATGCCATGGAATTAGGGCTTATAGACTAAGTTTAAATGATGCATAGTGAGTTTATACATATCACATGTAATGGAATTATATGATAATGTATCATGTATGAACTATAGGGGTTTTGGTTTGGAGGACGTTAATGGGAAAACAAGGTGGTTCCTTTAATGCGCATTGGAAAGAGTGGCAGCCCAGCTTAGGGCTTGGGTTAACGATGGTGTTTGGTCATTCGCAGCTTGGCTTCTTGCACTCTCCTCCTATGTAGTATGAAGAATGTGGTTTCAGTGGCTCTGACAGGTATGTGATTGCTCTGTGTTTTTAGCATCACAATAGAGGAAATGTCAACTCAAAATGGGCCTCCTATAAAAAAATTAATAAAATAATATTTATTAATTTTTTAGAAAGAAAATAAAAAAAACTATTTTTTGGTTTGTATTTTCAACATATCTCCCCATGTTTTTACTCAAATTTTGATCGAGAGTACCCACTCACCATAATTTTGATGGACCCGGCTACGCCAAAAATAAGAAATACCTGGAAAAATGTGATGTTGATGTCATCTTCACATTTTTTCAGGTATTTCTTGTTTTTGGGGTAGTGGGGTCCGTCAAAATTATGCCAAGTGAGTACTCGTTGGATGCAGAATTTAATTCCACATCCAACAAGCTCTCTCGATCAAATTTTGAGTAAAACATGGGGAGATATGTAAAAAATACTAACAAAAAAGTAGTTTTTTTTTTATGATACCTATCCCCAAATTTATATTAAAAAAGTGTTTAAGACCTATATGGTATTTCAAATTTAAAGAAATTTCATTGGCTAACACATGATGATATGGAATTTGAATTAGAGTTAAAAGGTCCATTTTGAGTTGAAATTTCCTCTAATGTTTGTTGTTTCAATTGGTTAACATCGCATACTTCTCATATGCCTTTTGCTCTATGTTTGTAGGTTACATGGTGTAGCAAATAAATGGGATTCATGGCTCATGGATAGCATTGTGGAAAAACCCATACCCATTTGGGTAAGCCTTCTTTGTACAAGTGAAAACTCGTTCCCTCCTTTTGCTTGATAGTTATGAAAGAGATTAGACTCATGATGGTTGTAATTGCTTGAGACTGGTTTTCAAAGGATGCGTTTTTGGGTTGGGGTTGACTGTGCCTGGAAAGAGCTCTAATTTTTGTAAAGCAACAGACTTGGGGTTTTGTTGTGGGGTTTTGATTTCCTTCGGGCCTAAGCTTACAATGTAATGGAATTTAATTAAATGGTGATTTTGGCAGCGAAGAGAGCCTCGGTAAACCTTCGACATGCTCTATGTTTCGTAATTAGTGTTTTGGGTTATGCTATCTGTAATGGGAAGCACCATTGCTTCTAATGGTGTAATGGCCGATGGTAATGACTGTGTAAACTTGGTGGTGGATTTATAAAGACTGTGTTTATGTTTTTATATTGCGTCGAATTCAATGGTGTTAAAATCGTGGACTGTGTGGATTTTGCATTCGTTGTATGCATTGGTTTTGTGGATGATTTATGTGACAGCGTTAAGGCTTGGGCTATGCTGTATGCCATTGGCATTTCTTGCCTTCGTAGCTATAAAAGCTTGTTTATTGTTTATGATTTTTCTTATGTGGTATGGAATGGGGGTTGTTTGTAGTATAACCCAGTGACTAGCAAATCGGGTTAGAAAAATGTAAACCCTAAAAGAGTTTTGACAGGAAAACAAAGTACACAGGGTTAGAAAGTATAGTATTAATACTTGCATAATTTCGCTAGTTCTTATTCTAGAAAATGAAATAGGCAATCAAGAACCTCATACCTGAAAATTGAAGTTCTTCTAATGGCTGAAACATGCACACTCAATTACCCAACACTAACAATTCATAGGTAGATCTGACCTCTGTATAGATGACTGAATCACTTGGGAACTACCATGTTCCACCCAACCATGACCCGGAACCGTTCCTAGTTTCAATCTAGATCCCCCCCAGCTAGTTCCAATATGCAAGTATCTTAGAGATCCTAAGGCAAGGCTACTCTAACTAGTATATCAGGTCCAGATCAGTTCTCCGTTTTTCTCTTAGGGAAATATTCTCCAAGAACTCTCTTGAGAATAATCAAGAAGAATAATGACACCAAAAATATGGAAGAGATCCCCAAGCCTCTCTTTGGCTTAGTATTTTATAAACAAACTTTTCATTCAAAGGGGCAATTAAATCAAGAATCACTTCATTTCTTGATTCAACCCTTTTTATTTAATTTAGTACTTTTAATATTTTAACTTAGGAACTTTCAACTAGTTCCTAATTGGACTTTTAAAGGTACTATAATATTTAATCTTTATCTTAGTAATAATAATAATAAATGGAACTTTGCCTTCTTTCTTACATTATTAATATTATTACGATGTGTACTCTTTATATATACTCTGTATAAAATATATAATAATATATTATTTGGTAACATTTATCTTAGGGTATCACATGTTGTGATTCCTAGGCTTATGACACTTTCTTCATTAAGGTCATCAGGTAGATGGTTAGGTCTACTAGGCTAGGAAACTCTAAACACTATTGCATATTAGATTTCCTCGTATAACATGGTAGTTCTTCAGTACTTGATAAGAATACAAGAATTTGAAATTTCATTTAATCACTTATAAATAAGTCAGATGAGATCAATATTTTTCTCGAGTCATTTTCATTCGGGAATCATAAATTCTTTTCAGTAACTCTTAGCGCTTACCAGAGCCCATACTCAATGCTAAAAACAAGGAGTTACAAACTTAGTGCAATTCAAAAGCGCTTCGCTCAACACTATTGCTAGGATGTACTTGTAGGATACACCTAGGGATACAATGGCCAAGGATTCGATGTTCTAGAGCTTATGCTCAACATCAACATGGAAGGCTCTAGGGATTATGCCCAACACTTCCAAATTATCTGAATGTTCTGATACCATTTGTCACAGCCTTTCCAGCTCATCGTTCCACTCACACGTTTGTGACCATGAGGCATTGCTCGAGAGCACCTTAAGCGCTTGACCAACTCAAGGGTACACCGGCATACTACGCCTAACATGTGGAAGTACTTTACCTTAACTGTATTAAGTTTTATTATTAAAGCCTTACTCACACACTTAGCCAAAACTACAATTCTATACAACATCCACGAAAATAACATAAGTACATAAAGGTGGGGTTGCCCAACCAGAGAACCCCGAAAATATTCTTTTATTAATAACAATGAATATTAAATCTATCGAGTTTCCAAACCGAAGAGTTCTGTGTGCACCCTATTAGCTAACACACATACAAGATTACAAAGAACAAATTCGTTATGCTCTCTGCCTGCGGTTGCAGAACCTTAATGAACTCCCCTCTGTCGCTTCTTTCCCTACGATTTTTGTATTCCTTGTTTCCAAGTGAGTGTGATTCCTTTATAGGCGTTGAGCTTGGAGTGGGTGCGCCCTTGCTTGGTGCCCACGCTTCTCTATTGGCTCCATCCAAGCGCTAACCAACATGCACCTCTGTATGTCGCAAGCATGTTGCACAAGGTACCAACGCCCTCTCCGCGTAGGTGTCTGTCATGGGTCTATGTGTCACTGCATCCACTCTCGGGTGGTTCTATCGCCCAGTGTTGTTGTGTGATTTGTCATGTTCATGTGCCGCATCACCAAGATGCTACCTTGTCGCAGGCTTCCAATGCAGGTGCAAGGGTGTATCATGGGGCTTTCCAAGTGCCCACGATTGTTTGTCCGAGGAGTGCACCCACCTTGGTGATGCCTTGTCGGGCATCCCACATGTTTCAAGTATGGTGTGCGGGAGGGTCATAATGCAATGAACCACTATTCAAGCCCCACCTAAGTTTGAAACTAGTATATGCAATTCGACATGCTTGTGAGAAGTGGCATTGGCTCAAATTTATTATAGTGATCATGCTAAGACCGATTCATGAACATCCCGTATAGTTAGGCACCAAACCACTATTCAAACAACGTCCAAGTTTAAAACTTGTTTAGGCAATTCGACATGGTTGTGAGTAGTGGAATCAGCTCAAATTTATGATGGTGGCCTCTTGTGAATTGAACGGTACTTGGTGAGAACCACTAAGATCTACCTTAAAAAAATTATTGTGCCATTCCTTGAAGCTAGGCATTGAATCTAGGATCTAGCTCAAATTTATGATGGCGGTCTCTTGTGACTTGAACCCTGCTTGGTGAGAACCACTAAGATCTACCTTAAAAAAAAATTATTGTCCCGTTCCTTGAAGCTAGGCATTGAATCCAGGATCTACCTGCAAAGATTTTAGTATGATTGAGGTCCATGCATGGTTTTTAAACCCCGATAGCTTTAATGAAGGACTAAATCGATGGATATACCTATTTTGTCGTTGTCTAACCCTAACCCTAACCAAAATATTAGATAGTCTTAATATTTATAGCGGTTAGAAATACTTCTTCTCGTTGCGGCATGATATAACTTTCAAATTATGCTATGATATAATTGATAGGAGTAAACTATCTATTCAACCATTTGCACCGGGGTTTATTTGACTCCGTCGCTTGACAGATTACTCTGTTATCTTTTCGTGACAGTGAGGCCAAGAACAACGCCTCAAGAACAACAGATTCTATTTTTTTTTTACATTTCCATTGCAGATCTTTTTAGTTATTTTTATGGAGTGTATTAAAATTATACAATTCTAAACATACATTTTTAATTTTCATAAAAATTTTAATCAAAACTTACAATTTTAAACTTGCAATTAAAAGATATGAATTTGCATGGCTAAATTTATGGATGAATGAATTCCAGCACAATTGCTGTGAAAGTAGGTACTGAAATCAGTAACAGAATAAGTATCACCTGACGGCCTCAGGTGGGCCCGGTGCAAATGGGCAACCGGAAGAGGTCTGTAGTCGAAGAACAACAACAGCAGCAGGAAGTCAGTTATCGTCAAAGTAACCGTTTGAAAGTCCAAATAGCCGTTAACTTTATAAGGCAGTTGGATGACATTTAAAACGATTTGAAATTGAGATTCCACGGAGGTGTAGTGGATTGGTTATTACCACATAATATGAAGAAGGGTTTTGTAGAGCTGACAGAAGAGATGGGTTAAAGCGGATCAGTTTGTTGGGCTTTAAAGAGATAAAAAAAGATTGTAAAAATTATGATGATGATTAATGTTTATTATTGGAACCAATTTTGGTTTATAGAATTTTAAGAAAGAAAATACTTGGTTTATTTTAAACTTTGTTGTTGTGATGAAAAAGCTTGTTAAGAAGCTTTCCAAACTCACTGATAATAAAATCAAACTCTACTAAAAGTTAATAAAAAGAAAATGAATATATTCAATCTCAATAAACTTGCACCTTTAACATCAGTCATAAACATTGTTCCACAGTTTCCACCAAAGCAATTGAGCACGCCTGCTTTTCAGGATATAGAACCCAAATCCAAAATTTTAGTGGCCATCGTCAACCAATTCCAAAAACACTCACGGCCAACTGTTCTCAGAAAATCAGCAAGTTTAATTTGTCAGTGCCGGTGGTGGCCATGGGAAACACTTGCGAGCAGAATGAATTCTTAAGATAATTTCTTGATCTAAAATCTATTACGGAATATTATTTAGCTAACCAGAAGCTTGTTGAGAATATACATCACCCGGATAAACTAGAAAATATTCATAACCAGAACCAGAACCAATTTGTTCATATTCATGAACAGAATCAGAAACAAAACAGATTTTACTTTATTCATTATCAAGATCTAATTTGTCAATATTCTTGTACATAACCCGAACCAATTTTTCAATATCCATGAAAAAAACCTAGGCCGAACTCAAGTAAAAGAAAATCATGTACATCCTCATCAGCGATAGAATTGTTAAACTATTACATTAAACAATCTTTATTAGTAACAATAATATATCAGTAGTTATTCTGTTTTATCAATCATTATGTTGGAATTTAGAAATTATCGATCCTAACCATAAAATATCAATATTTATAAATATTGTATGTATTAAGCATTATGTTGGAATATAGAGAACTAAATTTAGAAACTATTTGTTGTATTAACTGTTATGTTGTATTAATTGTTATGTTGAAATTTCTGGATTATTTAAATTAATCATTTCAACTACCGTTAGGTATCTAAATAACATAGATACTTTCTTTTAAATAATCTAAGGAACAACAAACAAGAAAGGTATTTTGTACAATTTTGGTTGATAGCTAAAGTTCAAAATTTGCTTCATTCTCTATTTTTAAGTCCGTTAATGTTATTATGGCTAGCAAAATTCGGTAGTGTTCTATAAATGTGATGTTATACCTGTGCACTCTGAGACTCAACTTTTGAGAAATTTTTAGTCTCTTCCCTTCGACACTTTGGTGAAGAAGCTTACATCTCTGGACATTGTCATTGTAATCAGCTTGGAGTAAAGGTGACATTTTGTTGGCAACTGGTATTTCTTAGTTTGTAAGTTTGATTAAATTGAATAATGTGGAATTCCCTGAATTGATTGACTGTAGGGTGTTTTCCCAATCATTTTCTTATTTGACTCCATTCCCACTTGATTCAAAACACCGGTTACCCACTTGATTCAAAACACCGGTTATAAAAGAATTTGAGATTTTACAATGTAACTTAATAGTTTTTCAAATTCTAACACGTAGCTATGTACTTTTCCAGCACAGATTTAGGTGTTTTTGAACAAATATCAAAGCTTTTTTTTTAATGCAAATCTCAGTTTAGTTTTTATCTTCAAATTAAGATAAAAACATGAACATACAGAGATAAGCACATGGACATACACAAATAAGCCCTCTGAGATCAGGCCAGCCTAACACAACCTATTCACTACCTGAAGAAATAATCCACTAAAAAAACCTCCAAACAGCAGCCTCAAGAGAGAGGCCCTATCATTGAATTGACTTAAGCGGATCCTTTCTCTTCTTCCCGACATCAATGCCATCCATGGGGCTGTGTTTTCACTGTGGGAACCGGGGTAGTGGGGGCAAATCTTGTGAAGGTAAACAGGTTGTTGGCCAGCTCTACACCTAAATTCCTTGTGTTCATAATCTAGGAGCTGCAGGTGGGGCTTTGGATCGCCCCAATCTGTAAAAAATTTATCAGGCAACCCTTTGCATAGATACAGCTCTACACATATATGAGCAAAAGTGGCCAAATTGAAATCCTTTCTGTGTCACTCTGGACAAACCTTCCAAAGGAGTTGGGAATGGTTGCCAAAGAATCAGAAACAAGAGGTAAATTCGGAAGTCTTCCGCAGTTAGTAATCATGGGTGATAGTAATATGGGTGAGACATCCAAAGGGTTGAAATCATAGTACCATTTTTGTATAGATTAGTAATAATTATATTAATAAGATTAATATGTTTGGAATAAGTTTTTTAAAAATTATGTGAAATATAAGTATAACTTAATCTCTTTTGAAATTAATTTTAAGTATCACATTTCCTAAAATCAAAATACTTCATATTTGGCAAAAATAAAAATACCTAGGTTTTTAAAACTTTACTATTTAAGAGTGCAACGATTTGAACTTCATACAATGACTCAGGTTTAAACTTGCTCCAAAGGTGTCTGTTTGTCTGTGAACGAAATTAAGTTATCTTATTTGAAATCAAGGCCTGGAATTCTGGAGACAGGGTGTCTGGTAGGTGACATAGACGACCTGGCAGAGGTGGTATTTGAGTTTCTTGGCCTCTAAGTCTTTCCAGAAGGGGAAGGGCAAATCAAGGTTGAAGTTGAGATTATTTTGGATAAAAGAAGTCCACTCCAAACTATCCCAAACACCCAACCCTAGTATCTGCCATAGAAAGAGTACGATAGTATATACTTCACCCAACGAAGTATGACTTGAGAACGATTAGACAGTAGTATGAAAGCACATCTTGTTTCTTCCATCTTGATATGTACGTTCTGCCCACACTCACGATGTCGGTCAGCGATAACTGCGCAACTCTGACGGAACCAACTGGAGTCCACTATTCTCACCGGGCAATCCATACCCTTTGTGAACCCCGCTGCCTGATCACACAGAGAAACTGATGGGCACGCAGGCCAATTAATTATTAGCTGCGACCGATCTGCTTTTGTGCTCACATGTCTAACACATACCTCGGGAAGATTTAATGTCGGCGCATGATCTTGTTTCCACATTGCAAAAACTACTGCTTAAACACACACAGATCAAGATATAAGAGAAGTGAAATATAAAGAAATAGGAATTATCAAAATATAAGAGAAGTGAAATATAAAGAGATAAGATTGAGATTGAAATATCATGCATACATACCCATGAATGTTGAAGTATTTTGAGAATGGCAACTTTGATATTACTTCGTTTTTGTTGCAGAGCGGCCACTCTCGCCATGTGGGCGACTACATCATGGATGTTGCAGCCATACTGAGCCTGATAGATGCCGAATGAAAGCCACCTTAAGCTTTGGCTTTTCTTCGCGTGATCAGCGGAACAGTATATCATTTTGTTGAGTTTCTCCGTATGCAATATATCATTTTGTAGGCTTTGTTCAGAAGTTTCCTTACGGGTTGCATGAAGGAATGGAACACATAATTGCCGTACCCACTACGCGGTTTTGTCCATGGTCTGAAAACCTAAACCGCTATGTGGCTTACTTGTATCAACTAATTTCAGTTCCAAATATGTTGAAAGACAATTTGAACTTCATATAATGACTCAAGATTAAAAAGTGAGATGACAATACCAAGAAATTGTTGATGGACAAGTGTATATTAGCTAGATGCCCAACTACAAGATACAGGAATTTATTAGAAGTTTGGAGCAGTTTATTAGGAGTTCTGACTATTTAATTAGGAGTCCACTCACACATAACTGCACATTAACTACACATGACTGCACATTAGCTAGACTCCTAGATGCCAAATGCAATTGGACTAAGCATTAAGTGATTGGAGTTGAAGTTAAGATAATAGTCGTATCTAATAGTTATCCAATATATCTGTTATTACAAATAGTTATCCAATATAACTGTGATTACAGTTGAAGTTAAGCTAATAGTTCTAGAATAATTGAAGTTAAGCCATTAGTTGTATTAATTTTAATTTTTACAATTATAACTAATTGTACTTATCACATGTTAATTAAGTTTTTTTTTATTTTTTGAAATTATTAAATCACATGTTAATTAAGTTATTTTTTATTTTTTTGAAATTTTTAATTATTAATTTTGAAGTGACACCTAATCTAGACAGTACACTTGTCTCATTTTAGTCGATAGATGAAAAAACATAGATAATAGTCCACCCCAAAATTGTAAGATATATAAACCTATCAACTTAAAAGCTTCCCCAAAACCCTTTAGAGCACCTGAAAGCCAATAATCTATGGACCAGGCTTGTTGTATCCACCCCACTAAGCTTGAGGCACATGGCTAAAGCCCGTTGAATATGGATATAAGGATTGTTTTGTTGAAGTTGTATTCACTGATAATGGCATAGGATTCTTCGAGCTTAGCTGTAGGGCTCTCCTCCTAAAGCTTCCCTATAGAAGTTGATCCCCATCCCCACCGGGCAGTCCTGAAACCAAAAAAGATAACTAAAAAAATTAAACAAATAAGGTTTGAGAAATGAGCTATAATTGAATTAAAATGATGTTTTATTTAAAAACAAAAAAATAGTCTGAAATATTAAATATGTAAATAATTAATAAAACTTAAAATCAGAAAAATTAGTTAAATGGTATTTAGATTAATATTATGTTATTATTTAAAAATTAAAATCTAAAAGATTAAATAATTAATAATAATGAATAGTGACTTAAAACAAGAAATTAGTTAATAAAAAAGAGAACAATATTATTAATGATAAATAATGAGTTAAAACAAACAAAGAAAAAATTAGTAAAATGACATTTAAAACAAAAAAATATGAGGAATGAGTTAAAACAAAAAAATATAGTTAAATAGTAGTTAAAAATAAGGAGGACAAGGTCCAATTCAATACCTAAAGAGGATGACTAATTGCTTCGGTGAGAGTAGCCAAGACAACATTACTTTCAATAAAAATATAGATAGAAGTCAAGCGTGAGATTATTGGAGGTGTAAGAAAGGGAGCCGAGGTGGACAATGAAGTGCTTGATAATGTGTTTTTTTTAATCAATGTTATTTTGAAATTTACATGTATGAAGAAAATGTTGAAATTTTATAATTATAGTTGTTGTTATATGTTTTTACAAGCTTTTTGAATAGATAAAATGAGAATAATATCTAATATAATATAAACAACATAAAATTATATTTTAAATTTTTTTATTTATCAAATAATTCATTTAGAAACTAAAAGTAGTATTTCAAAATTTTTGTAGTATCACTTATTGCTTTCTAATTATGTAAGTGTTGGTGAATAATAGGGTTTAAATATTTCAAAACCACCATAAGAACTACCTCATAGTGTCAAAAAAAATATAATAATAAAAAAACATAATTGAAATATAAACAAAATACATTTTAGAGTTGCATCTCATTTCAACTTTCACTCCATGCTCATTTACACATTCATTTTAGATTGATTATTCATTAGTTACATTACATTAATTAAACATCATAATAACTTTGGATATCATAGTCAAGCCATAATAAGATAAATATAAATTTCCATATTGTCATTCTAATGACATATAGAAAATAATTATTAATTTATATATTTGGAAGATGGGGTCATTAAAAAAGAAATTACAAAATGTTTTAGAGCCGGTACTTGCTTTGTGCATGTCAGAATTTACTGTGTAGAACTTGTCATTTCTAGACAACTTTGTAGATATTGGGATGTGTCCCTTGCTAATGGTTTTGTAAATATGTCTGCAAGATGATCTTTAGACGTACAAAATTCTAAACTAATTTTTTTGTTATTTACCAATTCTCTTATGAAACGATACCTTGTGTCGATGTGCTTAGTTATCTCGTGGAAAACATGGTTCTTTGAAGGTGCTATGGCTGAACTATTGTTGGAGTAGATAGTTGTGGGTTCTTGCTCATTCTATGATAGATCCCTTAACATCCTCTGCATCTAAACCACTTGACATGCAGTGCTTGTAGATGCAACATACTCTGCGTCTGTTGAAGAAAGAGTTACAATGGGTCGTTTCTTTGAATCCTGCGACACAACATCTATACCAAAATGAAATGTGTAACCATATGCACTTTTCCTGTCAACTATGTTGCCTCCATTTTCATAGTCAGTGTATCCAATGAGTTTGAAAATTTTCAAGGTTGAATATAAAATGCCAAGGTCCTTTGTGCCACTTACGTACCTCACAATTATTTTCATGCCTGCACATGGGAGTCTTTTGGTGAATCCATAAACCTTGAGATCATAATTACCCCATGCATATGATGTATGTCCTTGTCACAGTTAGATACATAAGGTTTTCAACCATCCTTTTAAATAGTGTAGGATCTACATTTGATCCTTCATCATCCTTGCTCAATTTTAATCCTCGTATCACTGGTGTTGGGGCTGAATTTCAATTAGCCATATTAAATCTTTTAAAAATTGTGATATAAATATACCACTTTAATACTATTGGATTTTAGTGGCCAAAAAAATACTTCATAAGCCCCAAATTAGTCATTTCAAATTCACTTTCCATGACTGATCTGAATTCTTTTATGCCAAAATCACTAGTAAAAATTAAATCATCTACATATAGGGAGACAATTAACATGTTAACTTGCTCATTAACTTTGGTGTACAATGTTGGGTCACTTTAACGTCTATCAAATCTATTTTGGGTGAGATAGTAATCAATGCGACTGTACCAAGGTCTATGAGCTTACTTCAAACCATAGAGTTCTTTTTTCTATATAATTTGTGCTCTTGTCTTGGAACTTCATAGTCTTGTGGTTGTTCCACATACACTTCTTACTCGTGATAGCCATTTAAAAATGCAAACTTAACATCCATTTAATAAAAATTCCAATTGTTTTGTACAACAATGGCTAAAATTATTATGATTGTATCCATTCGTGCAACAGACAAAAAAATTTCATTGGAATCTATGTGAGGCTACTGAGTGCACCCTCTTAAAACCAATATTGTCTCGTGCTTCTGCACATTCCCATAAACATCTTATTTAGTCTTATAAATCCCTTGGCATTGATTGCATCCTTATCTTTTGCAACATCTACCAGCGCCCATGTTTTTTTCTTAATACATTATATTTCTTCATTCATAGCTTGTGCCCAAAATTCATCTTCAACAACTTCCTAAAATGTTAGAGGATCATCTATTTGAGAAAATAATGCAAAAACAAAGAACGGACTTGGTGTACAAGCCTCATATATTACATGCAAACATCTTGTATTTATTGGAATTGTCGATGTCGACCTCGTCCAACTACTTTATGGAGTTTATTGTGATCTTGGTTTTCTTTGCAGTGTAGCTGGAGCTACGACTTGTGTGGAGGTACCTTGTGTTTAAACATGTTTGGTTTTCCTGGGAGTGGTTAGAGCTATAAAATTTTGTCTTACATACAGTGTTAGACCAATTCATCTCCCACATCATCATGTCTGACAGTTGACAGAATCTTGACATTCTTATCGAGGACTCCATCCCATGGTTCATTCTCGAAAAATTGAGCATCTCGACTAATAATTACTTTTCTTCTGATAGGGTCATGCAATTTATATGCTTTTGTATCTTGAGAATAACTAACAAAAATACATTTTTGTCCCTTTTTGTCTAATTTTTTCTTACCTCCTTTGGAACATGAGCATATGCGACACAACCAAAAAAATTAAATGAGAAACATTGTGTTTTATATTTTCCATGCTTCTTATGGGACTTTGTTCTTCACTCTCTTTGTCAGACACCAGTTCATGATATATACAACAGTTTCCACTGCCTGAGCCCAATATTCATTTGAGAAATGCTTGGCTTCCATCATGATGTGCACCATCTCCATTATGGTTATGTTCTTCCTTTTTGTGACACAATTTTGTTGAGGTGTATATCGCCCAGTGAATTGCTTGTGTGTGCCATGGGTCTTCCAAAAATTTAGGAAATAATTTGAGACATATTCACTTGCTTTGTCTATCCTTAATATATTGATGTTGTATCCATTTTTCTTTTTCATGAGTGCTTAAAACTGCTGAAAATATCCAAATGCATCACATTTATGTTTTAAGAAATAAATCCAATCTTTTCTTGTGAAGTCATAAATAAATGTAAGAAAATAATTGCATCCTCCTATGGATGGTGTCTGCATTGGTCCACAAATATCATAGTGCACAATTTAAAGTCGTGTGTGTGCTTTATAGGATTTTCTGACTGGAAAGGTGTCTCTATGCTCCTTGCCAAAAATGCAACCGTCATAAATTCTATCTGCCTTTTCAATTAATGGAAATCCTTTCACCATGTTCTTCATGTGCAGTAGCTTCATTCCACCAAAATTCAGATGTACAAATATAAAATGTCATAGACAAGTCTCATCTTGCACCTCTAATTTAAATGCTACTTGTATTTATGCATGTATTTTTCTTGTTTGTCAAAATGCCTATCTATTTCTTTGCTTTTTTCCTTAAATGTAGCCCGTGAATTTGTCTTTCATTTCATGTTTGGCCTTATCCTCAAGGGAAACAAGTTATGGCTTGTCATTAGTATGTTTACTATCAGCTAGTTGCTTGGACATATGTCTTTAATCACACAAACGTAAATGTTGTAGTATAGAATGTTTGTTAAATAATTTATTAGGTGTTTATTGCCAATCATAATTAAATTTTTATATAAGCAATATTTTTTTCTTGCAAAATGAATTCTTGGTAGATTTTGAGAAATGTGATTTTTTTGGTTCTAAACCTATGGGTTTGAGATAAAAACAAATGACTTACACTTATATTGATAATTATAGTGTTGATGTTTGAGCAAAATTGGAGAAGCTTGAGCTTTAAAAATTTTATCAATCAATTTCAACACACATGTATTTCATAAATCAACCATATATGAATATATGAGACACATATCAATCTCATGAATATATCAGCAACATAAATATATCATCCGCATAAATCATCTCCATAAATCATCCATATAAATCAATCAACCATGAGAAACAGGATATACCCTCAGGAAACCCTCCAAACATGGAGGATGAAAAACCTAGCAATTCTTTGAGTATGATAGATGGATTTGGGGAGAATGGTTTACAAAACATAAGAATATTTCCCAATAAGAGATATCACCTAGGCATTATATAAGAGATATCCAATGTAACCCTACAAAAACAATTGTATGCAACTGTATTGAACTTACCATATGCCTAGCATATTGATAACAAACCAACAACCCTAGCATGAAGAAGGTAGCACATAGGAGGATCACTAAACAAACTGAGGGCACCACATAGTGCATTCACAAGTGTTACGAAGAGAAATTCCTATGGCTTGGGGTACCACAACAGACAACTTGACTCCAGAAATCAATCTTTTCCAATATGCAATAGAAAGTAAATGTCTAACACTAAAGGATCAGACCTCGTACCTTATTCCGTACGGTTGAAGTAGATCCCCATTGAGCTTTCCAACTTCAGCTTGAATTGATAAATTACTTCCTCAACAACAGGTAAACAAGACAAGCATACTATATATCATGGTGTTAGATCTATTCTAGCATATATAATCAATAATGTATAAGCATTTGACACAATCCCATGGATAAAATATTCATTCAAACACACATTATTGGACAGGAAAATATATTTGTATTAATATAAATCAGAGATTACAATAGATACAACCTCTGACGGCATGTCTACGAATCAGAGAAACTGAATCCCCCACTTGGGCCTCCACCACCTCAATCCTCCATCTCTCGATAGCAAGCTCACAAGCAAAAGCCAAGGTTGGGAAGAACACACTAGTGCTCCAAGGGACAAATGGATGCAGACTCAAGCATAAGTTCCAGCAACAATGGACTATAGTTTCTTTGCTCTCAATTCTCTCATATGCCTTCAATGTAACATAGAGTTCCTTATATAGCTTTTCAAAGGGGTAATGAAAGGTCGAATATTGGCAATCTCAAGGCATAGGGAATGCCAGGAGTCAAGTGAGTCGGATCCATGTCAAGGAAAACTCCAAAAGGATTTGGATTTTGTACACATCCCGATGTACACGGTTTTAGGGGTCAAACCCGCGTATATACGCGCTTATAGGTTTAAAAGTGGCATGTATCATTTTTCACATGTTTTTAGGGATGATAAAGGAAACATCAAAGGAAAAAAAATGGTCCAAGGGGTCTAAGGAGTCTGTAGAAGGACAAGGGAAGGCCATACAAAGTGTGATTCACTTGGAGTGGTAAAATCAGCTATAACAGATGCCCCCTAATGTGTGAGGTCAGAGGGGTCATACGATGGCCGAAATACATTATAAGTCCATCCTAGAAGTGGAGTGATGAAGGATACCAAATGGAAGACTAGCCACCCAATTAGCATAGTACAATGATACAACTCTGCACATAACTGCAAATACATATTGCAGTCTCGAATACATAAGAGTACAATGGCCATAAATAGGCATGATACAAGATATCACATAAGTGGTCATCACCATGTACAATATACATAGATCATAATCTCCATGATGAAGATATACAAAGGACCATGATCTCCATAATAGCTGAAGATATATAACAGATCAAGATCTCCATAATGGCTGGAAATGTCTGACATATACTGGAATCAAGTCACGAGAGCTGAAATCTCATGAACAATGGCACAATCAAGGAGGTAGCATATAAGAGATGCCACCAATCTAGAAATTCGTCTACACAAACCGCTACGAGTACATGTCCTACTATGTCAATAAAGGTGTCGAGGTTGAACATAGTAGTCCATCATTTGATTACTGGTCATTAATGTATACCATTAATAGATGCGAGATCACCCACCGATAATGAAAATGGGAATCAATGTACTAGAGTGCAAAATAACAAGTGTGAATAAATGTGTTGAGGCCGAACACTTGAGGGGATCCATCAATCAGGGGACATTAATGTATTCCCAAAGACTATCGATGGCGAGATAACCTACCACTGATGACTGAAAGTCTCAAGGCACTCAAAATGACTCTAGATTCCAATCCCAGAGTAAATGATCTGAAGTCGATGGGATGAAATCCACTGGAAGGAGGGAATTAAGGAATCCCCCATCATCCAACACTAGGTACTCAGTAAAGCTGTATAATGTGGAAGGAATCGATCATAAGGTGCACGAACCAGTAACCGTACCGGGAATGGTCGACATTCAAAGTCAAGATAACTGAGGAATGGCTGACTCAGGCTTCAAATTCCTTCAAATTCCTTCAAACAAGAGCATAACGGTGTATGGTGACTGAATAGAGGCAACATAGACTCGATATACAAACTCGAACATCTCTGCGACACAAGAGGCATCGATAGAGGCTCCACAAGGACTGGAAGCTTAACCAGTCGGTGGAGATAAACTCAGATAAACGAGTACAGCTCCTAAAGTCAAACTATAAACCCAACCAATGGATGTGATATACAGTGCTCTGTTTGAAGACGACAGGACTCGACAGCTGCCATAGATAACATCTTTTCTTGTCAGGATTTTTGGTTTTTTTATTTTTTTGGACTTTTTCAGTTATTTGAAAAGCTTGAAAAATAACAAAGTTGCTTTATAGTTACAAACTAGGAGGAGACAAGTGTCATAAGGGAAAACAAACTAGTTCCAAGCAATGGAACATACCTATGCTCAATGCAAGGATACATGTGTAGGATATCAACACTCGAGGGAAAATCCCCTCCCAGTCAAAAGGGAAACAAGATGCGAAGGATGTAAAAGATGGATTTGCATGGCTAGACATGAGACAAGCTCGGGCTATATGGATGAAATGCAATGTTAGGGGAGTCGGGATAAAGCTCAATAAGGCAGGAAAATCTCATGATAATGCATTCACAACTTGACATGAGGGAGTCTTGAGGGAAATAGTCCAGCAAAAGATCAAGAGGAGTATGAGGCTCTTACAAAATGTCATGGCAGTACTATACAATGGACTCCCACACCCTAAAGGAGAAAACATCACTATGGGCACCAAATGCAAATAAGGCACTAACTAGGGCACCCATGTAAGTTGAATCTCTACCACTCATATCATGCTACTTCTAAAGCATAAAGAAGGTTCCATGACATAATAGAGTGGGTTCGTATCTAAGGTTATGATGAAATGGTCATAAGGTCATGCAAAATGCAAACGGCGATGAAACCTAACCTATATGCCAGTTTAGACATGATATCTAAGATCAGCACAAACAGGTCAATCCAACGGCTGAAACAGCACTGAAAAAAGGTCCTCTACATCATGAATTATGTCAAAAACGGTAAAAAATGGTTAGAAAATGTCGAAACTATAGGAAAGGGAGTAAAAATTTTCAAATATTTGAAAATTTTCTATAAATAGTAAACAATTCAAAATATTATAAAACATTTGAAACTTTTACCCATTTGAGCTCAGATTTTCCATAGCGAATTCCAAGAGATCCAGCCGACGGAATCCACTACCGTTTCTTCCAGGTATTTACCCATGCTCTTCTCTTTCATTTTGATGCAATTTTTATGAAATTCCATGGTCAATTAAGCTTTCTAGGCCAAACTAAAATGGGCGCTGCAGCCCACGTGGAAATCGAGGGTTTTTTCCATGTATAGGGCTAGATATACGTGGAAAATGCCCCCAAACCCACATACATATGCGGTTATTTTGAAAACAGTCACATATGAGGCCGCGCAGAAGGTTTTTTCAATAATATAATGGACAAATTGGAAATTTCTTGTGCAGGATGGTCCTAGAGTGGAGAGAGCATGAACATGGTGAGGTAGAGGAAGCAGTAAAGGCCGATCTAATGGCTCAACAAGCTCTACATGCATGTGGACTCTACAAGTTTTGGTGTCTTGGTGGTTTGAGGACCAAACCAAGACTATTACAGATGCTGGTGGATTATTGGGATCCAGACTTGGAGTCCTTCCAGATAGATGGTATGTCCCTCACTATAGAGGTGGAGGACATATACTTCATTACTGGGCTTTCTAGATGAGGGGAAGTAGTGAACCTTTGTTCTCGTGGTGGGCCAAGAGGTGGCCTGACTATCGACGAGTACATTGCGGTGTATTGCTATCCAGACACAGAGAAGGTGGGGTGTCAGGTCCCTACCAATGCTATACAGGTGCTAGTCCTAAAGGCCATATTATTGACATTGGGAAGGATAGAAGGCTTGGAATCACTCCACTAGGCCACACGACCTCTGATGTTCTATGCAGTGGAGTGCATGAGACCCATGATTTATGACTGGAGCACTACACTACTGAGCAACATGAAACATCAGCTCAGTGAGTCTAAGGCAAGCAGAGTGCAGAACTTCAGGTTCAACAGTATACTGAGCATGTTTTTCTTCGAGTGTGTTCCAGGATTGAGCCCTAGATTGGACGTTCCTCTTCACGGGGTTCGATATCCGGCCCAACAGTGTTGGGCATATGCGATATGCAGACTGGGGGGTGGTAGGGTGGCAAACCCTTATCCAATTGAGTTCTTTTTGTGATGGCGACGACAGATAGTTGCCATCGATGACTACCCCTATGCGAGGATATATTTCTGGGGGGACCCAGATATCCCACTACCACTAGGATCGACATACGACGATATAGGTAACGAATCTCGACCCTCTCTTTTTAAATTTTTTTGAGTTATTTAATTTTTTTTGTGTTTTCTTGATTATATGGAATCAAAAAGACATATTTTTGCGTGACAATACATAGTGACATCTACCATTTGTGTGCAGATGTGGGACCACGGCGGCCAGAAGGCTTTCCTCCTCATAGATGGAGGGGAAGAGGAGATGATATCATGGGCGTGGATGCGAAGCGGATGCTCCAGAGCATTCATACCAATTTTGTCAGGCTGACACATAGGGTTCCCATGGCGCAAGTCGAGGAATTTCCTGAGGCTATGCAGTGCCAGGTGGTGGGTGTACCATGAGCATGGGTGCGATTATTTCGACGGCTAGCTAGAGCTGTAGTGACATTCCATGATCACAACCCTCCTCTTTCTCCACAGGATTAGACACTTGGGAGTGTATATATTTTGTACTACCGTGTATTATATGCTGGTGGCTTGAGAGCTCCAATTTTGTATCATGACACTATGTATTATCACATTTTGGCTTGTATATAAATTTTTTTATTGTGATCGGTTTATTTATTTACATGTGTAAACATTGTGTTTGTGATGAATTTACTATGAATGAAAAAAATGCCAATCTAACACATAGTTAGCATATGAGTCAGCAACTTGATTATTAATTCTTGGAATGTGTATATATGTTATATTGTCAAATTAATGTTCTAACAATATCACACATAAGAATCTTCTCAATAACATTGGATCTCTAACATGGTACAAACCATTAAGCTGTGACACTACTAACTCTGAATCAAGACGTACCTCAAGAGAGAGAACGCCATGTGAAATGGAATCTCGTAGAAGCTCAATAATGGCACTATATTTTGCAACATTGTTGGAAGATGGCCGCAGACATACGCCTCCTAAAGACAATACCTGACCCATAGGAGTATAAATCACCCAAGCAGCAGAGGGTGAGTGTTGAGTGTGATGACTTGCACCATTCGAGAATCCTATGTAGGTGGAATATTCCATTGACATCTGCCAAAATAAATGAAAATTAATTAAAAACCCAATCACGATAAGAAAAAGACCTAACTATGCAAAACTGTACATTAATATACAATAAGCAGCCTTGGCTGAAAATCATGCATAGTACTTATTGAGATAGAGCCCATTTCTAGGGTCCGCCAAGGCTGTTCCTTCATAATCCACTAACTCATAAGCACCCCTCTCTAACACACATTTGACCACGTAAGGACCCTGCCACATAGGATTAAATTTCCCTGCCCCCAAGGGTTCTTTTGGTTGATCCCACAAAAGGACCAAGTATCCCTTACTAAACCTCCTTGGATGGACAGACTTATTGTACTGGACCTTTACACAATGTTTATTGACTTCTAGAGCCACCAAGGCATCCTGATGCTGCTCATCAAGTTGCTCAAGGTGGACCAAATGCTCCTCCAATGGTGAAGTGTCTGGTAAGAGTTCTACATCTAGTTTCAAAGAAGGAATCTCGCATTCAACCAGGAATATCGACTCCACTCCATGTACAAGTTGATATGGAGAAAAACCAGTGGCAGTATTAATGGCGGTTCGATATGCCCACAAAGCAGGATATAACATGACGTGCCAATTATTCTTGCTTTGTTTAATGGTTCATTGGAGAATGGATTTGAGTGATTTATTCATTGCTTCTACCTGTCAATTCGCTTGAGGGTAGTAAGAAGAGGAATGCTCTTACTTATACCATAACTTTTATTCCAACTCCTCCATCATATGGTTCTGAAAGTGCGAGCCATGGTCATTGACAAGCTCTTTCAGAATCCCAAACCGAGTAATAATTTGGTTAAATACGAAGTGAGCGGCTATCTCACCGTTGGGTTTTACTATAGGAATAGCCTCATCCCATTTCATGAAGTAATCAATAGCCACTATAATATGATGGTGCCCCCCAGCTGAAGCTGTGTTGCAATCCATAAAATTGAGCCCCCACTTAGTGAAGGGACCGACGGTGATAATGGGATGTAACGAGGCAAGTTTCAAGCGCATATTACGTGCAAAAACATGGCAAGGGTGGCACCTCTTGACTGCATCAACACAATCCTTAAAGATCGACGGCCAGAAATAACCTGCTCTTAAGATCTTTTGAGTTGTAGAAAGTCCAGATAAATGACCACCACATGCCCCTCCATGGCAATCATTCAACACTACCTCAGCCTCTTCATGAGTTAAACATCGTCGTAAAATGGAATCCACCCCACGATGGTACAAAGTGTTATCCATTATGAGGTAGTTCTTAGAGACGTGACGAAATCATCGTCGTTCATCTCGTGAGAGGTGAGTAGGGGTCTTTAATGTTTGTAAATATATTATGATATCCCCATACCATGGGTCTAAAATTGAGATTAACAAGATGTGTTCATCAACAAACGTATCTTCACAAACCAACTCCTCGGCCTCGCTCAGGAAATCTGATATAAGCTCTGCAAAAATTAAAGACTTCTTCGATTTTGCCAAAACAAATTTGAGATCGAATTCTTGCAGAATGACAATCCATTTATTATATTTTCCCCCAATCATCCTTCGAGTGAGGACGAATTGAAACGGATTGACATGGGCTACAACCAAGGTCTGGCGAAGGAGAATATAATGTCTCAACCATTGAACCGCATGTATGGTAGCTAAAGCAAGCTTCTCGACATGAGAATAATGAATCTCTATGTCAATAAGGTTTCGACTCAGATAATATATGACATGCTCTTGGAGCTCCTCATCCTCTTGAACCAAAACCATACCAATCGTCTCTAAGGACGCGGCCACATATAATAGAAAATCACGGCTATAGTCCGGGGGACTAATCACCAAGGCTGATGCTAGGGCTCGCTTGAGTGCATCAAAGGACTTCTAGGCTCACTCATCCTAATAAAAGGGGGTGTCCTTCTTCAATAGATGCATGAAGCCTCTAGTCAAATTGGAAAAATTGACAACAAATCTTCGTAAGAATTTTTCCATTCCTTGCAAACATTGAATATGATGAATATTTTTCGGGGGAGACAACTGAAGTATTGCCTCAACCTTCAAAGGGTCAACTCTTATGCCCTCTTTAGAAACGATGAATCCTAACAAATGACCTGACTTCACACAAAAGATGCACTTATGAGGATTTAATCTAACCAAATAATGCAGTCATATTTCAAATACCATTCTCAAGTGATAGGGATGACACATTCTCATACGAGAATGATCAGCAAGGTCATCCAAAAATACTTCGATAATTGACTTGAGATCGTGGAAGATCAAGGTAATCGCCTGCTGAAATGTAGCTCTGGCGTTTTTAAGGCCGAAAGGCATTTTTCGATATGCAAAAGTTCCCCAAGGACAAATAAATGTAGTCTTATGTTGGTCCTCAGGTTTAATTTGTATCTGATTATACCCAGAAAAACCGTCCATAAAGGAAAAAACCTCACTACCTACACACTCATCCAAAATCTGATCAATAAATGGTGTGGGGAAATTGTCCTTAGGACAGGCATGATTCAAATCGCAGAATTCAGTACATATGTGGATCGCTCCCTACTTCTTATCCACCAAAACAGAGTTTGAAACCCACTCTGTCAATGGAATGGGATAGATGAAACTGAATTTCAACAGCTTCTCTATCTCTGCCTTAATCGCGGGTGCTTTCCTAGGATTCACTGCACGCAAACGTTGTCGAACAGGCTTAGCGTTGGGGTAAGTCTTAATCTCGTGCTTGACAATACGAGGGTCAATACCTAGCATCTCGTCGTAAGACCAAGAAAAAATATCACGGAATTCATTAAATAGCTCGGTGTATTCTGGAATCTCAGCATGGGAACATTCTTCCCCAATATAGACATTCTCTACTCTGCCAGGATCATGAGAGATGTTGATAGGAATCATTGAAGATATGTTAGCCATGTTTCCATCAGCCATCTGACCAGGAGAACTTAATGGAACCATAGGACTACCAACTCTCTCACTAAGAACCGCCCTAAAATCCTCATGCTCCAAGCGGTCAAGCTCGGGAAGAAAGTACGATATATGATGGAGTTCCTCCCATGGTGGCTCAACTCCCGACATAGCCTCAATAATTTCTTCATCTGAAGGGAAAAATGTATCAAGGCAGTCATGCACATGAGAATACTGTACTGCCCATGCCGGCAGCACATAAGGGTCCTCCTCCTTTGTCCATGAAGAGGAAGGACTAGGCTCTGCAACAAACTTGAGATTAGCTTGGTAATCTATCATAGTTGCAGGAAACGGTACGTCCATCATGATGGGCTCACTCGAAGTACTCGAAGTAGGAAGAATCTAAGGATCTTCCATATGAATCGTGCGAAAAGACACCGATCTCGTAGATGTCGAAGGCTCACCGGAACTAGACCCTATCATAAGGATCGATGCAGGACAACTAAAGCTTCCCATGAGGGATGGATACATGCCTACACCCACACTCCCAGTTATAGGCTGAGAGTGTTCAACGATCGGGATCAAATCTCCCGAAGATGCGGTAACAGACGTATTCTTGAATGTCATTTGATCAATCGTTATGATCTTCCCGTTATGTGGAAAGAATACAACGCAAAAAAGGGAAGAAGAAACGGCTTGCATACTGTACATCAAGTTCCTACCTAGCAAGAGATTATATTCAAGGGGTGCATCAACCACCTCGACCTCTATCGGAATGGTCTTCCCTCCCAAACGGAATTTAAGGGAAGGAAGGATGCCATGCAGCCTAAAAGATCTCCCATTGAATGCAGTTAACATGGTTGCTGATTTAGATAGCTCAGGGGAACCCAGACCCTTCCAACATGATAAAGACATCAAAGAAGTGGCAGCGCATTCGTCAATCACAGTGCGCTTGAAGGTCATATTATTACATTCTATGTGAATCAAAAGAGACACATAGTAGGGCAAGCGAGGTTGAAGTCCTGCGGTTTCAAATTTAATCACGGAGGAAGAATCATCATCGTTCACACCAAGGGTAGAAAGAAATGCCTTCCTTTGCGAAGGACAACTCTGAAGCACTTTCAATGGAGACATCGCACAAGGAGTGTGGCCCAAATCCTCGACAACTGAATAGTTCTGGGTGGCTCGGGCATTTGGATTATGCCCCAAACGCTTAAGAATTCCCTTAGGAATGTGAGGTACAGTCTTAGGTTTATCCATAGGTTTCTCAATACGCAAAGGGGACCCTGGTGGATCGAGCTCTTTTCCTAGGCTGGGTTGTGACAAACCATAATCTTTCGCACGAGTCACAACTTTTGTAGCACGTACCATGTTAATGCAACCACGACCACTACCCTTCGGTAGATCTTGATCACCACCAGAATGGTCATGGGACCTCGAGTTCGTATTTTGATTATGCGGTAAAGGGTTAGTTAGCACAGCTGGGCCCTGTGCCAAGAACCTCGAGGTTTCCTCAATACGAGGGCACAAGAAAGTGAGGTGATCATCCTTACATAAATTGCAAGGGAACTTAACCTTACGTTTAGCTTGCTTGTCCCCCCCAGCATTCCGGCCATTCTTGTCATTACTATTAGCATTCTCATTCTTATTCCCACCCTTATGATTATTTTTACCCTTTTTTCTATTCCGTCCGGGCTGCTGGTTACCCTTCTGGTCCGACGATTGCACCGAAAGTACACTCGCCGTTCGGGTGAGTTGAGACGAAGCCATAGCTTTTCTCAAAGAATATTGGTTGATTGACAATTGACTAACTTTCTTTGAAACCAAATCCGCAGGTTTCGCACTTGCACAACCCACAATGCCATCGGCATGTGGTCCAGGTTTGACTTTGGGGTCGAAACTGGAACGCAGAGCATTGGGAATAATCTCATATAACAAACTAGACTGAGCATAGATCAAGTCCAGTTCCTGCACCCTAAAAATTGCTTGTTCCTCATTCTGCACTCCGGATGTAGAAACATCCTTCGCTATATATGGCGATAACAACTTGAGGAACCACTCGAGGAGGAACTCCGGTTGTATAAAGGATTTAATTAACCTCTTTCGTCTATGCAACTCTTGAATATGATCAGAGATATGTGTGGCTTTATCTTGCCGAAATGTCGACAAGAGTTCAGTACCAACGTCATAACGCATTGGTAGCTGGAATTAGTTAAGAAAAGTCATCGCAAGGTCGTCGAACAAAGCAAAAGCTCCCCTAGGTAGCTCTATATACCATTTTGTGGCAGGCCCTATAAGGATGCGTTGAAAAAGCCTTAAACGGATGGAGTCCTGATGTAAGGAATTCAAAGAGCACCATAGGTGAAACGTAGTAATGTGTTCGCTCGGATCCTCTCCCGATTTTCCCTCGAACTTAGGTATGTCCAAGGGAAGCTTAGTAGGGACAACCAGCCAAGCCGGGTCATGAGCTATAGGATCGTTCATCAATCTCGATAAGTCAGGAAGATTGAGCATCATGAGGAAAGGGAGCCTAGGATGATGAGGCTGATGGATTGCTCCCTGATTCATATAGGTCTGATTACCACCATGGCCTTGGCCATAGTTCCCTCATTCCATATGACCCGTATAGGGTGGCGTGGAAGCACCATAGTGTGGTGGACCTTGACTAGTAGGAGCTACGAAGCTATAATTAGGAGAGTAAGTAGGTTGTTGATACCTGCCCCCATAAGGTGAAGAAACCTGTCCATACTGCGTCCCATGATAGGGCCCATAAGTCATCGCATGAGATGTCCCATGAGACACTCCGTAAGTAGGAACATACCTTCCGGAAGTAGGAATATACATTCCGGAAGTAGGAATGTGACCTCTAGAAGTATGAGCATGACCTCCCAAAACAACAAGTGGTGCATGAAGCTGAGACACAACCGGTCTAGTAACCACAGTACGGATATGACTCATAGCAACGTATCGGCCCGAAGGACCATGTGAATAAGGTGGAGGGTCGATATTTGAAGAAGTGGGGACAGAGGATGGAGGGACCTGAGTAATGATGTATGTACTATTACCTATCGTCACCTGTCTCAGGTCTGGTATCCTAATAGGATCACTAACCCTAGACCTAGGAGGAATATGTGATGTAACTTCCACCACCAATATGGAAGGTGCAATGTGACTAGTGCTCCCAAACCTCTCCGCATGGTAAGGAATGAGAGTGCCCCTAGGCATAGTGTTAGGCTCGAACTCAGATTTGACATGAAATGCCAAATCATGTGTGGGAAAACCAGACATACCATAACTACCATAGCTAGTGCTTGCGGGTTCAAAATGAGTCTTGGCATCCTTCGACATTCCATACCAGTAATGCAGCAATGGGGAATCAACCCTAGAGTGAGCAGGTCTATCATGAAAGGTTCCTATCTCAGAAATCATAGGACCTAACTCAGCTAAGTCGGGTGAAGGATCGTAGGTAGGAGTAAACTCCCCATCATCTACACGAATGGGAGAAGGTGGTTCAGGAATATCTTCTATATGGTCTCCCATGGTGTGTGAATCAATGTGCAAAGTAGTCCGCCTGGACTGTCTAGGTCTCTCTCCCAAAGGAGGAGGAGAAGTAGAAGGAAGAAGTGCTGCTAAATGAAGAGAATGGTAAGGAGCCGCACCCGAATCCACAATGACTCAAAAAATAAAAAAGACTCTCTATTTACACAAACCCTAGGCAAGCTATCATGCACAGAGCAATCACTAATAAAATCTAAAGCCAAATGCAAGAAAACAAGGGATGGATGAGTGAGCTCCTGAATGAAGCAGGTATGTCTCGCCTAGGAGAGGCTTGAGACTCCCATACACAACAAGCGGAGGTATGTAACCAATTATTGTGGCCCTCAGCTTCAACGCATAAAGCGACTATGCTGTCTTACCGCAACCTGGTCGGGACACCCGCAGAATAACCCATGCAAAGTACCCCCTCGATATCCTAGGTAAGGCCACTAAGGTCACCTCAATATAATCAATGCTCAGGCAGACAGTTGTAGGCAGGATTGACCATATGGGCAGGGTAGCAAAGCCCAAAACTCTCGAAAGAGCCCCCAGATACGAATACAATCCTGGAAATATCTTCGGTGCTACTCAGTTATGACTAGGGGTCATCCCAATCAATAACCGCTCACACTGCCTTGTGCTTAACTCCCTTTTGAGAGGAGGATTCTGAGAAACACTGGTTATACCAAGTATTTCACACACTCACCTGGACAGACACATAGATGTTGTTGTTTAGTGGTCTTAGAGAATTTACTCACAATGAACTATTCCAAGACCCTAAAACCTAAGCTTGTTGGTGCACCCTAGAAAAGAAAAGAGTGTATTTCATTTTAATTTAGCGTTGATTTTAATTGGCTTTATTACTCAAAAGAGGGATATGACTGTGCAACTAATGGCGTTATGACACAACATGAAGTAAAATGCACACCTAACAATTAATGCAAATGCATTGTGTCCATGAAAACAGGGTATGCTACTACGTGAAATACACAATTTTTCTTCAAATGATGAATGCAAGATTTCCTATATGAAGTCCTAACTAGTACTCCAAAGCAAATCTAGTGCAAGTACAATGCAAAATGCAAAATGCAATGCATGATGATAAGCAAATGTTTTTGGATTTTTTGAAATAAAATGAGATACAAAAAGCAAAAGAATGATTCTACGACCCCTAGACTCTGCAAGAACACTCAAACAGCACTAAAGCAAATCATTAAGGTAAAATAACTCTAATGCACTAATCCCAAACAAAAAATCAAAAATTCCATGACAAGAACCTTCTTAAAAAAAAATTTAGCCTAAAAAAAACGTCTCTGGTCAGAAAGAGAGGTATAAACAGACTCAGGCAGTGCCAAAGGAGACTCAACAATCATCAAACTTCACCCAGCAACCAATTAACTTCCACTAAAAGGAAAAACTAAGGGCATACATGACTATTCATAGTAAACCTGCATGCATACATGGAAATCGCAGAGAAACCCGCGTGTATACGCGACTGTGAGTTAAAAACTCGCGTACAGGAAGAAAGGTGCATAAAATCAAGGAAAATAGACAAGTTGAGACAAACTTCACACCAATCAGACACTACCAGGCATACATGCCCTTAGACCCAACACAGAAACAAGAGAGAAAGAGCAATTCAAATTCATTGAATGCTGATAAAACAACCCCCAAAGGACAACTACTAGGAACTCCCCAGTGGAGTCGCCAATTCTGTTACGGAGAGAAATTCCAATGGCTTGGGGTACCATAATAGACAGCTTGACTCCAAAAATGAATCTTTTCCAATATGCAATAGAAAGTAAATGTCTAACACTAAAGGATCAGACCTCATACCTTATTCTAGACGATTGAAGTAGATCCCCGTTGAGCTTTCCAACTTCAGTTTGAATTGATAAATTACTTCCTCAACAACAAGTAAATAAGACAAGCATACTATATATCATGGTGTTAGATAAATTCTAGCACATATAATCAATAATGTATAAGCATTTGACAAAATCCCATGGATAAAATATTCATTCAAACACACATTATTGGACAGGAAAAGATCTTTCTATTAATATAAATCACAGATTACAATAGATACAACCTCTGACGGCACATCTGCGAACCACAGAAATAGAATCCCCCACTTGGGTCTCCACCACCTCAATCCTCCATCTCTCGATAGCAAGCTCACAAGCAAAAGGAAAGCTTGGGAAGAACACACTCATATGCAAACTCAACCATAAGTTCCGGCAACAATGGACTATAGTTTCTTTGCTCTCAATTCTCTCATATGCCTTCAATCTACCATAGAGTTCCTTATATAGCTTTTCAAAGGGGTAATGAAAGGTCGAATTCGAGTGATCTCAAGGCATAGGGAAGGCCAGGAGTCAAGTGAGTCGGATCCATGTCAAGGAAAACTCCAAAAGGATTTGGATTTTGTACACATCTCGATGTACATGGTTTTAGGGGTCAAACCCGCGTATATACGCGCTTATAGGTTTAAAAGTCGTGTGTATCGTTTTTCACATGTTTTTAGGGATGATCAAGGAAACATCAAAGGACAAAAAATGGTCCAAGGGGTCTAAGGAGTCTACAACGGGACAGGGGAAGGCCATACAAAGTGTGATTCACCTGGAGTGGTAAAATCAGCTATAACAACAAGGAGGAGCTAACCATAACTCCCTCCATGCAAACATTAGCGCCCTTCCTTTCCTCAATTAGATTTCACCGAATGCTAATTGACATGAATTGAATGTGAAGTGAACTTATCTGAAGTGAACTAAAATGAACTGAATGTGAATTGATTGACCTTAAATCAATATTCAACTGACTGTTGATCACTTAGTTAACATGGTAACTTAAGTGTCATCGGTGCTTCACTCTTGGTGCCATCCATGCACAATTTCTATTATTAACTTTTACATGGATATCTTTAGTTAAGTGATGCATGTTGATTGATCAACATTAAGCTCTTATTTATTTAATTGATTACATTCATTAATAGTTCAATTGATTCTTTGATTGAGGCATTGATATTTTACTTAAGCTTTGTAACTTGAGTTTACTTAGACATTTGCATGGGAAATTTAAATTCTGTTTTCCTATGCTTTATCTCATTATCGTTAATCAATTAATGAATGTTCTATCTGTGTATTATTTATTCGTCTTATCATATCATACTATGAATAATTATTCCATAGATATTGATGATCATATATATTACCCCGGTACATATATTCATATGCTAAATTAATTCACTCTAGGGGTAGCAAATCCCTAAAGGATACTTATAGCACTTAGTGACCATGACTAGCAATATATCACATAGTATAACCACCTCAACAAATTGAGGTCCATAGTCTTAATAAAACACAAGAATTTAATTGTGATACATCACAAGATCATCTCCACAATTGTAGATCCATTCTCATAGGGTATTGTCTATGAAAATCATTGAATTGATACAACACAAGTCCACGGTCTTGATACAACACAAGACCAATCTTGATATTACTCACAAGCTCTACAATACAACATCACCACTTCAATCATATGAGGATACTTAAGACTTGATACAACACAATGTCCTAACTTGATACCACACAAGTCTTGGATAATGACTCCTGATGCTGGACAATCAACATATAGAGGGATTTTTATTATGTCATATAGATTTTTTTCTATGCGACAAGTTTCATGCTTAGCTTTAAGGAATGAGCACAATATTGATGGTTATTAAGGATAAAGTATGGATTTATTGTTTACTTCATGAGTTTGGGTTTGAAATGCATAGGGGCTTAAGCCATGGTCAAAACCTTACATGAAGAATTTTATTCTCTGTAGGTGGAATATGTGTTTTATTTCAAGCTTATGGCATAAGTTGGGTTTTTTTTTCTGGCCAAACCCCTAATTATCAACCAACAATAAGGGATGTTATCATTCAATCCATGGTTTTGGATTGATATCACATACATAATTAATTTAACTATCATATAAATTCTACATATGGAATATTATCTGTATACCAAAGTTCAAGCTACAATTTTAGGATTAACACCAAAAGGATGCTTTTTATACACCAAGTCATGGCTAGGGATACAATCCATGGATATATAACCTAGTATACTATTTTTTGATTCAAAGAATCATTGTATTTTCCCTAAAGAGGAATATGGTCTTGAATTAGAGGGTATGGCACACTATATACATGTGACCCTAAACCATGGTGTAAACCCTCTATGCGAAATGTTTACCATACTTGAGTGTTTTGGGCACAATAATAGCAAGGGTCAAGAGCAACATGGATGGTTATTCTGAACCAAGCCAAGTCTGTGGCAACACCATTCATTTAGCTCTTAATCCATGATTTTGAGACCTATAAATTAGTTTAAGGACATGAACTACAAGGATATGGGGAGACAAGGTTACCACACATGCCCAAATTCTTTCTCTGGAGCTAAAAAAATAAAAAAAAGTTATAATGGAAGATTTTAGACATTAACAACCTTTGAAGAGGTCAAAACTTACATATACATTGCCTTGGACATATAGCACTCAAACTAACTTAAAGACGATGCCAGTTGTGTTGATAAATGATCCCCTCATGCAAGCACCCAGACTTCCTGTTTGAGGGTCAAACCTTTGTGAGAGACATAAAAACACCCCACTTTCATTAACCTATTTTTCCTCTCATGGCTTGATTTATTTCTCCTCTTATGGTTTTGTTTGGAGTGAGTTTGGAACTTAAATATAGATATTTATCTCATAATCCATGATATTGGAATTCAAATTGCATGAATAAGAACTTAAAACATGATCTATGCGTTATCGACATGATCATATCCATATAGAGAATTACCAACTTGATTTAAATGATTTGGGAAAACATGCATCCTTATTTTGGTCAAATCCATGGGTTGGGGTTGAATAGTATAAAATTTAATTGTTAATAAATGGTTTTTGTATCTCATTCGCCATGCAAGGGTGCCTAAATCATCATAGATTCTGTATAGGTGGAGTATGATGCAAAAGAATCCCTTTCCAACACAAAGTGAGGAGATGTTGTTGGTTTATCCACCCTCCAAAAATTTCAACTCTCTTCTCTCAAGGTTTTTTGGGGCTCTTATGTGATGTCATCCCATTTTCACATGCAACCATATTGACAATTTATTTTCCTCCCAACCAATTTCCACCATTACCTTGATTTTTTTTTGTTTGTCATGTATACACCCACCACACACCTTGGATGGGACCTTGAGGTGGATACTCGACATGGCCCTTTTTTCAATGGTTAAATTGTAGGTTGAAAAATTTAATGTGGTGGATTGGGGGAAAGGAAAATTTTAAGGATCCATACTTATATTAAACTGCATAAATTTTGGTGAATATTACTAATTATCAAATGCCAACCATAACATGCTGGATGATATTTTTGTAAAAATATTCAACTTTATGAGTACTTTATATTGTTTCTAGGAAAAAGAATATTTTTTTAGAGAAAAATACTTTTATCTTATGGAATCATTTGGGCATGCCATTTTTTAGAAAAAAATTGTAAATCCATGAATGTACGATGCTCCTTTTTTCTTTGGTTTCCCCTTTATTAATTATCTAAGTTTACCTTTAGTAATGTTGGTAGGAGTTTTTTCATCCCAACCTAGGCTACATCAACTTGCTGTGAGAGAAATTTTATGACCTACATGTGAGATTCAAGAATAATTCTAGCTAAGGAGAGCTTATGAGGTAGATTTGTTATAGGGAGAAAATAGTTATAACAAAGAAAATTGTTGGGTAGAAATAGGAAGAAGAGAACAATAGTATGGCCCAAGAAAGGGAATAGGAATCCCAGTATGGGGAAAAGACCATCGCGGAAGAGCTATAAATGGTATTATCCTAATGTTGAGGGCCATTTCAACTAAAAAGGATTCCATGGAGTTAGATGAAATAAGAGTAGTTGTAGTAGATATTCATGAAGCAATTGATGAGGAGTAGAAAGTAGAGGCTCCACAAGAAGAAGTTGAGGAATTTGCGGAAGTTAATGCCCCATGAGAAAGGATTATCAATGCATTGAAAAATTGGAGAGCTAGACCAAACATGATTACTCCTACATAATTATGGAGATTAAACACAAAAGAATTGATTAATTGTATTGGGGACATGGATAAATTATTTGAATTCGACCAAATAAAAAAACCACAAAGAATAAACATAACATGTATCCTATGATCCATAGATCAGGTGATTTCAACGAAAACTAGGGGAATGATTGTGAAGTGACCAAAAGTGGCTCAAGGGAGGCGTCTAATGTATCAAGGAATTTACCTCACCTCCTTTCCAAGCATATGAGAATACCTTGCTACCATAGGAATTAATTATATTTTATTCATGCATATACTCATCACCATTATGAAGATAGAGATGTTAATGAGCTCCAATTGCAGCATAAGTCATGACCCAAAGCATTATTGTTGCATCTATGAAGGAGAATTTTAGTTTGAGAATGATAAGTATCACTTGGGTAATCGATGGAATCTTGGAGAGGAAATAACAAGCATGGTAAGGGAAGGTTTGCATGCTTGCAACCATTTAGAAATATTTCACTGAGGCCACAACTGAGATACATGTGATCATGTAGTCAGAAGGAATTTTGCCTCCATGATATATATTGTATTTGACGTTAGGAATGACATGCACATCCTTGATGATGACACATAGATGAGGTTTACATATATTTAGTACAAGGTTCAGGTGGTGGTTTACTGGTGAATGGACAATTCAGATATATTCAATCTCCCCACTCCAATCTTCAAGAAAGGTTTGCAACCTTAGGTGGTCATAAAAATCCCATGACCTCCCTCCTTAGCTGAGATGATGTCCACACCTACTCTGATCTCTACAACACCTAGCATTGGTTCACATATTATAAAAGTGAAGTACTTTAAGCCTTTAGTCGCTTCAATGATGGTAGATAAAAAGTCTTAAGTGATTTCCCCTTAAAGAAACAACAACTAGCCTAACGGAACCAACGCATCATGTAAGGAATTTCCAATTCTCCTTTGGAACCCACCAAGCAAAATCGGTGCCTAGAAACCAACCCCTCTGCAATGCATCGATAATTGTTTGTGGTAAGAGTTTCATAGGTTTGACATACAAACTTGTTATTAGTTTCCTTCTGTAGCTTTTAATGTTATCGCATAAGTTCTCTCTATCAGTCTACAAGAATTTTACTTATCTTCAGCTCTTTAAATCCTTCTGTATGTATCCCAATAGTGACAATTTATGAACATTTTATGCGTAACCTAGAGGAGGAATATTATAGTTTCTTTTTGGATCATGGAATGGAAAGATTCTCCTTTTTGAAATCCTAGATCCATCCCTTTAGGTATGTTTATGTAACAATGTAATATAATTTCTAACTTACAAAAAAAATCATCCTATGATGGGTTAATTTCGCTTAGGATAAGAAAAGAAAATGGAAAGATAAAACTGAGTCTTTCATATAGGATGATTGTTAAGATGAAGGGTAAATTTATGATCGTTACTCTTAAAACAAACATGGAAATGTGAAAAACATCACACGAAAGGAGATGATGGTGAATGAATATATCAAAGAATTCTATATCATGTCCATTAGTCCAAGAAAAGTGATGAAGGAGATAAGACTAGTGAGAGATATATTATTGTCCCCTAATGTGTTATTCAAGCTAACAAGAAAAATAAAAAGTTAACATGGTAAAGGGACAAGAGATAGAGGAAAGAATGTTTTCGAAAGAAAATGAAGTAGTGGATGCAAAGAAGAAGATGGAAGCAATACAAGTGTTACAAACCAATAATCTAAAAGTAATTATGAATCCCATGGAGATACAAAGATCTGATATTAATGGGAGGAATATTTGGAGAAGTATGCTTCAAGTGTGGAGCATAAGGACACAAGTCTTATGAGTGTCTTGCGGATTTAAATGGGAACAAAAGAAAAAACTTATATTGCTCAATTATATATCACAACTAGATGTATTAGAGATAAGGGTTGGTGTGAGCCAATGCTTTCATCTCATGACTTGTTAATTGAAATGGAAAATTGTAAAATTATCAAATATGTTAAATGGGAGGAATAATCAAAGATACATGCACAACATATTATAATATTGCATAGAAATATAAAATGTAGGTAATTGAATAAGATTCATGAATATATATATTTTTTTTGTGAAAATTTTTTGTTTAACCTATTGAAATTCATGTTGTTCTAAGATTGATATGTTTTTTTCTCTAAGATAAAATGCATATGTTCACATTTAGCCATCAATTTACTATGAAATGATGGAATTTCTTGAAAACAATTGTACATTTCTATATAATTGTCAATTCTTGTTTGTAACTAATTTTCCATATTTTTTATTGTTAATTTTATATTTAAAAAAATTAATAAAGTAAATATATCACTAAAATTGCAAGGTCAAGCATTAGGATTGTGTTTGAGTCTCTTAACTTAATCAATCAATTTATTTTATTTTGAGTGGGTCTTCAGCTATGCATATGCACCATATAATTTGTTTCCAAATTTGTGAGGCAATCAAAACTTACACCATAAATAGAACACATTCATTTTTAAAATATGATATATGAACAAATACAAATTAATAAAAAATAGAAAGTAATACATAATTCTTAAAATTAAACATTTTTTAAAATTTACATTCAAAGATCTATAAGTATGTGCAATATCATAAGTAGTGAATACGTTATTCATATTTAAAATAATGGGTAAAAATGGACTTGATAATAAGGGAATGAGAAAATGGATTTGTTCTTATTTATGCTACCCAAACACTAATGTTTGTCATTTTGAATCTAAAATAAATGTACTCAACACATAGACGGAAAGATGAAGTTTGAACATTTGTTTTTTATAATTTATAGGATCATGCATGCATTAATAACTCACACATGCATGCAAACGTTGTTATATAACTCACACATGCATGCAAATGTTCTTATAGTTTTTTTTTAAGGATTTGTTGGTACCAAGATCTTTTTCATCAAAATTTTTATATTTTAATAGCGTGTATGTAGAAAGATACTTCAATTTCTATTGCTAGAATGCTCACAAATATTTTCTCTTAAGTGATTTTCCCTGAGTGTGTACCCTTGTCACTGTCCCACATCAAATTTGCCTCATCTTACGAAATTCCGTCAAATTAGCCCCTTGTTACTGTCCCACATCAAATTTGCCTCATCTTACGAAATTCCGTCAAATTAGCCAAATTACCAGATATTAAACCTTGATTTCAAGAATTGTTGAATGACCTCTATACTCATTTTTCTAAACAATATTTTTTATTTAAAAATATACAAAATTATTAGATAATAATTCTATTTAAAAAATTAAAATTATTATTTAATAACTTTATTAAAAATAAAAAACTATTATTTTATTAAATTTATTGCTTTGCACATATTCTTCCCAACATTACACGTGCTTTTCCTTTCTTTAAATAGTGTATAGGTATTGCCATTAAAATGAAATGGTTCCTTTGTAATATGTTGAAGTCATTGCGTCCATTTATCACTTCATTCAACATCAAAGTGTCATGTCCACAAGCACTCAAGTTGCATAGTCCACCAAAGGAAACCTCACAGATCCAAGATCTTGCACAACGCGTCAGAATGGAGTTTGGTAATATAAACCAAAACATATTTTATTATTATCAATGTGGGATATGTGTCTGAATCATCAAGTGCGGAATCCCATAAGGGGTAATCCAAGGATCCTTTAACAATGCATAGTGCGTTGAACATGAAGAAGAACACCAAGGAGCCAAAGCTATGCACAACTTTTAGATTGCCAAAGAGAAAGATAGACTTCCTAATCTGTGATCTCGAGTTCAAATGTTTTAAGAACAAATGAAAATCAAAAGCTTCATCGCAAGTAAAGAGTCAGTAGAGAGTCACCGTCACCAGGAAAAATACTACTTCCATATCTGAAGGCATGAATTAAGTATTTCTAGGTCAACAAAGTAAATAAGAAATCAACATTTGAAATTTCAATTCTAGATATAAAAGAATTAAATAATTAAATAATTTAGTGGCAGAGAACTTGATGAGTTCGGTATATAAACAAGATCAATAATCAATTCCAGAATCCCAGAAAGTCAATACGTAGATGGCAAGTAAGTGTCAAACAGTCTCAGCATTTTCAGTCATCTAGTTAGCATTGGTCCAAGAATCTTCTTCATATTTTCAAACTTGAAATCTGATTGGTGGAAGATCTAAGTGCATGTGGCATTCAAAGATTCAATTAAAGCACATTTCGAATCATTTCAGAGCATCGACTCAATATATGGAGATAAAACAGAGTTTTATTTCTAGATCTTTGTAACCATCTCCATATTTAGTCTATTTTTCGGTTGATTGATAAGTTTTGATTCCTTAAAAAGATGGTAGCATTTTAGATTATGAATTGATATAAGTTTCATCATTAGGGAAGGTAAAAGAGGGGGGGAGGTTCTAGCTTGTGAGGTTGAGAGTTGTATGAAGTCAAAAATCATATAATGAAAGTCTGAAGACGTGCTCTGTAAATTTCATCTTGGAGACTTATTATCCGAAGACAATTTCCTATCCATTTTGAGTCAAGTTCTAATTGCTTTTCAATTTGAATACTGTGCAGTTATGTTTTAACTGGTTTTAGTTATGGATTCCTGAGCAACAATGTTTCTGTTGTGATTTCCCATGCTCAGATTTAGTATTTCAGATTCCATCTTTGGAATGTTTTTCTGAACATGTTTCTTTATGTTAATGTGTGAATGAGCTGCATCTCCACATATTACCATTCTTCTTTGAACCTTGGTTATCCTAATATGATTTTTCCTTTTAGTCTGGTCATCCATTGTTATTTGCAGAGCTAGATGTTATGAGATGTCTACACTTTCTCTGTCTACAATATTTTTTGACCTTCTTGCACCAGCTACCTATAAAGACAAATTCAACCAAATGTTTTGTCATGAGCTTAAGATGTGCTAGCCATGCCCTCTTTGCACTCAGAGTGCATCTTTTAGCAATAACATCTTCTGGCGTCGTTGCTGGAGAGCGAAGGAACGAAGTCATCTTCCCTAGGGTAAGATATTGAGTAGATCATCTTCTTGACAGTGAACAAGAAGTGGACACTTGTTTGACTACAAATTTGTTCACCGAGAAACTTCAAAGAATCCAGTAGAAACTTCACATTTTCAAGATGTCAAATGATCGAATGGCTAACATTATGGCTCAGAAGTTTTCTCCACTCCATTTCTCACATATTCCAAGATTTTCAAATGTAGTATCTATCATGGACGTTTGGGGAGACTGCCTTCTGGGGTTCATAGAAAGCAAAGAGGATAGTCCTTCGGATCACCTCATTAGATTTCAGCAATGTATGGCTCAGTTAAATATACATCATGAAGATGTTTGTGTATTCTTTATAAGGGGATGCTCATGAATGGTACCGATCATTTCGTCCTTCTAGCATACCTTATTTAAAATAATTTCATATCGCGTTCCATCATCGATGTGAAGGGATTTTTTTCTCAGGAACTTCTTCTTGAGCATTGTTGTGAGGGGTTTCATTCATATATTCAAAATGTTTTTTCTTCTAGTAGTGAGGATGGAAATGAATATATTCATAAAAATATAGACGAGAATGAAATCTTTTCTATTGATACTTTCGAAGAAGATTTTGAAGTTATAGTTGATGGTAATATTGATGGTTGTGTAACTGAGAATGCTCTAGATATTTCTCTTTATGTAGATACTATTTCAAACTCAAATGAAGAAGATGATTTATTGTCAGCTGTATGTTTTCTTAATCATGTTTTATAGCAGGAGGTTTTTCAAAATTATGATATTGAAGTTGATAATCATGATACTTTAAATGCATTTGGTGCCAATCGAAATGTTTTTAATAGTGATGATTATGATACATGAACCATTTCAAATCTTTTTGAAGGTCATACTTTTGATAATAATATGAAAAAATATTCATTCTTTCCATTAGGGTTTTATCATGTTGCTCCAATTTATGATGAATATAGTGATGATAATCTTAACATTCTATAGCCCGATGTCTCTATGGTGACAGCATCCGACCAACAAAGTCGTGAAGGAATTCAGTTCATCATCTATTGAAAAGCCAGAGTTGGTGCATGACAATTATACATCTAATGGAAGCATGCAAGAGGAGGATTGGTTTGTTGATTATTATGATGAATTGTTGATGTTGTTGTTCAAAGATCGTGTGAGAAGATTCAGGATAGCCTTGATTCCTTTGATTTCCAATGTCCAAAAAATATTCATGCTTTCTTTCTAGCAGAACAAATGATATTTCATTTGATAAGTGAAATAGAGGAACAATGTGACCTTTTTTATCAACTAGAGATGCAACACAACTGGCAAGACCCAATGGCCATCTACATGGAGTTATGTTTTTCAGAAAATTTCAGCCTTGTAGAGTTTCAAATCAAAGAGGATTGTGATTGTAAATATGCTTTGCAAATTAAATTTATGCTACGAATGTTAAATTCTTTAATTTTTATCTACATGCAAGAATTTCTTATTGACGGTTGGATGCTATCATGGCTTCATTGGAAGCATGATTACAAATGATTAGCTTATTTCTACTGGTTAGAAGTAGGAGTAAGTGGAAGAATAATCTCGCCATACAAGCATGTAGATTCTATTCATTGTGTTGGTCTACAACAGTATGATGTCATTTTACTAGTGTGTTTAGAGTTGGATCAAGTTACAGAGATTTGGTAAAGATATGAATGACTCCACTAGCCCAATGGACTATGCGTAAGAAAAAAAATTGTGGCTATTTGTAGAGCAGAAAGTATGCAAGGTCAAGTTGTAGAGAAGGATAGAATGGGAATTTAACTTAGTCTACATGTTCTTGGAGCCTCACATGGAGGATTTTTTTCCCAGTCATAGATAGATGTTGGTACCAGGATCTACCCCGTCAAAATTTTTATATTCTAGTAGTGTGTATGTAAAAAGGTACCCCAATTTTCTGCTACTGGAATGCTCACAAACATTTTCGCTTAATTGATTTCCCTCGAGTCTGCACTCTTGTCACTATCCTGCGTCAAATCTTCCTCATCTTCCAAAATTCTGTCAAATTGAGTAGGTTACCCGCTATCAAACCTTGATCTCAAGAGTTGTTGAATAACCTATTTACTCTTTTTGCTAAATAATACTTTTTATTTAAACAAATTATAAAATTATTAAATAATAACTTTATTTTAAAAAGCAAAATTATTATTTAAAAGTTGTTATTAAAAAAAATTTATTATTTTATTAAATTTATTACTTTACCCATAATCTTCCAAACATTTTGAAAGGTTTTCCTTTCTTTAAATAGTGTATAAGTATTGCCATTAAAAAGAAATGGTTCCTTTGTAATCTTTTGAAGTCATTGCGTCCATTTATCACTTCATAAACCATAGACGTGACATGTCCACACGCGCTCGAGTTGCATAGGCCGCCAAAGGAAAACTTACATATCCATTCTCTTGCACAACCCGTCACAAAGGAGTTTAAACATTTCGAAATATAAATAAATAAATGATTTTTATTATTATAAATGTGGGATATGTGTCTAAATCGTCTATTGATGAAGCCCAAGAAGAACACTCACAAGGAGACAACGCTATGCACACCTTTTATATCGCCAAAGAGAAAGATAGACTTCCCGAACGCTCACAAGGAGACAACGCTATGCACACCTTTTATATCGCCAAAGAGAAAGATAGACTTCCCAAACTGTGAGCTCGAGTTCAAATGTTTTAAGAACAAATTGACTTCAAAAGCTTCATAGGAGGTAAAGAGTCAACAAGCAAAATATTACTTCCAGACCTTGAGGCATGAATTAAGCATTTCCATGTCAACAAAGTAAATAAGAAAATCAACATTTGAAATTTCAATTCTAGATTTAAAAGAATTAAATAATTTAGTGGCAGAGAACGTGGCAAGTTTAGTATATAAATAAGATCAACAATCAATTCCAAAATCTCGAGAAATCAATAAGCATATGGCAAATAAGTGTCAAACAACCTCAACATTTCTAGGCATCTAGTTAGCATTGGTCCAAGAATCTTCTTCATATTTTCAAACATGAAATTACATTGGTGAAAGATATGAGTGCATGTGCAATTCAAAACTTAAATTAAAGAACATTTTGAATAAATTTAGAGTATCGACTCTGTAATGTCCTCGACCCTCTGACTGGCGAAGAGGACGCTACCATGGCCTTAACCATCCGAGCAACCAGCCCCATGAACATGTGCATTCATAAAAATGTAAAAACAAAATGCATTGAACATAAAACATGCTAAGATGCATAATCATTACATACACAACGGAAGCAACATACATTCTTACAAGTATTCAACATGCTCATCATAATCATTAACAGTAAATAGGATTGCAGAAGTAAAATAGACAAGATTACTTATCTTATAAAGAACACATTGCGTAACCAGCTACATCGCTGCAATGTTCCACCCAACCATAGGCCAGCGTGCTCCTTAATCTCTTAGCAATGCTGCCACCCCCGAGTTGGGCATGATTCTCCAAGAAATAAAGAACAAGCATGCTTACACATAGCCAAGGATACACAAAACACAGCCAAGCCAACATAGTTGGGTTTATCAGGCCATCAAGAAGCTGGGAAAGGCTAAATGCTAAGCTGGTGAGCCCATTACAGAGCTAGGAACACCTACACCAGAACTAGCCTGACTTCTAAGACACCCACACACACCCAACACAAGGAATCAGTCCCTTCGCTGCTACACAGTCCCTCAGGCCCTAACTTCCCTTCCAATGCTATTTAGGGGTTGTGGAGAAGAAATCCAGCCCTCTAGCTCTGTCTGTGTGGTTTCCAAACACACCAGGTTTATCAAGCAAACCAATCCCCATCCCTGCTCTCAACACAGTCCAAAGACCAACCATTGCACGCAGGAAATCAATTAGCAGTTACAGCTTAGACAGGGAAATGAATCCTGAGCCGTTCTTGGCCCTATCGTGGCCAAAACGACTCCCAAGCGAATTACAACAGTCCCCAAAACGTATCAGTAAACACAACTCACAACCAGCAACATGGGGAAAACAACAATCCGTCGTGGGCAACGAAGCCACGAGTAAGACTTACAGAGTCCGAAAATGGAAGAGAGAAGCCAGGTTCTCAGCTGAGTAGGGGAAAAACATATGCATGAGCCACAAATCGGTAAGGGAAAACTTACACATAGTCCCTGAGCATAAAAATGGCTCTCCACAGGAAAATCGTGGGTGATATAGACCGAATGGCCCCCAGCTTGCTGCATGAGTAACAACAACGCAGAACCCAATGCGTGAGAGAAGATTTACACCAGATCCCAAATACAGATCGAAACACACCAGATTCCTCGCTGTGGAAAATGTGAATGAAAGTGGAGACGACTCCTCTCTCCTGGTTGCATGAGTAAAACCAGGAAAATCATGTGCGTGAGAATGAGCAAGACTCCCCCCCCCCCTGCGTGAGGATGAACAACTCCGCCTATGCTTGAGGATGAACTGACAATGGAGAGAATAACATAGTGGAGAGAAAATTACGGTGGCGGTTTTCCAAAACGTGAGGGTTAACCTGCTGGTGGAGTGTGCATGTGGGCAAGGACTGACAGTCCTGCCACACTCCACTCCTAGCCATAACTGCCCCTGCTAACAGCAGAGCTTTTAATGGTGGTGGTTCGATAAAACAAGGAAAGATAGGAAAATCAAAACAGGGTGGTGACACATGGATTTTCTCTCATGGCTCAAGGTTTGACATCCCCCCCTTATCCTTGTGAAAATCATGCCCCTTCTCAATTTAGTTGCCGCGAACATAGCTGGTTGGGTTATTTAATTAAAGATGCATATTTACATGATGACAAAACTCAATATGTATGCCGCATGCCCCGATATACCATCGGTGACAATTTCAACCCGAAACATAGCATAGCCAATCAATGGTGGGCCTTGGCCTTTAGCTCCGCACCACGATTACTTACAATATATACATCATATACATCTAATGCAATGGGGTCGAAATCAGGGTGTTATATTCCCCTCCCCCTTAAATAGCACTGTCCTCAGTGCTTTACAAAATTTGAACAAAATGCTACACTTGTACTGTCTCAGTGTTCCGCAAAATTGAACAAAAATGGATGTGCCAATCGCATGGCATCCCCCAGCTCCCATGTAGCCTCTTCAGGTCCGTAGTGCTCCCATTGCACCTTTACCTGCACTATGGCCCGGTTCCGGAGCATTGTGACCTTCCTGCCGAGGATGCGCATTGGATCGGTTCGGAACTCTCCCTCGGGTTCCACCTGAATCACATCCCAATTTATCACATGGTTAGGATCAATTACATATCTCTTAAGCAAAGAAACATGAAAAACATTATGAGCTCTAGTACTAGCAGGAAATGCAAGTCTATATGCAACTGGCCCTATTCTTTCAAGCACTTTAAACGGCACACAATATCTTGGTGACAGCTTAGCACAACTTTCAAGCTTCAAGGAACTCTTCCTCACCCTCACTCTGAGGTAAACATGATCCCCAACACTGAACTCCCTGTTCACCCTATGCTTATCTGCATAGCTTTTCTGTCTGTCCTGTGCTGCTTTCAGATTATGCCTGATCTTTACAACCTCTTGCTTCATTTTCTTGATCAATTCTGGTCCAAGCACAATCCTATTCATTGGATTATCCCAAGTCACAGGTGTCCTACACCTTCTCCCATATAAAGCTTCAAATGGACTCATCCCTAAGGATGCCTGCTGTCCATTGTTATAAGTAAACTCTACCAAGTGCAAGTAATCTTCTCACTTGGTTGGTTTGTCCATCACATACATGCGAAGCATGTTTTCAAGCACCTGATTAACTCTCTCTATCTACCCATATGTTTGAGGATGGTATGCAGTGCTGAAGTTTAGCTTTCTACCCAAGTCTACAAACAACCCCTTCCAAAATTTGGAAGTGAACTTGACATCTCTGTCAGAGACTATTGCCTTCGGCAATCCATGCAATTTGAATATCTCCTTCATTAAGATTTTTGCAATATCATCAGTCTTATGCGTAGACTTAACTGGTATAAAATGCGCTGCCTTTGTCAACTTGTCCACCACAACCATGATAGAATCATGTTGTCTCCGGGTCATCGACAATCCTGTAATAAAATCCATGGAAATAACTTCCCATTTCCATTCTGAAACTGGCAAAGGCTGCAACAAACCTGTAGGGTGTTGATGCTCAACCTTTACCTGTTGACATTTCAGACACCTTGAAATGTACTCAGCCATATCCCTTTTCATTCCTGGCCAAAAGTACGGTTTTCTAGCTGTAGCAATTGTCTTTTGATATCTTGGGTGACCAGAATACGGAGCTTGATGGATTTCATCCATAACAAATCTCCTCAAACCTGCTACATTCGGAATATAAATTCTACCTTTATAAGTGAGAAGTCCATTTTCTTCCAATTTATATCCCTCATACCTCTTCTCAAGACTTTGCTGCTGCAATTTGTCTTTTACTTGCTCATACAATTCATCTCCAGCAACATGATTAACAAGCTGCTGCCTCAAATCTGATTGGCAAATATTAAGAGATGCCACATGCATTTCCTGCACCTTCCTGCTGAGTGCATCAGCTACCTTAGTTTCCTTTCCCTTTATGTGCTTGATTTCAAAATCAAACTCACATAAAAACTCCAGCCATCTTGCTTGCCTAGCATTCAGAGTAGGCTGATCAAACAAATACTTCAGTCCACAGTGATCTGTTCTAAGCTCAAATCTCCTACCCATCAAGTAATGCCTCCACATCTTGAGGGCATGTACTATGGCTGCAAGCTCTATATCATGAGTGGCATAGTTCTTCTCATGCTCCTTCAACTTTCTTGACTCATAACATATCACATGGTTGTCCTGCATAAGGACTCCTCCAAGCCCTTGTCCGCATGCATCGGTACACACCACAAAATCTTTCTCCGGATCTGCAACTTTCAATACTGGTGCACTGGTGAGAAGATTCTTCAATTGCTGGAAGATTTTTTCACACCTCAATGTCCATTCAAACTTTATCCCCTTATTTTGCAAAGAAGTGATGGCATGTGCAACTTTGGAGAATCCCTCAATGAATCTCCGGTAGTATCTTGCAAGTCCCATAAAAGATCTTACATCTGTCACATTTCTTGGAGTAGGCCAATTCATAATGGCTTCAATCTTTTCAGGGTCCACAGATATACCCTCCTCTGAGATAATGTGACCCAAATACTGAATTCTATCTCTATAGAAGTCACACTTGCTCAGTTTTGCATACAGTTGATGCTCCTTGAGCAATTGCAATGTCAATCTCAAATGCTCTTCATGCTCTTTCTCATTCTTAGAATAAACAAGAATGTCATCAAAGAAAACAAGAACAAAGTTGTCCAAATATCTACTGAAGACACTATTCATAAGGCACATAAATGTAGCTGGTGCATTTGTGAGACCAAATGGTACCACTACAAACTCATAATGTCCATACCTTGTCTTGAAGGCTGTCTTATGGATGTCTTCATCCTTGATTCTCACCTGATGGTAACCAGACCTCAAGTCAATCTTGGAAAACACCTTTGCTCCTCTCATTTGATCAAAGAGGTCATTGATCCTAGGCAAAGGATATTTATTCTTCACAGTAACCTTGTTTAATTGTCTGTAATCAATACACAACCTAAGTGTACCATCTTTCTTTTTTACAAATAGAACCGGTGCTCCCCAAAGAGATACACTCAGTCGGATATACTTCTTTTCCAACAACTCTTGCAGTTGCATCTTTAACTCTAGCATCTCCGGTGTGCTCATCTTGTAGGGTTCCTTGGACACTAGTGCTGCTCCTGGAACAAGTTCAATTGTGAAATCAATGTCCCGCTTTGGAGGAAGCCCTGGAATCTCATCAGGAAATACATCCCTAAATTCCTGTAACACCTGATAGTCCTCCAACCTAGGAGTTTCATCTCCTAATGTCTCCAAAATATGGGCTACATACAACTGCCAACCCTTCCTACAAAACTTCTTTAACTGCATTGCTGAAGCCTACCGTACTGAAATCACCTTTGGAATACCTTTCACAACTACTAGGTTCCCTTCTTCATTCATGCATTAGAAAGTCTTATTGTAGAAGTCAAGCTTTACCCTGTGAGCTTCTAACTAATTCATTCCAATGAGAACATCATAGGAACCAAGTGGTAGAACATTCAGATCTACAAAAGTGACTAATCCATCCATGACCAATGGACATTTCTCTACCACTTCACTGACCTTTCTCTTAGTTCCAGTGGCTAGCTGAACTAACCAAGACTTCCTATGCTTTACTTTCTTAAAAGCACAAATCTCCACTACTCTAGGAGTAATGTAACTGTGAGTAGAACCAAGGTCAATCAAAATAGAAACAGATTGCTCAACAATCTTACCTGCTACTTCAACCACAGTTGACTGGTGATCTGCTTGGCAGTCCTCAAGTGCTGCATAAATCCTAGGGATTGCCCTTGCTACTTGACCCACTGTTTCTGCTTCTTGAATGTTATAAGATGGCCTTGCACTCTCATTCTCGAGTGTACAATTTCTGCGCATGTGGGGTCCTCCACATTTCCAGCATTGAAGTGGTCCTCTATTCTGTTGTGGATCCTTAGGCTTTTCTCCTGTCACTCCAACTGGTTTACTCACAGCTTGGGATGGCTGCTTCTGCTGATTCCTGAAGTTAGAAGGTTTAAAACCCTTCTTTCTTTGGTCAAACTTCTCATTCTTCTTGTCCTTCCATGCCTTATGGTAATCCGTCTTACCTTTGCTTTGCTCATAGCAATACTTAGCCTTCCTTATTGCTTCTTTAAGAGTTTTAGGTTCATAAAACTCAATTCTATTTTTGTAAGACTGAGGTAATCCACTCAGAAAATGCTAGACCTTCACTTTTTCATCTTTGATGTACCGGACATACCTCAATAGCTCCAAAAACTTATTTGCATATTCTTCCATGGTCCGCTGTCCCAATCTCAGCTCATGGAACTCCTTAATCTTGTCATCATAATACCTGTCAAAGGGGTATTTCTGCTTGAAATAATTCTTGAACTATTTCCACTTAAGTCTCCTTTCACTGATCCTTTTCACTTGCTTGAGGTGTTCCCACCAAATGGATGCTCTTCCATTCAGATTGAATATGGAAACTCTTTCCTTCATGCTTCCCAAATAATCATGCACTTGAAAGTACTTCTTTATCCCAAGAAGCCAAGCTTCAGCCTCTTGTCCAGTCTTTACCTCACCATCAAATGTAGGAGGTTTAGCTTTCTTAAATTCATCCCAAGAGCGATCCCTATGGTGTCTCTTTCTTTTTCTTTTAAGAGAATAAGAACTTGAATCCCCGCTGATTCTTCAAAATTAGATGATCCACTAGAAGTTCTTCTTCTTCTCCTAATATTGCTCTTACTTCCTTCTAGTCTTGTTGTACCCCATCTAGAATCTATCTTTTTCTTTAAATCTGTCAAACTCTGCAACATTGTAGCATTCAACTGATGCTGCTCTTCCTGGACCTTGATCAAGCTTCTCATGGTGGCTGTAACCTCGGACGGTGTCCCCTGGAATCTCCTTCCATTAGACTCTATGTCATCATTTCCATTACGGACATTTTCTCCCATGGCATCTTCTGCTTGCTCATAAGAATCTCGAGCATCATACCCATCATGGGTTCTCATGACTGAACCACCTTTGGCTTTACCACACTGCTCTTTCTCGAGTATTTCCTTTGGAAGTTATCTAAAGTTCTGCAAATGTGTTTCTATCAAACTGTTAAATGCATAATATCAATATAAATCAAAATTACTTACCTTTTCTTCTGGAAATTCATAAAACGACAATTATGCTAAAAACACAAAAAATTTCCTCTCCCCTGTGTTCAACCCTGTAATCCACTGACAGTCCATTGAAATCTGCTAAAACAGTTAGAATTTTGCTGAGAAAATTTCTACTTCGAAAAACCCAAAGTTTCCTTCTCTTCATCGGGTCTCTTCCGCACAACTTTTCTGGCGTTTCGGGGGGCAAATCGCCAAACTTCTGATCTGCATTGGCGACGTGGAGGACTTTTCACCTATTTCCTTCCGTTGTATCAGATCCACATCCAACTCTCCGAACTTGATCGGTGATGAAACCAGCCTATGCGCTGCATCGGCGGTCAGATGTCTTGTGCATTGGGTGGTTAGTCATCTCGGCTTCCACAATGGCGGAAAGTGTTCTTATTTTAGTTTCCACGGGAAAACGCCTAAACTTCTGATCAGCGATCTGATCCACGTGCCTTAGAGAAAATTTGAATTTTCCTCTTTCCTTGTCTTATGCGGAATCGGCTCTTCCATCTTCTATTCATCGACGATCCAATCCTCAACGACTTTCCAACGACCTTATACTTAAACAAAATTTTCAAATTATCTTCTCATCGACTACCGGAAGCACTAATTACTGTGGCATCGGTGGTCAAAGCCTCTATCCGTCAGAAGGATAGTTCACTAGCTAGCCACAACAGCAGACATTCAATACACTAACTTCCGCCGATCCAAACAGCAAACCGTCGTCGATCACCGATGGCCTCAACACTTAGATAATTTTTGAAAATTTGTTCTTCTGTCGGGAAAAAATTTCTCTATCTTCCGCTGACTCTGTCAGCTCCACAATCCACTAACACCTTGTCATCGGTGAGTAAAAGACTAAAGCATCGGTGGGTTAGTTTGTTCAGAAGCCGCAACACCGGTCTGACAACCGCTAAATTCTTCTGCGGTTTCAGCGAACCCAACATCTATTTTCCGCCGATGGATGTCGAACACTTAGAAAATTTTCTTCAATTTTCCTTCCAACTGTCCTCCATCGGGTATGCTTTCGCCTAGCTCTCCGCTACATCAGAAGTCCTTCCCACTAAGTGTTCCGATGAACCGACAGTTCAGACACTTAGACAAATTTTGTGAATTTTCCATTCATAAACTTCTGATCTTTGTTGGGTAGAAAGAAATCCTTCCTTTGTCACTGCATCTTTCATGGCTCATTCAGGCCCATGCTGCAACATGAGCTCTGATACCACACTGTAACATCCCCGACCCTCCGACCGGCGAAGAGGATGCTACCATGGCCTTAACCATCCGAGCAACCAGCCCCATGAACATGTGCATTCATAAAAATGTAAAAACAAAATGCATTGAACATAAAACATGCTAAGATGCATAATCATTACATACACAACGGAAGCAACATACATTCATACAAGCATTCAACATGTTCATCATAATCATTAACAGTAAATAGGATTGCAGAAGTAAAATAGACAAGATTACTTATCTTATAAAGAACTCGTTGTGCAACCAGCTACGTCGTTGCAACGTTCCACCCAACCATAGGCCAGCGTGCTCCTTAATCTCTCAGCAATGCTGCAACCCCCAAGCTGGGCATGATTCTCCAAGGAATAAGGAACAAGCATGCTTACACATAGACAAGGATACACAAAACACAGCCAAGCCAACATAGTTGGGTTTATCAGGCCATCAAGGAGATGGAAAAGGCTAAATGCTAAGCTGGTGAGCCCATTACAGAGCTAGGAACACCTACACCAGAACTAGCTTGACTTCTAAGACACCCACACACATCCAACACAAGGAATCAGTCCCTTCGCTGCTACACAGTCCCTCAGGCCCTGACTTCCCTTCCAGTGCTATTCAGGGGTTGTGGAGAAGAAAGCCAACGCTCTAGCTCTATCTGTGTGGTTTCCAAACACACCAGGTTTATCAAGCAACCCAAGCCCCCATCCCTGCTCTCAACACAGTCCGAAGACCAACCATTGCATGCAGGAAATCAATCAGCAGTTACAGCTTAGACAGGGAAATGACTCCTGAGCCGTTCTTGGCCCTATCGTGGCCAAAATGACTCCCAAGCGAATTACAACAGTCCCCAAAACGTATCAGTAAACAAAACTCACAACCAGCAACATGGGGAAAACAACAGTCTGTCTTGGGCAACGAAGCCACTGGAAAGACTTACAGAGTCCGAAAATGGAAGAGAGAAGCTAGGTTCTCAGTTGAGTAGGGGAAAAACATATGCATGAGCCACAAATCGGTAAGGGAAAACTTACACACAGTCCCTGAGCGTAAAAATGGCTCTCCACAGGAAAATCGTGGGTGATAGTGACCGAATGGCCCCCAGCTTGCTACGTGAGTAACAACAACGCAGAACCCAGTGCGTGAGAGAAGATTTACACCATATCCCAAATACGGATTGAAACACACCAGATTCCTCGCTATGGAAAATGTGAATGACAGTGGAGATGACTCCTCTCTCTTGGCTGCATGAGTAAAACCAGGAAAATCCTATGTGTGAGAATGAGCAAGACTCCCCCCCCCTGCGTGAGGATGAACAACTCCGCCTATGCATGAGGATGAACCGACAATGGAGAGAATGGCATAGTGGAGAGAAAATGACGGTGGCGATTTTCCAAAACGTGAGGGTTAACCTGCTGGTGGAGTGTGCATGTGGGAAAGGACTGATAGTCTTGCCACACTCCACTCCCAGCCATAACTGCCCCAACTAACAACATAGATTTTAATGGTGGTGGTTGGATAAAACAAGGAAAGATGGGAAAATCAAAACAGGGTGGTGACACATGGATTTTCTCTCATGGCTCAAGGTTTGACATCCCCCCCCTTATCCTTGTGAAAATCATGCCCCTTCTCAATTTAGTTGCTGCGAACGTAGCTGGTTGGTTTATTTAATTAAAGATGCATATTTACATGATGACAAAACTCAATATGTATGCCGCATGCCCCGATATACCATCGGTGACAATTTCAACCCGAAACATAGCATAGCCAATCAATGGTGGGCCTTGGCCTTTAGCTCCGCACCACGATTACTTACAATATATACCTCATATACATCTAATGCAACGGGGTGAAAACCGGGGTGTTCCAGACTCAATATATAGAGATAAAATGGAATTTTATTTCCATATCTTTGTAACCATCTCCATATTTAGTCTATTTTTGAGTTGTTGGATAAGGTTTGATTCTTTAAAAATATGGTAGCAGTTTCGATTATGAATTGATATAAATTTCATCATTAGGGAAAGTAAAAGAGGGGAGGTTCCATCTTGTGAGGTTGAGAGTTGTATGAAGTCAAAAATCATATATTGAAAGTTTGAAGACGTGCTTTGTAAATTTCATTTTGGAGACTTATTATTTGAAGAGGGATTCCTATCTATTTTGAGTCAGGTTCTATTTATTTTTCAATCTAAACACAACGCAGTTATGTTTTAACTGGTTTTAGTTATGGATTCCTCAACAACAAAGTTTTTGTTGTGATTTCCCATGCTTAGATTTAATATTTCAAATTCCATCTTTTGAATGTTTTTCTGAACATGTTTCTTTATGTTACTGTGTGAATAAGTTGCATCTATATTACCAATCATCTTTGAACCTTGGTTATTTTGATATGATTTTTCCTTTTAGTCTGGTCATCCATTGTTATTTCCAGAGCTGGATGTTATCAACTATCTACACTTTCTCTATCTGTAATATTCTTTCACCTCCTTGCATAAGCTACCTTTAAAGATAAATTCAACAAGTCATTTTATCTTGAGTTTAAGATGTGCTAAACATGCTCTCTCTGCAGTCAAAGTGCATATTTTAGCACTAACGTGATCTTTATCTCAACAAGCTTTAATAAAACCCCAAGACATCAGTTTTCGATATTTAATTCTATTCAAATCCTTGTAAACCATCCACACCTCCTTTTGGTGGTCTTAGGAGATGTTCATCATGCTTGACCCTAAGGGACTATTTTTAGGGCTTGATGATGTTATATGTCCACCAACCAATGCCAACGGAGTTATGAAGTTGTTTCCATACCAAAAAAATGATCAAGGACCAAAGGTCCATCCAGTGTACAGAAAATATTTTTATGGGACTCGTGTCTAAATCTATGAAAAACATCCCCCTAGTGAGAGTTTAGTTTGCATCACTTTATCTACATTTTTTTCATGGAACTTGAACTCAAGAAGGTTCAATTAGGATTTAAATCACTTGTTTACACATTCACCATATGGCATGGTGCATAAGCATTTTCAAAGCACAAAACATCTCCACTACATATATATCATGCTCGAAGGCCTTCATTGAACCCTTACAAAGAAGTCATGTGTTGGTATGAGGACTCATTTAAGGATATTATGTTTAAGAAGATTCAAAATTACCCCCATGTGCTTGTTATCCTTCCTATCCATATCTAACCTTGATTCCATCTATCCCCAAGAGATTGATTTCATTTTTTTATCTTGTTAGAACTCGAGAAGTAGTGTTTAGGAAAAATGCCTATTAGTTTTATGTTTTGACACTATGTAATGTACCCAATTCCCCAGTGCTATTTCAGGAAATGGGGTATGATTTTTTGTTTGTTTGTTTGTTTAAATTCATTCAAATAACCAATAAGTTACTCACTGTGAAAACCAATCCAATACACTACTTGGTTTCATTTCTATCAATTGCACGTTCATGTAGATTCATTTAACCATAAATTTATCATACAATGTCTAAATATTTAAATGAAGTAGGTCAAATACTTAATTATCATTGAGCATAGTTAAGAATTGATAAATGTAATTCTTATATTTATCCTTTCAAATATTTTATGTTTATCCTTTTTCTTTAAATATGATCATCTACATAACCTTAATATAACATAAGAAATCTAATGTCTTACCCTCGACCTTATAAGATGTAACAAATAATTAACATACAAATAATTTATGGAGTAATCAACATCCTAAATCAAAGTCTTACTCACTTAGGTTCAAAATGTAAAAGTCTTACACACTTAGGATCAAAATGTTTTACATAGTCCACTAATCATATTGTCATACATTCCAAAGTAAAACAATGTAACAAAACCACAATGATATTAATAATTCTCTTTTACTTTAATAAATTTCTTTACAATAGAGTATGCTCATATAAAAAGTACATGTAGGTTAAGTCTTCCTAACATTCTATTTATTAGTCCCTGTCGTGGGTTAGCAGGGACTATTGTAATCGACTTGTCGTCGTTTTCAATACTTTGTATATAAATCAATACAACATGAAATCTTTTAAACAAAGTTTTAGATGTACAAAATATTGAAACTGCCCTTTCATCGAATAAAAAATGTGACACCGCCAATTCATCAAATCAAAATCTTGGAGTTGTTATTTGGCCTCATATCGAGGTGGGCGAGTAATTTTCCTTTTGAAACTTAGATTAATTAATATATGAATTCATGTATTTAATAAGTTTATAGGGTTTTTATAATAATGCTACAAAACTTGCTAGCATTAATTCGAAACATTAGATATTATATTTACATATGTTATAAGTTTGAAATAATGCTAACAGGGTTTGAGTGTGACTTCCCATGTTCCATGCTACACGAAATGCAATCTATGCATCTACATGTAGTATAGGTGCCACCCTACTTCCTCCAACTGTCTTTGAATTTGAACCAGCTAGAATAACCGTAGAGCGCATGGGAGAAGATGCAACACTACGTTGCCTGAGTCTCTCATGTACCAGATGCAGGAGCATTGACACAAATGCTAATTTTCATAGCATCAAAGAACTAATGTTTCTGGAAGACAGAAGAGAAAATTCGTAAGAATACTTTGCGCAATAATTGGATTGTGGGCCTCCATTATAGTTCTCACTGACAGGAAGCAATTTATCTAATAGCCTAAATTCAAATTCAATGGAATGCTGCCCTGCTGCCGTTGAGCATTGAGCGTCGAGACCATGTTGTACAACATTCAACATGAGCATCCTGGATTCCTACTGGTATGGTTGTCCTCCTGCTGGTATGCTTGTCTAAACATATCACTTGTACAACATTGAACATTAGTGTCCTGGCTTCCTGCTGGTATGGGTATATTGATAGCATCTACCTGTTTGCTTAAAAGATTGAAAGATGTTGAACCTCTATAAAATTTGTAGAGCAAGCCCATACTCAGGGAAACTTGAAACACATACTCATTGTTTTATCATATCTGCAACAACATTAAAAAAATACAAGAGTTTGCAAACATTCTAGTGGAAGCACCGAACTAATCAATTGGAAAACCCTTTATCTACGAACCTCATTAATTTTTCTTAGTTTTACAAGTTTTTCAAGGTCGATTTTATGCTCCCTATTGTTTTCCATGTTTGCATATATTTTTTCTAATTTTAATGATTTCTTGTGCAGGTTCGGGAAGGTTCGGATAGACCCTACAAATTACACTTTTACAAGTTTGGGAGTTTCGGTGAGACCCTACATTTTTATGTCTACACATTGTTTAATAGTTATTACATTTTCATTAAACATGCATCACTTTGTCAAAACAAATAATCGATGAAAGAATACTTACAGATTTTTGAACTGCATTAAATATAAATCCGAGCTCGATGAAAGAATACTTTATGAACTGCATTAAATATCAACCTAAATACTTACAGATTTATGAACTACATTAAATACAAAGCCGAGCATGAGAAAAGTTTTAATCTCTAAAATTGCAAAATGAGAATATATACACAACAATAATGAAATTTATACAGTCGTAAAGGAAACCAAAGAAACAAGTCCGAAAAAAATACAGCAATGCACCATAGAAACACAAAGGAAACCAAAAGAAAAAAGAAACCAGAATGAAGCACACGCAGAACCAGTAAACCAAGGGCATAGAGCCAGCCTGTTCGAATTATTTTCAAAATGTCCATCATTTTCATTTACTTCATTTTTCCACGATGCATACTAATAGCTAGTTTCCTAACAAATGCTAACTCTACCTTTATGGGATATGTGTATGTATATTAATTTGTTTTCTCGAACCAGTGATCCTGCAACAGGAAATGCTCCAACTACTCAGTGAATGGAAGCCACTAGATTTTCACGTGGAGGTTTTGAAATTACTCTCTTTGAAATGGGGTGAAGGGATAGAGATACAGATCCAATGGTAGAGATACATAGTTCATGATGGACTTATGGAACAATGGCCTCCATCGTTGGGAAATTAGAACCAAAATAGAAATATATGATATTTATCGATGTATGGAGAAATGGCCTCCACCTACAACCACATGGATACCTTGTAACATGTGCTAACTCAGCTTGCATGCGGTTTTTGCATGGCCTCAACGTGGCCAAAAAGTGAATAAGTGGAATAAAGTTGCGACTCCACAAGTCTAACTTATTTTCTCAATTTCAAAGAAAAACCAGAAACATAAACCAAGATTGCAACTTTTTGTAAATACTATCCGAGCTCATGAATTCGTTGTGAATAGTTGTATTCTTTTACAATTTTTACACAAAAATAAAATGAATAACTCTTGTTTTGCACGAGTTCTATATATGTTAATGGTAAACAAAGAGAGCTTAACAATTCAAATCAGTGGTCTTTTGCTGACTGAATTGTGAGCCTAAATCTCACATCATCTACTGACTAAAAGATGTGACCATAACGCTCTTCAATGCATATGTAGAAGAAAACGAATATTGAAACAAGTCTTATAGAAGAAATAACTTTGCAATTTAATAAAGATTTGAGTAGTTAAAGTAGTTTTCCTTGATTTCAATCCTTTGTTTCCTTATAGAGTAAAAGGATATATATCTATCTCTTCTTTATTGACTCTCCTAGAGGTTTCATAATCTTTACTAACAACAAAATACACAACCATTCAAGCTTCTATATTCTATCTTCTTGATTCAACATGTACACTTAAAAATATGAAAACATTTATTACATTATTATCAAGACATGAGCTGTGATGAGCAACCTTCGAAGATTAGTTACAACAGTTGGATTACCATTCAATAAGAATTGCTTTCTTTAACAGTATGCATTGTTATTTAATTCTTGTAGCATTGTATGCAATGATCAAAATGATTGTGATCCTGGGCGTGATTGATAATTTGGGTGCAGGAGTCCTTCTGGTGTAGGAACAAATGGGCAAGAACCGTCAATGTAGGAATACAGGAACACTCTCTTTCTAAATATCACTAAGTGCAGGAATCAACTCATCATCTACAAATTGACTTAAGCCATGTAAAAGGAATTAAAAATAATAAATTAAGTATGAACTCGCGTCATTTATTTTCAATTCTTTTAATCAAAGGATCTTAAATAAAAGATAACTATTTTTTAAAGTAAATGATGCAAAACTTTAAATCGGCAGTGTAAAACCTCTTCGAAAAACTCTGATATGCATCGTTTTTAGCGGATCAGACATAGCTGAAGAGGAATCCATTCAAAACTCTTAGGTTGTATTTAGCCATCATCAATCATATCATGGCATAATTAAGGGGTACTAATGAGAAAGGATGAATCTCCCATGTTTACAATTTTAAATTTTAATAATTAACTAAGAAAACATTAATTGTGCTAATAAGTGTATCCCTCTCTCTCACTTACCGCACATAGATACTGATAATCATGGTCCAATAAAAAAGGAGTTTAATAAGAGAAAAAAAGATTCTAATGTGTCACCTACGTTATCAGAAATCAACATCAATTATGCAGCAAACTCAAGTCCCAATGGAAGGGACTTGCTGCCCTGCAGCCCATCATGAGAGACATGTAAAATTGCAGGTTCTTAATTTGTTTGAATATGAGGCATTTTTCATTTAATATAGCTTGCAACAAAACTCATCACTTTTACATTAACTATTCTCTCTAATTATGACTGTGTGTGTCAAACTCTTCCTTGGACACCAATCGTTGCCATTTGTCATGCCTTATGTCTCCCGTAGATGCTTGCATGCTCAACTTGAGATTTGTATATCTTGGTTGACTTAATTCTCCATCCTTGAACAATCTCTCCTGTCGCAGCTAAGAGCACACTCACCAGGCTCAGCTGCAATAACTTAACATTTGGATGCTCTTTGACACTTGCAATTGGGAACATCATTAAGATTCTCCTTGCGGTGCTTTGGGACTTGTATAAAAGTTCTCGAATAGAGCAGAGAGTTAGCAAATGAAAGGCACCTTTTTATTGTGCTACAACTATCGCACCTGCATGGGGAGAAGGAATTTTATGGTTTACATACAGGGGTGTATTCTTAATGCATTAACACATTGAGCACGCTATTGAGTCGTGAGATTCTATGTGGGTGTTCTCCTTCATGCTACACAGTTGGAAGCTATTCAACGTGTGGTCTACCTTTTGGATGACATGCAGGGTTGTGTGGTGAATGATCTTGGCTATGATGTGGCTACGGGTTAACCTTAAACAACTAGCTTTGGAACTGAAGGATATTAAATAAATAGCTTTATAACTAAACGTCTGATGGTATAGTCCCAATTACGATTACCATGCATGCAATTACCATTGCATAGATGAAAAAACATTGCCATAGACATCTACGATCATCACATGCAACATCTACAATCTCAAGGCAACAAACACAGCAATAGGCAGGGACTTGCTTCCTTGCAACCCCTCTTGTTAAATATCAATTCCTTTTATTCCACCATCTTATATTTACCTACACTTCTTTCTAATTAGGATAAACTAATTAGTATACAAGCACAAGTAACTAAAGGTTAGTCCAACAATAAATCTTAATAACAACTAGTTTTTCTTACACGCATACTAATCCATAAATAATCATTGATTACATTAAAACATGAAATATGTATAATACGTGAACAATATTCATTAGTTTCTTATATTTACGAATAGATCTTAGCATATTTTTAATAATAATAGCAATTTACAAGTACAAGCCATACTTAACTGGATGACGTGAACCTAACCAATTGAATACTTGACTTCAACTTTCCTCCCAACCATCTCACACTCTATCGAGAATTCTAATGATAGGCAATTGCATGAATGCAATACTATATTTGAAATCCTATTGAATTTTTTTTAGAGAATGTTAAAGTGATGGCATGTCATATGCAATGGATTTGAGAAATCAAGAATTATTGAAATGATTAATACATTTTTTTTAAGATACTAGAGTTATCATGTTGTTAACTTTATTTAACATGATGTTTGGCATAATTAATGACTGATGTTGAGTTAGGAGTCTCTAGAGAATCAAAATTACTAGATTTATTGTGTTGATATATGATGATTTATCTTTATTATGGTTTGATGTTGAGTTAGAAGACTCTAGAGTGTTAAGATTACTAGATTTATTATGTTGATATGATGTTGAGATGGTGAACTTTGGAGAATCATGATTATTTACCTTTATTATGGTTTGATGCTGAGTTGGACTCTGGAGCATTGAGACTAGATTATTATATATGATGTTGAGCTAATGAGCTATTGAGCATCAAGCATTTGTAGACCTAATATATTAATTTGATGATGAGCTTATGGGATCTATGTGATTGAGATTATTTAGAAATTTTATATAACAAGTTGATGATTATGTGTTAATTGATGTTGAGATGATAAACTCTGGAATATCTAAAGTATAACTAACAATGTGATGTTGTTGAGCCAATAGACTATGGAACATCATGCTTTATTAGTAATGTGATGATATTTTCTTTCATTCTAATTTTTATTATATGTAATGATGACAAACAATTCTTTGAAAGATATTGCACGTAATGGATTATAGCAAATTCAATAAGACCATACATTAAGAACCAAATGTAAAATTATGAAACCTGGAAGAAGAAAAAATAATCCTAAAATCATTAAAAGAGTTATGAAACCTTGAGCTTATCATGGGGGGGCGCCTTGAGATTATAAAGATGTTGAAATTTTAAGAAATATTTATACACTAAACAAAATCTAAATAAAGAAAAGGGACTGAATAATATGAGATTAAGAAATAGATCCTAAATTAGCATAAGATCCTTTAGCAAAAAGAAATGTTGTAGAAAAAGGACATTACATGGGGTAATGGTCCATCATACACTAGAGGGTTCAATCGTAGGTCCTTGAGTGCTCAGTTTTCCATCATGGCTAGTCTAGGAAGGACTGTAGGATAAAATGGATATTATTTACATGACTCTACAGAGGGCTAGTAAACGGAACTTGTGGTTACTCTGCATTAGTAATAAAGATAGAAAACAACCCTCAAATTATGATCAAATTCCATGGCAAAGAGGTAAGGTTCTTCTGGTATTGGACAAATTTGTTGAGTAGTTGATGAACGGTTTGGTGTTGATGATGTTGACTCTAGAGCACTCTAAAACTACATGGACCCATTGTGATATGTAGGTATTGACCTGGTATTCTCTTGATCACCTACATTGATCATACTTACTTGGTGTTGAGTTGGTACACTCTAGAGGACTTAGAATGATAAGTATTGTATGGTGTTGAATTGGTATGATCTGGCGCATCGCTAGCTATTTTTGCTTATGAATATGTTATACACATGCTAGGCTTATGTTATATATCATGAAACGTATATGCTTATGTTATGCATGTGTGTGTTCAGGTTATGATTAAGTTATGCATAAGTCATATGAATATTATGCTTAGATTATGTACATATCATGTTATGTTCATGTGTAGATCATGTTATGAGAAATGATATTATTGCTTTGTGAAGAAAAGCAAGTTGAGAACAATGAAACGTACATAGGAGAAGTACTTCCATATTGTTATTATAGATAAAAATATATGGCAAGGTTGTGTTCCATGAAAATTAATATTGTGAATATTTTATCTTATATCATGATTTATATGCATATCATGTATGCCTAAGAGATAATGTAGGTACATGAAAATCACAAAGAAAAATTTTGTGAGTAAAATGAACTCTAAAGGAGTTATTATGAGAAGGAAACAATAGGTTGTTGCAAATAAATTATGGTTTATGGTTCTTATGATCATATGTATGCTCATTTTTGTGATGAAATTATCGAAAGAATTTGTATTGATTGTGTAAATATAGATTTGAAAAGAAAGAATCTTGAATACATGTAAGCAGGCTTATGAATGCAAAGTAAAAAAAGGATTGAAGAAAAAAACTATAATTGCAAAAAGAGACAAAGTTTTGAAGGGAACATAACACCGAGGAGGGTGTTATTTTTAAGGGGGGGAGTGTAATGACCCTTTTTAAGAAATTTTATTTAAATGACCAATTTTTCACTTTTTTCCATATTTCGACCCTTGACTAGTTTTGATGTCTAGGTCTCCGAATTGACCCAAATGCTCCCAAATATTTTGACAATGTATATGAATGATATTAAGGCTTTAACATGATGTTCATGGATTATTTATGACACTCCAAATACTCTTTCAAACTTATTTACTATTCTGGCCAAGGTAGGAGTTCTCAATCTCAAATTGGGGTTCCAATTCCCCTAGGGCAGAGGATGTTTAAGGGAAATTATTAAGGTATCATGTGCATCATTATTTAGTTTATAAAGGATGTTATAACCCTCTCCCAAACAGCTACAAAATCACTAGTTTGACCCTTGGGGAAATGACACCAAATCTTCTCCAAATGCAAACAAACTAAGTAAGATGACTTCAAATGCTTAAGTGTTGGATATGAAACTTGTAATACTCATCAATGGTAGTCCAATCATCATAAATATATCAGAGAAACATTTTTTCATTCGAAATCATCAGCATTACAATGACATACATCAATATAGTGGAGAAATGGTCATTGTTTGCTCATTAATAATCACTTTTACATACAACCATTTGGTATTTCCACCTGAGACTTTCTGAAGATGAATATAAAATAGTATATTAAACTTATTACAATTATAAATGGACCATGATAAGCTCTCCCAAAGAGTACAATATCTCACCCAAAGCACAATCCCTCCGGGAGCAAGAATATGCAATAAAGACTGGAAATGGTTGAGAGAATGTGTTGCACTAGAAGAAACCACGAGCTTCCCTGTAGCTTATGCCTGCAAATACAAACTCCATTAAAGCTCCATGAAAGACTGAAATGGCCTCTCCAAACACCAACTTGGATGGGAATCTTTCACCCTCAAAATAGGCCAAGGCAAGAAACTAGTCATCCACTAGCTCTCTCTTTTCACAAATGCAAATTTCTCAAATGATAAAAATCCCCTCTCTTGGTTGATCCCTGTATTTTATAAACAGCGTTAGCCTTCTAAGGTTGCCAATCCATCCATAAACTCAAGCAATTCGAATTAGGATGTGTGCTCAAGATTTGCCATGTGTCCTCCCTTTCCTAGCCTTCCATCTTCCTCCAATTCGAGTAGAGACCCATTGAACTTCCCCAACTCAGATGAGCGCCTTCTTGGATGCTATATTTAGGCCTGACATGTTGTAATGGTTAGATGTCAACCTTCAGGTCTATAATATGTCATAAATGTCATATCATCTTCATCATTGGTGTCATAGATGTCATAGATGTTAGGGAAACTAACCCAAGTGTCCAAGAAGCTCCCATTTGACTCTTCCTCTCCTATGTAAGTTACATTTCCTTCCAAATTCGACGTATGAGGCATATGGCCAAGTGTATTAGCCTTCTAACTCATCCAAGAACATTAGGCTTCCCATGTGGCACAAAAATTGTACAATTGTGTTCTCGCTCATGGCAAGAGACCAAGCAGAGTATCCACATGTAAAAGTCTGTAAATATAAATGTAAATTTTTAAGTTGTATCAAGGATGATTTTAGGGGCGAATTTTAGCCCAGTGGGCTATTTTTCCATATTTTTCTCCCAAAAAAGATTCGCCATTTTACATTTTTTAAAGCCCGGTTTCGCCCAATTTTGATGGGGTAAAATTTTTTCTCCCTAAAAATCGCCAAATTATTATATAAACAATATAAAATCCTTGGAAATTAAAATATTTTTTGAAAAATATCGCCAATCATTTTATAGTTGTCGTTTTAAGAACTGGTAATATTCGCCAACATTTATACACTTTTAAATAAGTATGGTTCCTTAAAATCATCCCTGAGTTATATTATGAATTATACACTTAGGAGACTAAAGTCTTACTCGATTAAGACGATTGGAACATGGAATCCACTAGAGAGAGGGGTTAAATGGCTAGTTGGCCATGGGGTTGATGATGTGTCATCTTAGTGCTCGAGGCACTTAAACAATGAAAAATGAACAAAAAGGATAGTTAAGTTTATAAGTGACACATAATTTAATGATTAAAGGCTAGTCGTAGGTGGGGACATGGAAGAAGCAAATAGTAGCCTCAAGGCACACCAAATACATAAGACGTAATGATTAGCACAAGGCTAGTGAGTTTTAAAATCTCATAAGTAAAGTGAAGAAATTAGTTGAGATGTCATTAATATCCTAGTCGCTGCAAAAGAGATCTAGAAAACATTAAATAGCTAAATTAGCTAAGTTAAAGTTAGCCAAAAGTAATTAGTTGAATTACAATTAAGATAAGTTGTTTAAATTATTTTAAAAATAGCTAAAGCTGAATAAAGCTAACTAGATGAGGTTACTTAAGTAAAGTTAAAGTGAAATTTGATTTTAGTTAAATCAAGAGTTAATTATCTTAAGCTTAAAGTTAAGATAACTAGCTAAATTAAGGTTTATTATCTTGAAATTGACTAAACTAAGCTAGCTAATTGACACAACTAAAGTAAAATTAAAATCAAGATAAAATATGTTAATTTAATTATTTGAAATTAAGATAGATAATTATATTAAAGGGTAGTTAACTAAAGATAAATTAAAAACTCATTCATTAAGCTAAGCTAGTATCTAATATTAAGCTATAACAAACTAGTGTTAATTAGCTAAAGAACAAACTAAAACTTTAATTTATCTTGAGTTGCTTACCTAAAGAGAGGGTTAAGTTATGATTAACTGAGTTTAAAGCCCTAGTCACTTCTAATGAAGTCGGTGCACTCCACGAAGAGGATATATACATATATATAAGAGGGAGGACATCCTTCGAGATGGGACATTATTGAAAAGTTGACCATTATGGCCGGAAAGATAGGTAGAAGGCTTGATATATGAAGTTGCAGCTGTCCAAGAGGCTGGAGAGTGAGCAGCCGGGAAAACTATCTTGTGGGAGTTTCGAGACCGAATTTCTATTTTACAAGTTAAATATACGGTCTACAACCCAGAACTTACTTGGCAAGGCGATGCGGATCTGGTAATGTTGATTTTCTGAACCTTTTCAACACTATAATATGATAGGTAAGGTAGTAGGAATTATTCCTCTTCTTGTTTGGCTGTGCAATACTACGAAAAAATATTTTAGGTTATTAAATGCTTAGACTGTAATATTGTGAGTTATTAGATCTCAACTTATTTGAGATTTAATAACCCATAATATTGCTGTCGGACGTGACGGTCAGGTGCGGTCGGTCGTCCGATCAGTACATATCATCTGTTCAGTATCATCGGTTCACTACTGAACGCCCTAAAATACTCTTTACCTTACAACTAAAATTCCACTAGATAGCTAATCCTCCAAAGCAATGGACTGTCAACTGCATGCACAAATTGTAATATATATATATATATATATATTTCTTTATGCCATTAAGTCTCGCCGGAACGACCAACAAATGATGATTTGACTTTATTCCATTAAATCTGTTCAGCACGACTCACAAATAAAGATCCCAAGAAAACTTTATGGCTTAGTTTTTTAAGTATGAAGCCCAAAAGTGAAAAACGTTCTTCGCCCAGATCTTGAAAGATGAAAACTGTTTTTTGTTATAGTAATGAATTTAATCTTTAGACACCTGAAAAATAAATCGTATTTGCAGAGAGCCTGAAAGATTAAAAAAAATGTTTTTGCTGATTTTCTGCTGAGAGCCTGAAAGACCAAATTTTTTTTTTTTCTTGGGCCGAGTTTGGAATTTAATCTTTAGACGCCTGAAAGATAAAAACGTTTTTGCTGATAGCTTGAAACATAAAAACTATTTTGTCCAGTTTTAAATTTAATGTTTAGACCGCGGAAAGATAAAAACGTTTTTGCAGAGAGCCGACGCCTGAACGATAAAAACGTATTTGCTGATAGCCTGCGAAAAACAATTTTGAAGAGTTTTGAATTCAATCTTTAGAAGCCTAAAAAATAAAAAACGTTTTAATTTGCTGAGAACAATTTTCTTTTTTTTTGCATTTAATCATCTAAAACCTGAAAGATAAAAACGTTTTGACTGATTTGATTTGAGTTGCACAGAATGGGCAATCTATGCCCAGAGGCTAGGTGTCTCCCTTGGGGAGAGCAATCCCATGGCAAAACTCTTTTGAAATATTGTTTAAATTAGTGAAATGGCTGGAACAAATCCATGCTCACACTTTCTTTTACATATTGATTAAAGGACTGAGTTAAACTCTAGATCATTTGCATTTTTGTTGGCAAAATTTGTCAGGAAGGAATTTTTGCTGAAATTATGAGTTAAACTCTAGATCATTTGCATTTTTGTTGGCAAAATTTGTGGGGAAAGAATTTTTGCTGAAATTATGATTTTGGTTGCTGAAATTGCAATTTTGGTTGAAAAATGGAGTCAGCACACCCTCCATGATAACCCTCATAACCCTTGGTGCACCTGATTATGCAATTTCATCAAACTCAAACTGCAGTTTCAACAATTCTTGCAGGATTTGGTGTAGAGTTTAGCCCACTCCTATATTAATTTTAATTTTAATAACTAGTGACTAGATAGGTGTGAGCCCCATAGACCATAAACTTGGGTTAGAAAACTATAATAAACTACATATCATAAGGTAATATTTTCCTATCCTAGTGGATTCAGGTCATAAGGTAATATTTTCCTATCCTATAATAAACTACATGTCATAAGATAATATTTTCCTATGTCATAAGGTCGAGATAGAGGTGACCTTTCAGGTGATGGAATCAATGTGTATTAGAGTGCCACATAGTTGGGAGGAAAGTCAAAGTCAAATCTTAGTGGGAGAAGTCCCACTTCATTTATACATTTAACTATATAATTATGCTTGTAATTGTAAATTGTTATTATTATTTAAAAGAATGCTCAGATCTATAAATATAAAAAAAAGTTAATGAATATTGTTTACTTATTATAAGTATTTCATGTTTTAATGTAAACAATTATTATTTATGGCTTAGTATGGGTGTCATAAAAACTACTTGTTTTTAAAATTAATTGTTGGACTAACTTTTAGTTAGTTGTGTCTGTATACTAATTAGTTTATCCTAATTAAAAAGAAGTGTAGTTAAATATTAGATGGTGGAATAAGGGAATTGATAATTAATTAAGTTTATAGGTTTTTTTACTTGAGATTTTCGGTGGACTAGGATCTATGCTTTTTTATCTGAGGACAAGGATTAGACAACTCTACCATAGAGATTGATTTTATGGCATATTGTAAATAAATAATTATAAAAAAGTAATTTTTTTTATAAAAAAAAACTCCTAGGTGATGAATGGATAACCAACATTTAGTAGAAGATAACTAGAAGAATGTGATATAGATAGATAGATAGATAGATAGATAGATAGTTGATAAGAATAATGTCACTGATAACATGTAACTAGTGCTAGTAAATAGAATATGAATATGATCTTTTGTAAAGAAATTTATAAAGTAAAAGATTGTGATTCTAAGCTAATAAGATTTTGATTTAGGATGATGATTACTCCATAAATTATTTGTATGTCAAGCATCATAATTATAAAATATATTGTTACATCTTATAAGGTGGAAAGTAAGACTTTAAATTTCTCATGTTACATGAATGATTGATTTTAAGGTAAAATATAAAATCAAATTATGGAAATAAGTGAAGGGGGTTTTATTATCAGGAAGGGGCATAGCTCAGATAGGTAAGGTACTGATCGGCCGGGTAGGGGAGGGTTAGTTGGGATATTGCTAGGTAGTATGATGCCTATCTTACTGAGCATGGCATGCTCATAAATAAGGTGTTTCAATTTGTTCACCATTCCTCCTCCCTAACTGTTCATGGTACTTTATATAACTCCTCAATAAGTCTCGCTTTCAAAAAACAACGATATCATAACCATACACTTTCAGGATATGACATAAGAGACCAGTATGCGCATCTCTATTCATAGGGTTATCCCAGCCCTTCCACTCGCAGATTAGGAAATAAGACCTATTGGATTACTGCTCCAACAACTCCGATCATCTCCAACAGCTAGCTCTAACACTTATTTAGACTTCTCCAATTAGCTCCAACCTCTAGCTCTGACACAGTTCTAACATTGCACAATATTATAACTATTGCAAAATTATTGGCTTTAAAAACAAGGTATATTGCTTGCTCGACCAAAGAAAGGATAAGTAAGAAATCCCTTACCTAGATGGATGGAAAATGGCTGAAAAGGACATTTGCTAAGTTCTATGAAAACTTCATCCCCCTTCAGGTATGTTTTATCATCGGGCATAGGAATTGGATTTTGTTACTAGCTAAACCCACTCTTTCCATCGCTAGCTTAAGGTCGTGGGCTTAAAAGTTATTTTCAGGTCCTGGGTCAACCCAGGCAGACATCCTATCATTAATCCCACCAAGACCATGAATCCTAGCAAGACCAGCCGTACATCCTCCCCCCTAGCCATTGGTATGAACGTTGTAAAATTCCTTTCTTCTTGAATAGAATGTCACGGCACCATTGATATTTGGGGTATGATCATCTAAGGTAAAAATGTTTCTTTCTACAGTGGGTGTCAATGGCCATCTAATTGGTTTCTATCTAATCTGGTTCACTCTATAGCAATAACTATAATAAGGCAAGTTAAGGCAAGTAAAGAACTAGAGTAAGTTGTTCCAGATCGAGAGCCTTCTCCCTTCAACTTTACTAGGATCTCATTTCAACTAAGCTTAGGCAAGTGTCAAGATAAATTGATGAAATGTCCATGGAGGGGAAGGATAGTTTGTTTCCCAGAGCATCCGAAGTTTAGGAAGGGTTGTTAAATAAGACAGAGTAGTTATAATCTTCTCGCGATCCTTGCTTAGGTAGGTAAGAGAGCGTATAGGGTGGCTCCTCCACCCCTAAGATTGTTAGGATAAACTTCGGAGTTGATGAAAGAATTCCCTAGAGAACTCTGTGATCATTTTTGGGTGATAATCAGTATTTACCGGATTAGCTAATTTAACAGTCAGTCCTATTAAATAAGTTGACCAATGGCCATCCCAAAGATATATGGTTGTTGTTCGCCGTTCATTGTACTACCCTAGCTAACTATGTGTTCAATCAAGTGAAACAATATTATCAGTAGCTTGCGAAGAGTGCTCCTCCAGAACACGAATCATTTCGCTTTGGCCGTTTTTTACCAACCAACCAACTCAGCAGACTAATCAATTCAAAAAATTCAATAAATCAGAGCCTTCCTTTCCCTTTCCCGTAGGGTATTGGTTTGATGGGAAGGCCATTCTTGTATAAGAGGAAGTAGCATATTTAATATAAAGGCATGGGGGTGTGTATGCCGGGAGTAAGCTCTATATACCAGAGTAGACTCTACTTATTGAATGACAAACACTGTGAGCACTGGTAATTCCTGGCTCTGTCATCGATTAAGGCTATGTAGGGTGCATTTCCTTCTATAGGGTGTGGTACTTATTCCTAGGGTACCTTCTTCAACAATAATAATGGAATCAAGTAGTGGTCAATCACCACCTTCTCACGGGACAAGTGGTAGGTTCTATCCAACCAAGCAACCTTAAGGTTCGCTTCTATCCAGTTGAAGCGGGTCAATTATAAGGGTAACAATTACGTGCTAAAGCCTCAAGGGTCAAAGCATATGTCATGTTTAATTGGGTTAATTGCAAGGGGAATAATTCTATAGCCGGCTACCATGGAAGAAGCATTGGCTCAGATTGCCCTACTAGGAGGCAGTTGTTCTCCTCTTGTTCGCTTTCATTCCCCAACCCAACTATCCTAGCAAGCGTTAGTGATTGAAACATAACAGATCATGGGAAATAGTCCCAAAATCACAAAATATGGAGGCAAGAATCAATAACCATGAGCGTTAACGATTAAAACTGGGTACCACACCACAACTTTGGCTCTCTCTCTCTTGGTCAAATTTAGCACACCTAGGCTACAATCCAAAATTGGTTAGTGTAGGTTAATTCCACCATCATTCCGGGAGGTTAGGAGCATACTCACAAGGCTAATCCAATGGGAATCAAGGACAATAAGCACCTACTTAGGGGGATATTGCCTATGGAAGCACATATGCAGGAGTAAAACAGTTTTATTTAGTCCAACTAGTTGCATTCAGCCATAAGATGGTGGAAGATGAAGATGCAACCAATAAGCAGAGATAGATTTTGCAGGAGCAAGCATAGAGATAGACAATAAGGTCCCTATCCTTCCTTGATCCTTATCACCTCATTTCTTCTGGGCCACCTCCTAGACAGCTCTCTATCCATATTTCCTCTCCTGGCATTGCTTGTCTCCATCTTATTATTGGATTTCCAAGAGCACTCCTTCTCTTTATTCTCTCTCTAGTGGCGTCTTAGCGGGCTTTCTATCTCACTTAGCTGGCTTATCGGATGGCTTATCAGATGACTCATTCTACGGCTTATCGAGTGGATTGTCAAGTGGCTTATTGTCTATTGGCTTCAGGTCTACTAGCTGATTCCACTGTAGTTTACTACTACTCTCTAGCTATTCTTCGTTCAATTATTCGGATAGATTTAATTTCTTAATTGTAAAAGCAATGGGATTATGAATCCCCCGAGTCTATTCACTCCCACTTCCCTTTTGATCAATATCTTTTTTACGTAATATTAATTTATTCCCTCGTTATTTAAGTGAACCATCTTTCCATATAATATATATTGATATATGATAGGTATGTATCTATGGATTTGGCGTGTTTACCATTGGAGGAATGCAAGAAACCTCACTGGGAGAGGCTAGCCAGATCTGTGGTTGATATATCCCTTTTTCCCGCTGCAATTGTTTTCCACTTTAGGGTTTCTGCCCTAGCTTCTTCCAACTATGCAATGAGGTTATTTATTGTGGGATCATCCTTCTCACTCTGAATTCTTTTTTGAGATTTTCCAAAGTCCCTTTTGGGGCCAGAAACATGGGCATCTGTTAAAAGGTCTATGGTAGAGGTCTGTTAAAAAATAGAAAGGTTATTTGCTACTTGTGACCTAGTCCTTAACATTGTGGCTCTACCTTGCTTCCCTCCTGATGGACTTCCTGAATTAACTTTGAGTGGAATACCTTGTGGTGTGCCAATATAGACCAAAAAAGTGGCAATGGCCCTATAATATCCTCTATTTTAGTAGAGTTTTCTTTTTCTTCCTCTTCTGTGTTTGTATTCTTGTGTGTTCTCCTCTTTTTGCTCACCTCTGTGTATTTTCCATGTAATCTTGTTCTTTCTTGACTCTAATGTGGTTGGATCTTGGCTTGGTCTAGCTTGTAAGGCCAATAATTATTCTCTCCTTAGTGGTCGATAATTTATCCCAGGTGATTTCTCGATTTTTCCCTTCCAATGCTCAAACTACTAGCGCTTAGGGGAAGTTGTTGCATGGTATACTAATGGACTTCAATATCCAATGAATGGCTCTATTGAAATGAGCTATTTAAGATCAAGATCTATAAATATAACTAGATTTAGATCTCTGTATGTTTCTAGTTCTCTTGGATCCACTAAATCAATGGGATCTGCCTCCCCTTAGATTAAATCAACTATTTTAGCCACACATGAATAAAAAAGGAAGGGTTGTACCTTTCGCTATGCTATGCTACTCCACCCAAAGAGCTAAATAAAAGCTATCTATTCCTTATTATTCCCAGGTTGAAAGATTGGATAGCTTTAGCATACTTTATAGGGAGCTTTAGCATACTTTATAGGGAAAAACAATTTGAAAATGTAATGGTTAAGCTTAGTGTTTAGGTCGCTCATGCATTCAAAAGGGATCATCCAACGACTTACTCATTTTGGTTCACTTTTTTCCATTGTTTAGTAAATGGATAAACATGCATTCCAAGGAGGAAACGATCCCAATAAGGGTATAGGGGATTCAACACAACATTCAATCATTCATTAACACAAGAAATAACATGGAAACCCATCTAGGAAAAACCACCAAGCTACTCTTCTTCTAGCATGAGAAATATAGGTAGCACCTTGCAGTCTACGAATTACAGACTGTTTTAAGATATGTATTTTGGCCTAGAATATTCTTTCTCTCATGATCTCTGGTTTATTCTTCTATTACAACCTCGAACAAATCTTCTACTTCACTATCTATGCACTGAGCTGCAGAATGATTTTACAAAATGGCTTGCGTACTTAGCTGCAGATCTGCGTCTCAATAACCTTCCTCTATCATAATCCTCTCTAATTTCTCCTTACTGCTCTTCCAATAGAATAACTAACAAGATATGAAGTTATTAAACTATTCAACTCATAGTGAAGCTAACCCTTATACAGAGTGAGTTCCTCTTATTTATAGAAATTACAAGACCACGCAGGGTTGATTGAGTACAACTCAGTTATTACATTCAGAATTAGCTACAAAATATCTTCTACTACATTGATGACAGGCCATAATGGCCACAAAATTCTTGCATTATATTGATCACAGCCACAACTAGCTGCATAAACATCTTTCAGCATGTTTGTATAGGCCATAACTAGCCACAAAAACATGTCCTTTAGTCTTCGACCGACTCTGACTCCTGCAGTATTTTGTCCCATCGCTTCTCTACCTTAACTCTTCTACCTACCAACCTTCCACTAATTTTGGGTGTGGTTTCCTCATCGCACCACTCCTTGTCACAGCTTCCTCTACTCTGCACTTCCTTCATCCTTTTCCTGCCTTTATCCCATCGCATGCCCGCTTTTTCTCTTGCGCTTTCACTTCAAGTTCTTCCTTGTGCACTTTTCCTGGCCCAAGAGGCCCCCAACGCTCACATGTGGCTCGTCCTAAGCCACTAAGAAAAAGTAAAGCCGCTAGGATAATTTTAAGTTTCTAGTGCAGGTTGCACCATAGGACCAACCTTGTCTTGAAATTCCTTCAAAATGGTCTCCACTCAAGTGGCCTCTTGTGCTACTTCCTCTTCCTGTTTGGTCAATTACTCTACACGGTTAGAACTGATATGTTTCGACAATTCTTCCTCCAACGACTGAGTTACCTGCTGGAGCTTCTGCTGCATAGGATGAACAAATCCTGTGACTCTCTCGGCCTATGTATGTTGCACCATGATTTCCTCATTTCTTTGGTGCTCTTGGTCGCGAAGAGTTTTTACTTCCTATTGTAATAGCTTCAGCTCGACAACCTTTGCAATATTTTCCCTCATCAGTAGCTTCTTTATATCTTCTTTCAGCGTGTTTATTTTTGAGTCAGCATGGCACATATCCTCCTTCATTTTCTCAATAGCTTCGTCCTCTAGAAGCACTTCCCATGCTGGCAAAACAGCCTCTACTGCTTCAGTGTAGAGTTTTTCTCCTTGGCTTATCCTTTCAACAACCTCAAATGTTGTTTTCCTGTGCTCTTCAAGTACCTCATGGGGTGTGCTTGGTACCTTCCGCACTTTCAGTTCCTCAACCTTTTTTCTCAGGTCTGTTGCAATTCTGGATTGGTGGGCTACCTTTGTAGCCGTATCTACATCTTCCTTCCCTTCCTCCAAAGGGAACTGTGCGAATGCATTCTTGATGGTTTCGGCTAAGGCAAGCCAGTTTTGCTTGTGGGATTCGATCTCTTGCTCTTGTTCTCAGATGAGGTCCTTGTGGGACTTTTCCTTCTATTTCTACTTGGTATCCTGATAGGAAAGATCATTCTCCCGGATTCTTATTTTGGTGGAAGCCACATGCTAAACAACATAGACTTCATCCAAGGCAAGTTTGGAGAAATCCATCGACAGTGTTCCAAACTCATGGACAACATGATCAAACTTGGGTGTCCCCATCTCCATTATTGTTGCCTATACATCTATCTTTATCGGCGGAAAAAGTAGTGGTGTTATGAGTGTTTCATTTGGATCCATGCCGTAAGTCTCAGCCTTGATGGTGCTTTTGACTTCATTGATGGCCTCCGTCAAAGTATTGATGTGTTACGTTAGATTTTCAATTAAGCACAACTTATTTTTACTTAGGCCCTTTTTACTAGACTTTGCAATCTCTACGATTACTTCAAAGAGAAATCTCATGTCCTCCTCAGATAAATTGATAATGTTAGTCGTCTTGTTAGCTTTGCATTTTTTGTGTCATGATTGAGTCAGATCTATGTTCTGTGCCTCTTCCTGGGACTTCTGCACATCCTCATTAGTAGGTGTGTCTTCAGAGTCATTGTCTTTGATAGAAGCCTTATTGTTGTTATTATCCCCATCATTGGAACTTAGCGACTGATTGTTTTTCCTATCGCCACCATCATTTCCTTGTACCTGATCTTGTCCAGTGTGTTGGCCATTTCCTTGGTTTCCTGCCTAGTTTCCTCCCTGGTCCATTTGTACGTTGACTGGGATGTGCCATTCTGCATGCCACTCTTGGATGGTTGTTTCCACATCTTTGTCAGTAATCATGAACAACGTTGGAAACGCTTATTTTTATGGGTCTTGCTGTGGTCCCAAAATAATGTTTTGGACACCAGGCTAGAAAATTATGAAGGATGAGTATTTCTGCACTGTCGTGACTCTTACTCTATGCTGTTTCTTTATGACTTCACGCAATGCTTCGCCATGCATAAATAAATATATTTTATTTCCCTTCTGCCAGATCTTTTTATCCTTATCCTCCCTGATACTTTGCACCAAGGAAAAGCACTAGGACATCCAATAGCTGGTATTCGGGTGGCTTTGAACAAACAATGAAAGAAATTAAGATGAACAACCCGGTGTAGTGGAATTTGGCCCTTTCGTCCTTCTGTTCTTACTACACATCCTCTAGTAGTTCATTCAACAAGTATTGCCACCAGTTGAAGATCACACCTGCTGTGCACTGCTCTACCAGCTTCACCATTCCGGTGGTGCACTCAGTGGGCCTCATCTTGTGCAGTAGCTTGCAAGACAAGATTTTTGCAGTGAATCTCACTATGCTATCCTTTATAGATGCAATGAGGAATCCTCTACCCATGTGTTGGATATCATATTTTTGCTTCATTTTTGTCGTATCTCTGTTTGGACGCAAATATGCTGTAGGGTCGTGCCCTTGCTTCGAAAGACCTGTTATTGATGAAATGAGCTCGACATCAACAGGATGGGGCTTATCGAGGCATAGATAACCTCCATGGAAACATACCAGAAGTTGTTTCACATATGTACTTACTTATGTGCGTCAACCAAAGTGTGGCATAAGAAGCAAGTTGAGTAGGCCCACACTTTCAATACCTCATTCCCACTTCATTGCAATGACCAACTATGTCTCAGGCGGCTCAGCTGGAAGTGTAATCATGTAATTTTTCCTCTCCAGGACCGCCTGCTTGCACGTATCAGTATCGTCAAACTGTAGCTTGGCTAATTTGGGAATGATGTTCATCACTAGAGGTATGTCATTAGGGATACAGGGTGTCACTAAGGAAGAACGTGCTTGCATTGGAAGCTTCACTTTCTACGCTTCTTCTCTCCTTGGTCAAAGATATTGTGGTAATAGTTTTTGCTCTTCTATGATGGTGCCGACATCTCTTCGTGGTGGTGACTTTGGTGTGTCCTCTATGGGTATGTCCTTAGGGGGTATATCTTGAGTGGCCTTTTGCTTCCTTGACCTGACCTAAGTCCTTGACGACTCCGGGATGTCCCTTTCCAACAAAAATGGTCATGGATCTGGCATTGGAATACTGACGGGTGGATTTGCAAGTGGATTCTGATCCAGGGCTACTATAGGGGCCAAGCCAGAGGCCGATGTAGGGGTCAAACTAGCCATAGGAACTGTTTGCGGTCTTGGGCACACACCATTGTTTCTGGTTCTTCTTTGTACTACTGAATCTCCAATGATGTGATCTCTTCAACAATGGGGAAAGGGGATGCTCTTGTAATGTCAGATTGATCACTGGCACTTTAAATCTAAATAACCATGCGTTTCAGCTCCCTTAATTGCAAACTCTTGTTCTCTCTTGCTCTCTCTGTGCACGTAAAAGGATCCTTGTTAATGAAGTCTCATACTTATAGGGGTGCACTCATCATGCATGAAATCATTTTATGGGAGATCGATGTCTTTTCGATCACATGGCCTACCAATTCGACACAGTCCAACATTAATTCATGTACTCGAGTTCTGAGTTGTACTTGTCAGGACAATTATGGCAAGTATGACAGATGGGACCAAAATGAATGCCGTCATTCTCCTCGAATGCATCAAATTAATGAAACCTTGCTATCATAACCACCTAAATATTTTCAGGTATCCGTGCTTTAATGACATCCAGCCTGTCATTCCCTCTTTTACTGAGATTTACATGCTTCTGTCGTAGCCATGCGACGGAAGAGTTCCCTTCCTCTCTTTCTCTCTTTTCTCTCTTATTTTTTTAATTTTTTTACGCACAATGCCACCTTACCTAGGAATTTCATGGCCATCATAGTAAGGTTTCAAGTGACTTCCATTGATCATTCCTATGATGGACATGTCATTCAGCTTATGCAATTTCACTGTGCCTGCGTCAGTGATGTGCACGACCACATATGGACCTAGCCAATGCGTCTTCAATTTACATGGATGCTTGAAGAATTAATATCATACAACAAAACAAGTCCTTCAACTTTGAATTTCTTAGCCCTGATATGGCGATCATGCCATGCTTTTTTCCTTTGCTTCTCAATGTTTTGATGGAATCCTGCGACGAAAAGTTCTTCCTCCATCTGAACGAGCTACGACAACCTTTGCTCGATGGAATTCACATCTGTCATTTTCGTCAGTGAAACAATTCTTAAGCTTGGTACAATAGACTCCTTCAGCACCACGACTTCTTTCCCATACACCAGTCTAAATGGAGTGTTCCCTATCAGTCGCTTGCAAGTCGTGCGGTATGCCCATAGCACAACTAAAAAGTTCTGATCCCAGTCATCTAGACCCACATTGCATACTTTGGTTAACGCATTCTCTAGAATATTGTTGAAGGCTTCAACCATTCCATTCGCCTGAGGATGATAGGGATTCCTTTTCCAATGTTGAATATATAATTCTATAGTTAGCTCATCAATCATTTTGTTAACAAAATGCGTACCTTGGTCACTTAGCATATTTTTTGGACGGTCGAATATGGTGATGACATTCTCAAATAAAAATTTCACTGCAGTCACAACGGTACAATCTTTAACATGTGTCGCTTCATCCCATCTGGCTAAGTAGTTTGTCGCTGTGACAATGTAGCGTGTGCCAGTTCTTTTCCCTGGTGGACTGATTGGTCCAACAAAATCAATGAACCACTTGTGGAATGCTTGAAGGGAAATATATGGCACAAGCAGTATCTTGTCACGATGTGATGGTTTTCCTGTCCTCTAGAATACATTGAAGCATCGACAAAAGCTCTTGGTATTCATATGTATGGTGGGCCAGCATAGGCTAGCTTGCAATATATTTCGCACATTTTCCTTTCCAGTGTAGTGTCCTCCCACAACACCAGCATGTGATTCACTCATTACGCACTATCGTTCACAGTCAAAGACACAACGTCACAATATTTCATCCACACCCATCTTGTATAAGTGTCCCGCAATCAACGTAAAATCAGTGGCTCTGACAACTAGATGTTTTTTCTTTACGGTGGTAATTCCTTCAGGCATATATCCTGTGCTCACAAAGTGAATGATAGCATTAAATTCCTTATTCTAATCCTCCATCATGCTGAGCGCAAATAGTTGTGTGTCGGGTAAGTTGTCCTCCAAACAGGTTGTTTCTTCGCCTCTTTCTATCCTCGATAGGTGATGAGGTCCCACATTAATTCGACCAGGTTTAACCATGACTTCAAAGTCAAATTCTTGAAACAGGAGAAGCCATCGACAGATCTTCCCCCTAAAATTGGCTTGTTGAACAGTTATTTTAAAGCCGAATGATCAGTGTACATTTTTAAATGTCCACCCAACAAGTAGTGTCGAAACTTTTGCAGTGCATATACCATGGCAAGGCCTTCCCTCTCTATTGTTGTATAATTTTTCTCTGTCGTCGACAATTTTCTGCGAGAAAAATAAATGGGGTGGTCCAACACACCCTCACCTAGTTGTGTCAAGACTATGCGGAGCGCAATAGACAACGCGCCAACATGGACGTGGAACTCCTTCTTCTAGTATAGAAATAAAAGTATTGGAGTAGTGACCATCTTGCTCTTTAATTTGTCCAAGCTTTCTTGACAAGCCTCCGTCCACTGGAACTTCACATCTTTCTTTAACAGTTTTTCCATAAGAGCAGTTATCTCTTCATATCCTCTGATGAACTTTCTATAGTAGCCTGTGTGTCCTAGAACTGATATGAGTTGCGTGACTAATGTAAGTGGTGGAAAGTCAAGGATGATCGCAACTTTTTTTGGGTCAACCAAGATTTCTTCGCAACACACGACATGAACCAATAGTACACCAAATGGTGCAAAAAAAATACATTTCTTTGAATTAAGTGCGATCTGATACTGGCGAAAATGACCCAACATCATGCGCAGAAACTCAATATGGTCTCTTACTAGACCAAATATTGTCCAATTATCAAAGTATACCTCAAGAAATTTATGTAGGAAAACTTTAAAAGAAAAAACTATTATTCTAGAAAAAATAGCAGGTATATTCTTGAGTCCAAAGGGCATTAATTTATACTGGTAGCATCCCCATTTTGTGACAAAGGTTGTTTTATGTCAATCCTCCTTCGTGATCCTGAATTGATGATATCCAGAGAAATCGTCAGTGAATGAATACATCTCCTGCCCTCCGATGCTTTCCAATACTTCGTCTGTAAATGGTGTTGGAAATGGATTATGCAGGCATGCATCATTAAGCTTCCTTAGGTTGACACAGATTCTGACTATGCATGTTGTCTTCTTATCCTAGATCACTATAGGGCTGATCCATTATGAATCTTCGTCATGTTCAATGATTCCTCCGTCGATCATGTGATCCAATTCCACTTTTACCTTTTCTTTATACCTTGTGTTCAACCTATGCGGTCACTACTTAAAGGGTTTAGCATCTGGTTTCAGGGGTATTTTCATCTCTCCTAGATCTCCTAATATTCCCTTCATCTTTGAAAATTTGGTAGGGATTAGGTATTGAAACCCATGTAGCAATTCTGTGATCTTTGATACCGTCTCATCGTCCCAATAATCTCATGTATTGGCGAACTTCGGGTTCTCCAGCGACCCAATGTTTACTTTCTTGATTTTCAGCGGCTTAAGGAACTGGTCACTTTAAATACCAGTTCCTTCAACTTCGCATGTCCCATCCGAATCTGGTATGTTTATGTTAGTCAGATCATCATCTATTTCTCCTGCCATATTGTACTAAGCCATCAACTGCTGGATAGTCACACTGCACTGGTGGGAACTGGTCACATTGACATGGATTTTGGCAAATATATTTTCCTTGATCTCTTGAATTGCAACATCTACTGTTTACTACTCGTCAGTGAATGCAAAGGTGTGTGCAAAATTAGTAACCACCTCATCCCAATCTTGAGTTCCTTGTCACAACTCCATGGATGTATTCCAGTTCTACGTGTCATTTCCAATGTATGAATGAAATGATGGACCCATTCCTATCACGGGTATTCTACGAATTCCATGCGACACTGATTGATATGCTCGACAGGGTTTGACATCCCTGTGTATCTATGAACTACTACAATGACCTCTTCGTCGGATATAACCGTTCCAACAATATTCTACATTGTGTCCATTTTGATATGTATTGCTTATGTGTACCCCACCCTTTGGCTGTCGTATATTTTAGTACATGGTTTAATGTAGAAAAGTGTTGGGATTTTGTCACCAATCCTTGAAACTCTCTTAGGAAGGTCACAAGGTTAGGTATACACTCATAGGTGGGTAGATCCCTCAACTGATTTTCCACCCGTCGCACAGACCTTGTTATCCTCGTGCATCTCCGCATAGAGACCTATGCAATCTGTTTTTCCAATTCCCCAAGGCCTCCCTTGAATCTGATGTGCATGAACTAGCACTCTTCTAGCTCAGGTTTCCATCCACTGTAGGATGTATGTAGTCATCTTTTGGGGCACTAATATTATAGATATGGTGTAGATAATCACCAAGTCCTTCATTGTAGACTAGTTCGACATACCTCTGTCCTTGTAATGGATCAATGGGTGACACTACCCTCATCTCATCATCCTCGAATGAGAGAATCCTTTTCTTGAAATTTATAATGTTTTGATTGTCTGTGGCCTAATCCATCCCCATAAACATGGGATATTGGTTTGTGTTGTCGACAATGTTAATGACTTCAAAGTCTACAAATGTGTGCAACCCCTCAATGTTTACACGGAATTGACTCAACCTACCAATTTGTAGCACCTTTTCCTGATTTGCAAGCCTCAACTAGATAGGAGAATAGTCCATGCGTGGCTTTCCCATGCTCTCCCAAGTCTTTCGTGTAAAAATATTGACGTCCGACCCCATATCCAAAATAATGTAATCCATCTCATAATCCCCTATCTGTGCAATCAATCTTAACTTGCGCCCCATTTTAAATTTCCTTTTGACATGGTTAACCGTTCTTTCAGGTTGTGACTCGACTAGGGTTTCTTCTATCAATGCTTTTAGTTTTGCGATAACATCTTTATCTTGGACTAGTTCTAAGCAACTTGAAAGAAATGACTTGAGCTTACTAACTTTTTTTGGAATCTTCCTCTAGAATAGTTGTTGGACGCGTTCAAGAATCTCCCTTACTTCTCTAGAGGTCGATGGTCATTCGGGATCAAAAAACTCTAGTCACACGTCCAAAAATACTTGCTTCAATTTTTTAACATCAAATGGTAATTTCTTTCGCGCCGTAGGTCGCACTTGCAGCTATTATTGTGGTATATTCTGATTAGCTACAGTTGCGGCACCTCCTCATGTTATGACAGAAAAACTCGATTCTCTTGGCTCAACAACAATCATTTGAACATTCAAGTTAGGATTTGGATTTTGGTTGGGATTCTATGTGGAGTTAGGACCCTCGACTGTCTGAGCTTTCCACTTCGCAATCAACTACGGACATTGCTCCACATTATGGTCCTGTGCTTTGCAATATGAACATGTCTTTGTAAGATCTTGGAAATATCTAGCATAATGGCCTGGTTTTCCACAGTTATAGCATGTAACCTGACCTATTCCTCTGCCAAACACTCCTCCTCCTCTTCCTCAAAAGTTTCCACCCCCATTTCCCTAAGTCTGAATTATCCAACTGTGACTAAATTTGCATCATACCTGCCCCACCATATCCGATCGGCAAGGATTCCAACTTCATTGCTAGTTCTAGTGCTTCCTCCTATGACACAATCTTCTGTTGCATCAAAGGAGCTCGAATGTGTGGCAAGAGTACAATAGTAAACCACTCCGTATGTTGTACATCCGACATCTGGAAACTAACTTTGGCCATAAAAATTTTAAACCACTGATCAAAATCCCATATGGATTCCATCAGTAACTGCTTTATCTCCTTGATCTCAGTGATGCACTGCGACTTAGATTTGGGTTTTCTGAACTCACAAATCATTGCGATTTGGATCTCAGTTAGGGTCTTCTGTGGGGTTTTGGCTCGTACTATACAAAAGTTCATAAACCAATCCAATGCATGGCCCTACAAAGTCATGATCATTTGCGCTTTTCTTAGGTCCACACTGTGAAATTTGCGAACCATCCAAACAGCTTCGCAAAGGAACCAATGCTTCTCTGGATCTTCAGCTCCACTCCCATTGTATGTGGGTAATCTAATATCTTCCCCTACTATTGAGTTAGCGTTGGGTTTGTCTAAAGAATGATTTAATGAAGGTGTACTCCCTTGCGCCTTAGTTGCAGTACTAGCACTATCAGTATTAACATCTCTTTCAGGAAATGAGGCTCTAGAACTTACCTATGGTGATACTCAAGGAGTGGTGTAGTTGCGTCCCAATCTCAACGTCTCTGCAGATTCTTCAGATTCTTCTGCTCCTTCAGAAATACGACTATATTCTTCCTCTTCATCGCAATACCCTTTGTCTAGCTGTGACTAAACTTCATACTCACTTTCTTCAAACAAACTAGGATTTTGTCTACCTCCTACTATCTTTCTTCTCTTTCCTGACTTGAATCTCCTTCCGCTTCTTAGGAATCTAGCTTCTAGCTCAGGATCTTTACTTCCTAGGAACATCTCATCTCACCATCTCCCATTGTCTCTATAGGTTTCCTGCGACATATCCCCCCTTCTGGACATGCGACTCAACTGCTTAACTGTAAAATACCCTTCTCATAGACGAGCATCTTTATCCATGTATTTATAGACAACAAATACCTTCTTCGGAGTCGTTGGAAAAAATTTCTTTCAGCCTCACTATATGAGGTTATCGTCTCTACTTCAAACTCAGTAATATATCCTTGTAAATTACTGTCGACCCAAAAATCAACAACACTAGAGATGGAGTTACTTACACTGGTTGGCTCATGAATCAATTGAGCACTCCACTCGACCGTTTCTCTTCTTTGGAAATTTTTCTGTCGAGTTGCCAATATTGACAGCCAATCAGTCAACACACTAGGAAACTCTGTAAAGAAGATCTCTTGAATATCAAAGTATATGTATTGGTCCAACCAATTTTCTGCACTCAACTATGACTTTGCGCTCTCTTGTTATGCAAATGAAAACGTCTTAGACTCCAGCCAATCCTTGATTTCCTTCTTTGTCAGATGCCACAACATTTCCCTTGACAAAATGATTAAAATTCCCAGACATAGAACCATTTGTTGGCCTACTTTTCCCCACTTGTGTGACCCAGGTTCAACAACAACACAAAACCAACAAAACACCCAAACACATCGACCTGATGGAGGAAGCTCAACTGACAACACTTGCAAGGCAGGAACAATCTCACCTGAGATATCTTAATGTGTAACTTCTAGAACCATGTTTTTGCGGTTAGTGATGGATTATAGTCCCTTAGAGTGCAACCAAGGCACTCAATAGAGATGGAGGGTTGGATTCTTTTACTACTCGATGGCAACGCAATAGTGTGACACAGCTAGCTTGCGACATAACCTTTTCCTTAAAACCTTAACAACTAGTGCAATAGTGTGATGCAATTGATTCCTTAATAGAAAATGATCATGCTACGACTTATATTATGACTTAATAGTGTTTAAACATGAACTATTACACAATGCTTCGTCGATGCTTAGATACCCATTCATTCACTGCTTATCGGTATTGCAACATTCATTCAAGATATAACCATAAATAATGCAATATAATCAAACATTCAACAAAACATTCAATCATTCATTAACACAGGAAATAACATGGAACCCCATCTAGGAAAAACCACCAAGGTGCTCTTCTTCTAGCATGAAAAATATAGGTAGCACCTTGCAATATCTGACTTACAGACTGTTTTAAGATATGTCTTTTGGCTCAGACTCTTCTTGCTATCATGCTCTATGGTTTATTCTTCTATCTACTCCTACTAATCCACACACATCTTGGATCAACTCTTCTACTTTACTGTCTACGCACTCAGCTGCAGAATGAATATACAAAACGGTCTGCGCACTCAGCTACAGATCCGCAGCTCAACAGCCTTCCTCTATCAGAATCCTCTTTGATTTCTCCTTACAACTCTTCTAACATACTAACTAACAAGCTATGAAGTTATTATACTATTCAACTCGTAGTGAAGCTAACCCTTATATAGAGCAGCTTCCTCTTATTTATATAAATTACAAGACCACTAAGGGTCGACTAAGTACAACTCAATTATTACATTCAGAAGTAGCTACAAAATATCTTCTAATACATTTATGACATGCCATAGTGACAAAAAACCTCCTGCATTGTATTGATCATGGCCATAACTAGTCGTGGAAATTTCTTTCAGCCTGTTTGTGCAGGATATAACTAGCCACAAAAACCTGTCCTTTAGTCTTCTGCCAACTCTGACTCCTGCAGTCTTCTGTCCTGCTGCTTCTCTACCTTAACTCTTCTACCTTCCAAACTTCCATTGAATCTAGGTCCACTTTCCTCGTCACATATTCCTTTGCTTTGTGCTTCCTTTTCATCATTTTCCTACCTTTATTGCATCACACGCCCGCTTTTCCTCTTGCGCTTGCACTTCAAGTTCTTCCTTGTGCACTTTTCCTGGCCCAACAAGAGGCCTTCACATGTGTGAAGATAGAAGTGGGAACCTTATGTATCTTTTGTTTTCTAGTATATATTCATGTTCCATAGTGAAAGAGGATGAAGCTATAACCTTCAAGTAAGAAGGGAAAATTTGTGGGATACAATGAGTTTTCAAAGTCTTACAGGATTTACATCAGGGGAACAAGGTCAGAAGGGATGTCTCCTTTGAAGAGGAGGTGGATTCCAAAAATTCCAGAGGATCCGATATAGATATTTATCATGATGAGTTGGTAGCTCCAAAGGAGATGATATCATTTCCCCATTCAGTTGTTTAGAGGGAGCCAACTAAGAAAGCTAATCCAATTAATCACATTGATCTAGTAGAACCAATTGATGTTCCTAGAGATGTTATAGCGGGATAGAAGACACCTACATGGGAACTACACACATTCCATGATGTATAGGGTCATGGAGCACCCCGTGCTACTTTCAAATAAAGAAAGAGAGATCAGATATTCTTGATCTATTTAGCCTTGGTGAGCCACATCGTTGATTTAGGGCCATTGTGCTATGAGGAGGATTCTATCCAGCAAGTATAAAAGGATTCAATGACAAAGGAATAGCAATATATCATGAAGATGATGTGTGGGAAATTGTGCAGATGCTTGAGAGGAATTAAATAGTGACTTCTAAGTGGATTTACAAAATCAAGCATGGAGAAAATTCCAGTGTTGGAAAATACAAGGCTACATATGTGGCTAAAGAATTCTCTTAGAAAGATGGAGTTGATTATGACGAGACATTTTCCCTCATGGCTCGATACACTTCCATCAGAATGGTTATTTCTATTGCTTTAATTATGGGAAATAAGTTGCATTAGATGGATGTTACAATGACCTTCCTCAATGGTGTAATTGAGGAAAATGTATTTATTGAGCATCCAAAGGGTTTTTTGATCCATGGGAAGAAGTCCCATGTATTTAGGATGAAGAATTCCTTATATGGACTCAAGCAAGCACCATGTGCTTGGTATTCTCATATTTATGGTTATTTGGTGAGCTTCGGATTTAGGAATGGTGATGCAAACCCTAACCTTTACTACAAGGTTGTGGATGGTGATCCATTGATTTTAGTACTCTATGTTGATGATCTATTTTCTCACCAAAGCTAAGAATCTGATTGAATGGTGTAATAAGAAACTATCCTCTAAATATGAAATGAAGGAACTTGGATTGATGCACCACTTATTAGGACTAGAAGTGTGGCAGAAGAAAGATGAGATTTTCCTAACCAAGGAAAGTAAACCATGGACATAATAAGGATATTTGCGATGTCGGCCTGTAAGTCCATGGGCACACTAATGGACTCAAATATGATGACATATTATTTTTTCTATTCATATTTTATCAATCACACCATGTATCGATAGTTGATTGTATCATTAATGTATTTGGTCAACACTAGATCATATATTTGTTTTGCAGTTGGTGCACTTAGCAAGTTTATGTGTGGATGTAGAGAGGTTAACTAGGTTTCTACAAGATATGTGTTGAGATAATTATGTGACACTATGAGATATGGCCTAAGATATATTTCTAGTGGTGACATGATATTACATGGGTATTCTAATTCTGATTGTGTTAGGAGTGATGTGGATAGGAGGAGCACCTCCTAGTGTTGATTCAACTTGGGATCTGTCATGATTTCCTGGTGTAGGAGGAAGAAAACCTCAATAGAAATTAGTGCTACAAAGGCCAAATATTTTGTAGTATGTGTTGCATCTGAGGAAGCTATGTGGCTCTTGAAACTCCTTACAAGATTTTTTGTCTAGTATTTAAAGCCAACATTGATTCACCATGAAAAACAAAACTATATGTATCTAGTAGTGAATCCAATATTCCATGATAAGCCAAAGCATATCGAGATTCAATATCACTACATTCATGATATGATGCAGAAAGGTGTCTTTGAGATACAATATGATTCTAAATATGACCATATTACTCACATTCTTACCAAGCCTCTTCTTAGGATAAAGTTTGCATACTTTTGTGAAAGTCTTAGAGGAGCAGAGAATTTTTCTTGCACTTAGAGGGAAGCTTGGTATTCTAGTATCTTCTCCTAGAAACCCTATGATGGAATGGGGAGATAATTCTCACGTTGAGTCCCTCATTAAGAGGGAAGGTTGATTTTAATCATGTACACTTTGAGAAGGAGTGAGGAGATTGGTCCCATGGTCATTTCCCTTGCTAAGAGGGAGGGTTGATTCTCTTACATTCTTTTAGGCACTTTGTGATGGAGTGGGATATATCTTAGAAACCCTGAGAAGGGGTGGAGAGGCCACTGCATTCTTTTGGACACTCTAGGAAGGAGTGGGAACATCTCTTAGACACCCTAAGAAGGGGTGGATATTACATTTCATTCTTCCAGAAACTTTGAGAAGGGGTGGGAAGATATTTTGGAAATCTTGAGAAGGGGTGGAGAGGTCAACACATTCTTCAATATACTCTAAGAAGGAGTGGTGAGATATCTCAAAAATCCTAAGAAAGGATGGATATATTTAATGCATTCTCCTAGACACTATGAGATCGAATGGGGGATATCCCTTATACACTCCATGATGGGGTGGAGACGATGGTGCATATTAGCATATATTACATGTACGATGGACCTGAACCAATTGATTGAGCTAGTGCATGTGGACTCCCCGATGGAATAAGTTGAGTTGTTACATGTGGACTCCCTGATGGATTCAGTTGAGTTGTTGACTCCTTGATGAAATAAGTTTAGTTATTGCATGTGGAATCCCCGATGGACTAGGTTGAGCTATTGACTCCTCGATGGACTTCGTTGAGTTTTTTCATTTTCCCCAATGGACTAGGTTGAGCTAATGCATGTTGAATCCCTAATGGATTGGATAGATTTGTTAACACTTCTTGATGGAAGAGATTGCATTGGAAGAAATTTCTTATGATATAGAGATTTTTGAGATATCCATGATGTACAAATGATATCCAAATGTGTTCCAGGATGATGACACCTCCCTCTCTAAGAGGGATTGTTGATGTGCTATCCATGTGAGGCATCCTCATAGATTCAGATCCCAAAGAAACATAAATATGACACACAATATGCAATTTAGAATGCAATTCACATTAGAATAATAAGGCAAGTTGGATCGACTTGAAAAGTAAAATTGAACATAATAAAGTATAAATAGAAGGTTCCCTCACTCATTTCTCATCAAGCAAATTTGCTCCTCTCAAGAAGAATTTCATTACTTTTTAAGAAGTATTCTATTGTTCACCATCTTGGAGGAGGTTCTCATTTGAATCGTGGGGTTTATATTTCTTCTATATGTGATCTATGTATCTAAATCTACACTATTCTCTAAACTAATTATCTTTATTAGAAGGTTGTTGGGTTTTCTCCCTTAGTGGTTTCCAAAATCAAAATATTTGTGTCTACTATTTCTATGCTTGGTTATTCTCTTAGTGATTATATTATTGTGATGTAATTCAAATTATACTAATATAAATAAAATCTATTGCTTTCATACAATTAAGAATCAACATTGGAAAGTAGAGATCCTATAAAAGCAGTATTCCAAAATAGAAAAAATAGAGAAGAAATTTCTCTAGATTCAGAAGGTTTGAGCTAGCCATGGATGATAGGCCATCATGTAATTATTTTTAGTGAGGAAACCATCCGTTGGACTCATGCTTTTGGTTTTTGAGATGTTGTCATAATTTTGTAGAAATTAAGATCATTGTGTGGAGCAACTTGTCTTCTTCTTAGTTTGTTGTATTTTCTCTTGTATTTACATAACCTTTCTTCTCTACAAATGTTTCATGAAATAAGGGATTTGCACAAGAATCTAGCAATTATTTAAAGTCATTAAGTATGGATATTTTGTTAAATGAAGAAAGTAGTATTCTAGATATTTCAATTTCAATTGACCTCTGGCGTGTTCTCTAGATGTGCATTTATAATAGAAAAGAACTTCAAGCTCGACTGACTCTTTGTTTATTTTAGGTGCATTGTGTTCACAAGTTGATTCATGAAGATTTTGCAGCATGTCAAGAACTAGTAAATTCTTTGTTTTAAATCTCAACACGTCCATTCACCCTAAAGCTTAGGAACCTATCTAGGAGGTTCTCCTCGTATTCCTCTTGTTTCACCTCCTAACTTCATCCTCATTTAGTTTTTGTTCCATTCAATTAAGTTACTCTACAACTAATATTATGTCTAATTTCGTTTTTAAATATTTTGTTTCTCACTCCATGCCCATTGTATAGGACCCTGTACTGAAGGTTTTCATATCTCAGTTCCATACCTACTATTGATTGCTTCCAACCACAAATTATTTTCTCCATTTTGTTAATTTTGTCCCTTCTTTGTGATCACCTTATGGTATAATAACCTTTGTCTCTATGTAGGTAGAAAGTATTATATTAGTAATCTTCTGAGGGAGGCCCCTATGACCTTAGTGCCATCTAAAGTTCTAATGCCTTGTTGAATGATCATGCCTGAGTTTTTTCCAAGAATCTTGATACAACATTGGGGATAACATGAAAATTATGCCATTGTTAAGGTATCAAAAGTGAAAGAAAGTTTCCCTAGGAATAATGAAAAAGGTTAAAGATCAGAATATTGAAGGTGAATGAGTGTTAGGAATGGGATGTTGATATATTCGCCTTGGTAATTATACATTCAAGTGATTCCACTGAGGATCATACTCATGTTCAATGAAAAGTTCAATTGGTGCAAGGTATTCTCCTTTAAAATTTTCAAATACAATAGTATTTCCACATGTTATGTTTGATCTTGAAGATTATGGTGTAGTTTTGATCATATTTTATTGAGATGATTCAGTAACAACTAAAGTGCACATTTATTTATTTCAAGATTTAACTCATATGTTGGAAATATAACATGAGGATGTGTTCGTGACATTCTTTCATGGTTCTTTGAAAGGAGGATGTAAAGAATGTTAAAAAAAATTACCTCTAAGTTCCATTGGTTCTCTCATGGACGTTTGTGAAATTTTCTTGAACGTATGGACTAGAAAGAAAGTGTTTAGAGAAGTAGATAAAATAGATCTTGCATAGTAGATTGCTAGAAATGAAAGAACATCTAAGCATGAAGGTTTCAACTCTACATCTCTAGAAGGAAAGGTTAATAATGCATATGAATAAATTCAAGAAAATAATATTCCTCGCATTTCTCCACCATAAGGAAATCAAGAACTGCTATAGTGTATTGAACCTCATACAAATCTAGTCGGTTCATCTGATTTTCAAGATCCTTTGGTTCTTCATGCTTTAAGGACTATGTATCTATAATCTCAAAAAAAATTAGTTGAGGAAAACTAAAGTAGCGAAGGTTTGATATTATCATATATTAATGGTTTCATAATGAAAGAAACTTTGGTTGAAATACTTTGTCCTCAAAATTTTAAATATCAACTACAATTTCAATAATTTAATGTTTTATCAATGATTCAAGATGAAAAAATATTTCCTCATAATCAACTTGTCTTTGATGAGCATGAAGAATCATAGGAAAATTTTATGCAAGATCAACAGCTAATAGTTCCTTCTCAAGAATCAAGAAGAAAAAGGGTTGAAAATAAAATATGTGCAGGCAATTGTCCAGCTCCAATGGTCGAGTTCAAATGTGTAATGGTCAAGTTCAAATGTGTAGAAGAGGAAGAAGTATTTTAGGTAGAATTAAATCATACATAAAATAGATATTTCTTATACTGATAAGATTGTCCCTATTAATTTTTAAGATCATGTAGTAGTGTGTTTAAAATCCTTAGTAGGACTAACCTTTTCATTGTTCATATCATCTAATTTTAGATTTCCATAGTTTCATAATGTGTTGTCTCTCTTTCTGCTTTTCTTTTTCTATGTTAGTAAAAGAGAGATTTTGTATATATGAAGCAATGCTTCGATAGATCCATTGGAAAGCTTATTTAACTTGAGATAGTGAAATATTTGTAGGAATAGGGGTATAATAAGATAAATTTAAGTACATACTTTTGATTTTAATTAGGTAATCCTTTCATTTTGTTGTATTTGAGGAATCTCATTTATGCTTATAGTAAAAACCAAAGAATTTTTGTAGGCAGGTATGGATATAGTTTTGTCTTTGATTTTTGAGTTAGATATCGAGCAGTATCAAGTTTTAAATTTTTTATAGAGGAACTGTCAGTGCAGTTCTGAACAGATAACCTGCATCTATTATTCTCACGAATTCTATGTTAGTATCTATTTACAAAGCAAGCTATTGTCCCCTTATAGCTGATGTTGGTTCAGTAATTTTCCTACAGAAAAATGAGTTGGTAAATTGGCTCTTAAGACCGAGGGCGAGTCCAACGAGAGCCAAGGATTTTAAAGTGTATGTTAGATCAGGTGTTTTTCTATGGCTTCTATGCTATCCAATATTGACCTTATGTTCTCGATAGTTCTGTCATTAAAATTCATAATATCGGTTTCCAATGAAAGGATTTTAATTGAGTTTACTGACTTCGACATCCCGGTCACAGAATTCGGATCTTCCAACCTCAAAAGTCATAATTCATGATGGGTATGAGCTTCCTCATCATTGGTCATGTTGATACCTACATTGGTAAGTCAAAATGACATCACCTAGGTTCTAAGTGTAATACAGTAGAGCACCATTGATCTAAAGTTAGATAAACAATCATGTTGAATAACTCAACAGGAAGATGAATCCATGATGAAGAGGTGGCATCCTAATCAAGGAAGTGGAACATAAGAGATCAACCATTGACATCGATAGAAACAAAGCAAAGTGATCCAACTTTAATTCACCTTTTCGAGGATTTAAATATGACAGGGAAGGACACATGTCATGTTTTGGTTGATAAATCCTTATCCATACTTTTTTACAAAACTGCTTAGCACATTGGGATTTGTGGTTTATCCATATCCTTATTGGTATTTGTGAGACCCTCCAACTTGATAAAAGATCAAGCCACTATCATGTCACCCCATTCAAAAGGAATAACCTGTTAGCATTCTGTAATTTTCCTATGGTTGTGGTAGAAAGTCACAAGGGTAACCATTTCAACCAATCTTTAGACTGTATCCTAGTTGATATAGTCAGAGAGGGCTCTCTCTTGTCATGGAATAATTCACATATACATATGGCTTTAAACAAGCATGCAAAAGGTTAGATTTATTCTTGTAACAGAGTGGTTTGTAAATTAAATATTGAAAGAAAGACAAATAATAAAACATTGGGAGATGGAGTCACAGTATGAAACGTTTAAGGACATTACAGCAGATAATGAAAAGGGAATTTCCCTTCTATATTATGAGGAAAAGTAAGCACACCATTCAGTTAAATATCTTTAAGCGGTGGTAGCAGAGAGGAAAAAATCCTGGCATGACAATGGGAACCTATTGTAGGATGAATCCCTTGTAACACCTTTAGCAGAATCATAAAATGAGGGAAATGGCAGAGGTGGAGCATCTAAATGTGGATGAATTCCATAACAACCATTACAAACACATTAACGAATTCTACATTTGATGAAAACAATGCTTAAAGAAAGGAATTATTCTCGTACAAATAGAAAGCATTTTTCCAGAAAATAACATATATCAAAATGGCATAATAGAGAGCACAAACTAAACATAGACACCTTGATGAATCTCATAACCGTGGAGAAGCGTTTTCATTACTACTCCCAAAAATGTTTACAGAGCTACAATATGATGCTGAGGCCATAAAAATGAAAGTCAATCCAATGTCTGTCCTCCTCTGAGGAGGTTATATTTATAATTTGAATTATGCCCGGGATATGTCCTGAAACAAAGTATCAAAATTGGTTACAAAATGGGGATTGAATCCCGAATCATTATAACTCATCCTAATAAATTTCCAGGAATGAAAAACTCATCATGATTGATAATTGCAAAGGGAAGTATGTTGTGACAGCTATATTTAATCAAAATTGCACGTGGTGTATGGGGTGTAGGATTACTTGCTTTGACAATGACGTTGTAGCATTTTTCTAATGACTTAATTCCTCATGTTCACATTCTGATGTATAGGATTGAATTGGTCATGAGACCTTTCATGCTTCTAGCCCTTATGCCTTTTCTGTATTCCAGAAACATGTTCTGCCTGAATTCACCGCTGGAAGGAAGGTTTATGTTCCTTCTATATTTGTCCCTCTGTCTGATATCTCTGCCTCCTAGTAATGCTATCATTTGCATAGACTCATAGGAGACAACCCTATCTTTAAACGGTACTGATTCCTTAATGGGATTTCCACTCTTGTCAACTTCTTCTACCGGTATTAGATCCTTCCTATAAGACATGTCATCACAACACTTCCTGAGGCTCATAATCATCCTATATGAAGTTGGCAATATGAGTGCAAGCCAATGATGATAAATTCCTCCGCTCCTTTCTCCCCACGTTCGAACATTCGTTCATACCGTCAACCCATAATAATGGATACTCAGTACCATGGAAATGGTGTCCACGACCTTGTCTGGAGGTTTCATAGGGATGCTTTTAGGACTGGGAACTCCAGGCACTGCTCCCATAGTGGTGTGGCAATTTATCAGGACATCATGGTCTTTACCAGCATCAAAAAACCTTTCTAGCACAATGAACACCTTTACCTTGATGGTTGGGGCTGTTAACGCATGAAGTCCAGGTAGGGGATGCGTTTCCAGGTGTCGTCTATCAACCAATAAAGTGCATCGAATAAAGAATCTCTCAACCACAAAAACTATAACAGGTCCCATATCAGGATTCCCAGGATCCTCATCAGAGTAATAGAAGCCATCCTACTCGTCAACAACATTCATTTTCTCTATATCTTAGAACGAGTCGAATGGTGGAATTATAACGAGCTGGGCAGTTGAGCTCAGCTATGAGCCTGTCAAATCTTCACACGGCAGTGGCATGATGACAACATGATGATCACATGGGCTCCTAATACGACTGCGTCATGTGAAGATTCCAACTATGCTTCCCTTTTTCAGTGCGGCTTCCCAATATTACTGGCCGAAGTGACCTTCGGCCTCACCTTTAAGTAGTCTTGGGATTTCTCATGATGCATGGATTTGACATTAGGCATCTCATTGATTCCTCCTTGCGTGAACATGGTACCCTTTGGTTTTTAGTTCCCCCTTCCTCGTTTCTATATGGCATGGAAAGGCCATACCTACACTCTACTGCCAACTTGTTTCGGAGCTCATCCTTCTTACACGTGTCTAGCCACAAGGCTAGGATTCCAAGATGTGACCTATGTCGTCGATACTCCTTTCCTTGTCCTCCATTTTGCAGCTCTTCCCCTCCTTATCTCTCCCGGTGTCTTCGGACAGAGAAACAGACTTTGGCCGTGGATCTCCTCTATGCCAGATCTTGACCGTTCAACCATGTGGCCCTTACCCTGCTTCGTGATCTGCCTGCTGGTTAACCTTTGCGTGTGTCCTTATCGCAAAGTAGATCATGGACGTTGGTTGATTAGCCTACCGAATATCTGCACCTTTGCATTATGAAAATAGTTGGGATCGTTGATTGGATCCTTTCCAAATCGTCGTGATTCCAAAGCATGGGGCCTTCCGACACTTCATGATGATCCTCTATATTATCCAGTGTGCTAGTTAGGGGCGGTGAAAAGACTCTCATCTGCATATCTTTCTCATCGAGGATCCCAACCGTTAAATATGTGTAGGCTCTCCTGGGAATCGCAACCACGACGCACCCTTATCTTCCCAGTGCCTTTCATTGCACACACCGTTCATTACCATCGATCTTCGCTGCCAGCTCATCCGACGACTAATATTACTTGATTCTTACTCCGGTGTTTCCTATTTCAATTTTATGTTCCATGGGATAACCCAGTAACTCGCTCAAGCTTGGGATAAGCTTCCTCGACGATCCTAAAATCATCAAACATAGTGAGTTATTTCCTATACCCCCTTCTGTAAGGAAACTACTGCAGACGCCTATCCAAAATTTAGCATGAGTGCTAAGAACAGCTCCAACTCAGGGATTCTATCCTCCCTATGAGGTAGCAAATAACCTACATAGATCATGTCTTTGATCCATTTGGTCGGCTTGTGATTATTTCCTGAAAACTCCCCAATGTACTCTAAAAACAAAAACCGAATAGATAATAAAAACAAAATGGAATAATTGCTCAAAGGGAATGCTCTCCATGTCGAGCTTATTCATTCCTACATACCTTACCTACATGAGAATTTCTGCCCATTCAAGGGACTTCTGACTTCCAGTGAGGCCAATCAAGCAGGTGATTACATATGTGAATTCTTTCCCCGTGCTTGATCAAGAACCGTAACATGGAGCAGAATGGTAGGAGGTTGTTTTTGAACCTTTGGCTCTTCATGCACATGATTAAACCACCATTCCTAACATATAGCTTCTCCACATGTGTAGCCACTAAGCCATGATAACCTTTTGGAAATTCTGCTATATGCCTGTCGTGACAAAACTGCTCCACGTATTTAGCCACTGGATGATAAAACCCATGACTGTCTTCCACTTCTTCTGGAATTTGTTCGCTCCATAATCATTTCTCCAAGTGTAACTCCCCCTGCATACTTCCAAGTTGTTGTCTGAAATACTCATGCAAAAGAATCTCTTGTTCACCCGTACTTGAGACCTTAGTTTCCCTATCCCAAAAGCCAGAGCCCAAACCTCATTGTTCCTTATGCACTTCACAGGGAATGTCTTCTCTAAAATCAAGTGAAATGTGCTCCTTCTGGTCTAAGTCTCATGTACTAGAAGAGTAGGAAGAGATATCCCATTTGCGACCTTCATCCTCCGAGTATTCGTTCTCATATTTATCATACAGGGCAGGCCTGAAAACTTCCTCAAAAACCTCACGGACAGGGCCTACAACAGGCAGGATACTTTCTTCACCAAATGAATTATAATATTCCTCCTATGTATCCCTAGCCTGCCCCTCTGTGTGATCATGAAGGGGAGATATAGGATGCACTGCAGATTCCGTGTGTTCACCCCCTTCACCCTACATCCTAAAAAATTCCATGACATCACTCATCACCCCCATCTTCTTCATCGGATTAGAGACCTTTAATATTTGTATCAGGAAATCAAATGAGGAAAATTATAATGGCAGGAAGTTACCTTCCTCCTGCTGAATGTATTCTTCATGGGAAGCAACATGGGGAGGTGGAGGAGACTTTAGTTGTTTGTCCTCTTCCTTTTCCACCAGTAGAGGAGGCCTCGTATGTTCCTACAGATAGTCACGTGTTTTTTGGGCTTGCTCAAAATGAAAAGGTCCTCTAAATTCCCAATTTATTATGGGAGAGGGGTTGTGTTCCATCTTGATTCTTTCCATCCACCTTTCTATGGCCTCTATCAACTCATTCATCCTGGCCTTTGGCATTCTAGAGGAAGGAAGCTGGGTGATATATTCATTCTTTCTTCTTTCTTCTTCTTCTCTCTCATTCCACCTAGCAGTAGTTAGGTTCATTTCTACCTATATGGCATCGTTTATCATGTTTTCTAGTGAGACTGACCTTCTTTCGCTCATCCATAAGGTGAATTTGCTATCAAAAGATTCAGCATACTGGAGTTGGGAAGCACTAGGAGGAGGTTTGAACTCAGATGGGATAGTGTTATATATTTCATAAATATGTCAGAGAGTTCATGGACAGACTCACTCTCTCCCCTTCTCATGGAATAGAACTGGGACAAACACCTCCTGGGGTATTTCCATTCTTCCCATTTTTCTTTAAAGGAATATTCAAAATCCTGATAGTTTAGAATGGAGTTTTCTGGAAGGCTAGTGGACCATCTTCTTGCCTCTCCGGCCAGGATTTGAGCAAATAGTTTGACCCTAACGTCATCATGGTATACCTATTCTAGTTCGATCCATTCTACAAACCATCCCGAATGCTCCTCAGTTGAATACCCCTTCTTACCAGTAAATTGTTTAATCCTTTGGGCATACCCTTGGGGGAGGTCATGGAGAACTACATGGAGAAGTATGGGGGAAAACCATTTAGTATTTGTTGGGGTTTTAGCAGGGATTTCAGGAGGGACTATATAACTGAATGATGAAGACTCTCAGAGATCTAGAGTTGGGGAGGGTAAGGTCACAGCCGCAGATGTTCCTTTGACCATAGAGTTTAATGTGACCCATTCAAGGGAAGGAAGAGGGAATTCCGGATCAAAAGGGACTGGAGATCCCTTTTGGGGGGCTTAGAGAAGGGCATAGGGTCGATAATAACCTCACGAGTCTCATAGGGATGATTATTTCCCTTTTGGGGCTCGGATGAAGGGTTTTGGTCTGAATCATATGTACGGGGCGAAGGGGATTTCTCGGCCCTTAAAGAAGGATATACATGGGTGGACCTATGGTATTGTCTTGAGCATGAAAGATATTGGAAAATTATTTTGGCCATCCTAGGGAAAGATATGAAAATCTGCACTAGGAAGGACAAGATTTCTTGGACAAAAACAGCCGAGTACCTCATTCTTCACCATGCCCTTCTAGGATTTGCTATATTGGGCTCAATGTCCCCAGTGGAGTCACCATGGAACCTTTGAAGATCTTTGCAGCTTCTAGCTGGTCAGTGTTCCCAGTGGAGTCACCTTAAAAGGCTTTGAGTGGAGTCGCTAGAGAATATACAACCAATATGTTTCTAGGATCGGCTACTCAACCAGGTCGTAGAACAAAGCAATTTCATTTTTTGCAGGGATGATTTTCCCTTTCGGTGCTCGACAATGGTGCCAAGATGTTAGCACCCTATAATTTTCCCATGGTTGTAGTAGGAATGCATAGGCATCACCATTTCAACCAATATTTAGACTGTATCCTATCCGATATAGTCAGAGAGGGCTCTCTCTTGTCACAAAAGAATTCACATATACATATGGCTTTAAACAAGCATGCAGAAGGATAGATTTCTACTGGTGATAGAGTGGTTTGTAAATTAAAGATTGAACGACTAACACATAATAAACCATTGGGCGGTGGAGTCACAGTCTGAAACATTTAAGGACATTACAACAGATAATGAAAAATTAATTTATCTTCTGTATTATGAGGCAAAGTAAGCGCAACATTCAGTTAAATATCTTTAAGTGGTGGTAGCAGAGAGGAGAAAATCCTGACATGACAAGGGGCACCCATTGAAGGATGAATCCCTTGCAACACCTTTAGAAGAATCACAAAATGAGGGAAATGGCAGAGGTGGAGCATCTAACTGTGGATGAATTCCATAATAACCATTACAAACACATTAACAAATGCTACATCTGATGAAAAGAGTGCTTACATAAATGAATTCTTCTCATACAACTAGAAAGAATTTTTGCAGAAAATAACATATATGAAAATGGCATAAAAGAGATGTTATATTTTTATCATTTAAGCTAGCATTAACTTAGGATCTTAACTAAGAGAATAAAAAGCACAGCAATCAAGCACATAAGACAATGAACACAAAGATTTTCCTTGGGGAAACCATAAAGGTGAAAACCCCGCAACTTCCTCAGAGATAGAATCAACACCAAATAACAAAGCCCCAAAAACAGTAAGATGATATCCCGACAACAGTAGCCTCTTTCTTTCTAACCCCAGCAACTTCTTCTTCCTTAGCTATGCGCTACAACCGAGTGTGAGTGAGTGTGTGATAAATAGAGAGGCTCAGTCTCTATTTATACTAATTCCTAACTTGACAATGACTCACTAGGGCCGAATTCTCTAGGAGAGTCTAATAACCCTAGTGCCCCAGAACTGCGGGGACTTTAACCCTTGAACAATAGGAGGGTTACCCACAATGACTTGACATGACTTGTTTACATTATAGAACTTCCCGATAGGAACATCGAGGCATGACATGACTCAAATACATTATAAACACTTCCTAGAATAAACATCGGGGTACAAGACATAAAATATACAAGTGAATACATTCTGAAGTTACAAATACATCAACACTCCCTCTTAACTAGGAAGGTATTCTTTTGACACAATTTTCAACACCGGTCTTCTTCTCTATATCGACTGGATCATCTCGTCACCTTCATCTTCAAGTTGTCTTCATCTTCAAGTTGTCTTCATCTTCAAGTATTCTTCATCTTCAAGTCATCATCATCTTTAAGTCTTATTCATCTTCAAGTCACCTTCATCTTCAAGTCTTCTTCTAAGTCATCTTCTTCTTCAAGTCTTCTTCATCACAGGATATAGATCATCATGACTGCTAGATCATCACTGCTATATCATCATCACTATATCATCATCAAATCTAGATCATAACTTGATATGGATCATCATCACATCTGTATCATCACTTGATTTAGATCATCATCAAGTATGGATCATCATCATCGGTGCTATCTCATAATGGTTCTATCTCTCGATTCTTCTCATCACAAGAAGTTCTAGAGAGCCAGCCCTTTTTCATGCTAGTTGTAGGCCTACCCTTCATGTAGGTCTTCAGCACTTATATTTGACCCTAAGTATGAATGTCCCACTGAGCTCTTACATCTGACCTCATCTTGTCAGAAAGGCATGCCCAACATTCACATCTGACCTCATCTTGTCAGAAATGCCCAACACTCACATCTGACCATGTGTAAACACATCACACCAGAATGGCTCAACACTTACATCCGACCTCATCTTGTCGAAAAGGCTCTACACTTACATCTAACCTCATCTTGTCAGAAAGAATGCACTTACATCTGACCTCATCTTTTCAAAAAGGCTCTGCACTTACGTTCGAAAACATTACATTGAAAGGGCTCTCAGTCCCATACTGAGGATTCCTGGTAACTGACCAGGTGCCTCCATTCTCCCAGAGAATGGCATCAGCCCTTATATCTGATCAAGTGGGAACACATCCCTCAATCACATCAGAATGGCCATGCACTCACATCTAATCATGTACGACTACGTCCCACAGTCATACCAAAATGGCCCTCAGTCCTAGACTAAGTATTCCTGGTAACTGACCAGGTGCCTCCATTCCAAGAATGGCATTCAACACTTATATCTGATCATGTAGGAACCAATCCTATAGTCACATTAGAATGGCTCAGCACTCACATCTGACATGGAAGGAACCAAATCCTCTCACCATGACAGAATGGCTCAGCCCTTACATCTGAACATGGAAGGAACCTAATCCTCTCACCATGTCAGAATGGATCTAGGTCTCATCATTTCCCCCTGGAGGGAACCTCGATCTAGAGAACACCAAGCTTCTACCTGAAGTACTCAAACTTCACTCTAGCCAATGGATTTGTCAACACATCAGCTATCTATTCGTCCATCGCAACATACTGGAGCTTTACTACTCCTCTCTGCACCATATCCCTGATATAGTGATACTTGATCTCGATATGCTTTGACTTGTCATGGAACACTAGGTTCTCTGACAACTTCACACAACTCTGGTTGTCGCAATATATACAAGTAGCATCCAACTGGAGATCAAATAAATCAGACAGTAGCTTTCTCAACCACACTGCCTCGCAACTAGCTGAACAAGTTGCAACATATTCTTCTTTAGCAGTACTTAGTACCACATTGGACTCCTTCCTACTAAACCAATAGATCATACATGATCCCATACTATAGCAGCATCCTGAAGTGCTCTTCCTATCGATGGCACTACCTTCCCAATATGAATCAACATAACCTTCCAGGTTAATCTTCTGATTTGCCTCATACTTGAGTCCATAATCAACTGTACCCTTCAGGTACCTTAGAATATGCTTTGCACCAACCAAGTGAACATGTCTTGGATTTGTCAAAAACTGGCTCAAGGTGTTTACAACAAAGCAAATATTTGGTCTCGTGTTTGTTAGGTACATCAAGGACCCAATCATCTGACAATACATCGTAGCATCAACCGCTTCTAATGAAGCATCACTCAATAGCTTCAGGTTCGATGCCATAGGTGTGGTTATGGCCTTGCAGTGCATCATCCCGAATCTCTTCAGAATCTCTACTGCATACTTCCCTTGTCAAAGGAAGATTCCATCCACATTATGCCACACCTCCATGCCTAAGAAATAGTGCATCATACCCAACTATTTCATTTCAAACTTGGTAGCAAGTTTCCTCTTCATATCAACGATCAACCCATCCATACCTATTACAAACAGATCATCCACATACAGTAGGAGTATCACTATATTTCCATCTTCAACCTTGTAGTAAAGGTTGGAATCTGCTTTACTCTTTGTAAAGACCAAACTGGATAAAAAGCCATCAATTCTGCCGTACCATGTCCTGGGTGCCTATTTCAAACCATATAGGGCTTTGTTCAATCTACACACATGAGACTCCCTGTCATGTGTCTCAAAACTGAGTGGCTGCTCCACATACACTTCCTCTTCTACTACACCATTCAAGAAAGCAGTCTTGACATCCATTTGGTGTATCTTCCATTTCATCACTACAGCCAGAGCAAGTACCGATCTAATGGAAGTGTATCTGGCTATGGGTGCAAATGTTTCTTCTTAATCTAGTCCTTCTTTCTGGAAGAAACCACGAGCCACAAATCTTTCTTTTTATTTCTCTATGATGCCATCTATAGCATGCTTGATCTTGTAGATCCATTTGGAAATTACAATGGACTTCCCTTCTGGTCTTGGGACAACATCCCAAACATCATTCTTCATGATCAATTGATACTCTTCGATCATAGCCTCCTTCCATTCTTTCCTTTTCACCGCTTCTTCATAGTTGGAATATTCTTTATCAATAATGTCACATAGCAAGGCTACATAACTGGAGCATGACTTAGTTATATTTCTTCCTCTGTGTGTTTCTTCTGAAGATCCATATCTTTCTGCACCTTGGATAATTTCACGTACCCAAGCAGTTTTCCTCTTATGAGGATTCTTCTCATGAGGTGGTTCTACAGGTGCTTGAGGTTCTTCTAATTCTCAATATTCTTCTTGAATTTCTTCATTCATGGTTGTATCATGAATTCTGGGTGCTCCTGTTTCTTCAGGTTCTTCAGGCAGTCTCTTTCAAGATTTGATGTGGGATGAATATTCGTTAAATGTTACATCTCTTCTAATGTCAATCTTCTTGAACCCTAGGAAGTATATTCTATAAGCCTTTGAGCTTTCAGAGTATCCCACAAATATACCCTTCTTTCCTTAAGGATCTAACTTCGTCCTCTTTTCTTTTAGAATATGTATGTATACAGGACAACTCAATATTTTGAGATGGATGACTTCTGGTTTCTTGTTGGAGAATACTTCTTCAGGTGTCTTGTTCTCGAGTACTCTGTGTGGAGTATGGTTCTGTACATACACCGTTGTTTTGGCAGCTTTTGCCCATAGATTCATGGGAATATCTTGATCATGAAGCATGGCCCTTACTGCTTCCATTATCATTCTATTCTTTCTTTCTGCAATCCCATTCTGTTGTGGATTATATGGAGTGGATAACTCCCTATTAATCCCTGAGTATTTCCATAGCTCTTTGAATTCATTTGATGTGAATTCTTCGCCATTATCTGATCGAAAGGTCTTGATCTTCTTTTCTATGTGATTCTAGATCAAGGCTTTGAATTCCTTGAACTTGTTGAATACTTCATCTTTCTTCTTCATAAAGTATATCCATTCCTTTCTAGAAAAATCATCAATAAAAGAAACATAGTATACATACCCGCTTAGTGAACTAGATGACATTGGACCACATGCATCAAAGTGGATGATTTCCAAGATTTCTTTTTCCTTGCTCTCGCTACTTGGAAATGTCTTCTTTGTGTTCTTCCCTTTTTCACATCCTTTGCATACACCTTCATGTTTTGTCTGCATTTCTGGGAGACCTTCAACAGCTTTGCTTGCAAGTGGTAGTGCTCTGTAATGCACATGTGAAAGCCTTCTATGCCAAAGCTCATTTGGTTCTATCGATTCATGAACCAAAGCTTGTTTTGGTTGGCCCTTCAATTTGTATAGTCCTTGTTCTTATTCCCCAATCACTACCGCATCATCGAAAGACTTTCCCTTTGTCCACATGAGGACTTGGCCATCTACAAATGCAACCCTCATTCCTTTTGCATCCAATGCATATATGGAGAGGAGGTTCTTCTTTAGTCCAGGTACAAAAAATATATCTTTCATCTTGATAGACTTTCAAGAGTCTAGCTTGTATGAGGATTCACCACTACCTTTTGTTGTATCATGGTATTCATCTCCAAGTTTCACCTTGTGAGGTGATTCATGTTAAGATAGTTTCACAAAGGATTCCTTGAATCCTGTCATATGTTTGGAAGCACCACTGTCTATAAGCCAATCATTGCTGCCATGTGTGATAGTTTCCATGAGAGTGAAAATCAGAACATATTCTCCATCACTTGAAGAATCATCACTGTCTTGTCTGTTTCTCTTTGTGGAAGGTCCATCATCCTCTGTAGCATGAGCATGATGTCACTCTCTATTTATACTAATTCTCGACTTGACAATGACTCACTAGGGCCAACTTCTCTAGGAGAGTCTAATAACCCTAGTGCCCCAGAACTGTGAGGACTTTAACCCTTGAAAAATAGGGGGGTTACCCACAATGACTTGACATGACTTGTTTACATTATAGAACCTCCCGATAGGAACATCAAGGCATGACATGACTCAAATAATTTATAGACACTTCCCAGAATAAACATCGGGGTACAATACATAAGATATACAAGTGAATACATTCCGAAGTTACAAATACATCAATAAGAGAACACAAACTAAACATGGACACTGTGATGAATCTCATAACCGCAAAGAATCGTTTTCATTACTACTCCCAAAAATGTTTGCAGAGATACAATACCAGCATCGAGGCCTCAAAAATCAAAGTCAATCCAACCTCTATAGTCCTCTGAGGAGGTTATATTTATAATGTGAATTACCCCTAGGATATGTCCCAAAACAGGGTATCAAAGTTGGTTACAAAATGGGGATCGAATCCCAGATCATTATAATGCATCCTAAAAAACTTCCAGGAATGGAAAACTCGCCATGATTTATGCTTGCAAAGGGAAGTACGTTATGACAACTATATTTAATCAAAATAGCATGTGGTGTATGGGGTGCAGGATTTCTTTCTTTGATAGAAACATTGTAGCATTTCCCTAAGGGTTTAATTCCTCTTCTGCACATTCTGATGTACAGGCTTGAATTAGTCCTGAGACCTTTCATTCTTTTGGACCTTATGCCTTTTCTGTATTCCAAAAACATGTTCTTCCTGTATTCACTATTGGAAGGAAGGTTTATGTTCCTTCTATGTTTGGCCCTCTATCTGGTATCTCCGCCTACTAGTAACGTTGTCATTTGCATATACCCCAAGGAGACAACCCTATCTTTCGACAATACTGATGCGTTAATGGGCTCACCACTGTTGTCGTCTTCTTCTACCAGGATAATATCCTTCCTACAAGACATGTCGGTGCAACACTTCGCGATGCTCATCATCATCCTAGATGAAGTTGGAAATATGAGTCCAAGGAAATTATGATGAAGTCCTCCACTCCTTTCTCCCCACATCCAAACATTCATTCAGACCGCCAACCCCTAACAATGGATACTCTGTACCACATAAATTTTGTCCAAGGCCTTGTCTGGAGATTTCGGCAGGATGATTTAAGGACCGGGAACTCCACGAATCGCTCCAGCAGTGGTGTGGCAATTTATTAGGAAAACATGGTATTTAATAGCATCAGAAAACCTTTCTAGCACAGTGAACATATTTACCTCGATGGATGGGGATGTTAACACGTGAAGGCCCGGCAGGGGCTAGGTTTCTAGGTTTCGTTTATCAACCAATAAAGGACATTAAATAAAGGATATATCAAGAACAGGTCCCATATTGGCACTCTTGGGTTCCTCATCAGAGTAATAGCAGCCATCCCACTCATCAACAACATTCATTTTATCTGTACCTTAGAAAGGGTCAGATCATGGCATTACAATGAGCTGGGAATTTGAGCTCAGCTATGAGCCTGTCAAATATTCACATGCTAATAGCATGATGACAACACGAATGATCACGTGGGCTCTTGATCCAACTCCCTCATGCGAAGATGCCAACTATGCTTCCTTTTTTCAGTGTGACCTCGTGATATTATTTGTCGAAGTGACCTTCGGCCTCACCTGTAGGAAGCCTTGGGATTTCTCATGATGTGTGGATTTGAAATTAGGAATCTCTTTGATTCCTACTCATTCTAGCATGGTACCCTTTGGTTTTTAGTGCTTGTGCCTCATTTTCATACAACAGGGAAATTCCATACCTACCCTCTACTGTCAACTTGTCTTGGATCTCGTCCTTCTTGCACATGTCTGGCCACAAGGCTAGGATTCCAAGATGTGACCTACAGCATCGATAGTCCCTGCCCTATCCTCCATTTTGCAATCCTTCCACTCCTTATCTCCCTTGGCATCTTCAAACAATGAAACAGACTCTGGTCGTGGATCTACTCTATGCCAGATCTCGATCATTCAACCATGTGGCCCCTACCCTGCTTTGAGATCCACCCACTGGTTAACCTTCGTGTATGTCTCCGTCGTGAAATAGATCAGGGCCATCATTTGATTAGCCTGCCAAATCTCTACCATCGAGGGTGCCAGGCGTTACGGGATTTTGCATCATCCCATTCCCTTATTTGTGGCTCACCTTCCCACTGTGAAATTAGCCATGAGCGTTGATCGGATCCTTGCCAGATCGTCGTCATTCAAAAGCATGGGGCCTTCTAACACTTTGCGGTCATCCTCTATATTATCCATTTAGCCAATTGGGGGCAGAGAAAAGACTCTCCTTCGTAGATATTTCTTATTGAGGATACCAGCCATTAAATATGTGTAGGCTCTCATGGGAATCGCAACCACGATGCAACCATATCTGTCAGGTGCCTTTAGTTGTGCACACCATTCATTACCGTCGGTCTGTGATGCTAGCTCATCCTACGAATGATCTTACATGTCACTTACTCCTGTGCTTCCTATGTCAAGTTTATGTGCCATGGGATAACCTAGTAACTTGCTTGGGCTTGGGATAAGCTTCGTCAGCGATCCTGAAATCATAAAAAAAAGGGATTTTTCACCTATACCCCCTTCTGCAAGGCAACTACTGCAAGCACCTATCCAAAATTTAGCACGAGTGCTAACGGAACCTATCAAAAATTAGATGGAAGAGCCCAACATTGATTATGAAATATGAAGCATTTTCTATAGAGCATGCCTTGATTAAGAGTATAGTTTGCATGCAAAGCATTTATCTCTTAGTTTGATATGGAATTGAATAAAAGGATAGTATGGATTATTTTAAATCATTATCAATCATTAGAAATCTATTACAATAGAAAAAACAAAAACAATTATAGTAGGGGACATTGATCCCATTGAGCTAGAAATTTTCATCCAATCAAGATTCATCATTTACAAGTACAGAGCCTGTAAAAGAAACATTTGAAGACATAACAAATGTAGGAGAAATTTCTCTAGATCCTAGAGGGTTGAGCCAGCCATGTTCGATAGGACATATTGTAATTATTTTTAATGACGAGAACCCCCACTAGGTTCATGATTTTGATTGTCGAACATGTCTAATAGTTTTGTAGAGATTATGCTAATACAAAATGAGAGTTAAGTTACCAAAAATGACCAAAATATGCATATAAAATATACTTTTGATGTTGAGATCACTCGTGAATGATTTTGGTCTCTTATCACGCAAGTGTCACACAAAAAATGTGGTAATATTTAGTTTAGTCATTTATAGCTTGTCTTGTGGGAATTAATTTGGTCATATATTTAGTGATTAATTGTCACAATTAATCACCAAATACTTCCTGCGACCCGCAATCTGCAAATTTCGGTAAATTGTGGGAAATTGGTAAAGGATTTAAGTACTTTTTGCAATCCCCAATCCGCATTTCTGAAGCGGAATTACAAAATTGAAATTTGTAAAGGACTTAAGTACTTCCCACAACTCGAAATATGCATTGTGAAAGCAGAATTACGGAGGGAAATTTGTAAAGGATTTAAGTACTTTCCGCAATCTGCACTACGGAAGGGAAATTTTTAAAGGGCTTAAGTACTTCCTGCAATCTGTATTGCAGAAGTGGAATTGCGGAGGGAAATTTTTAAAGTATTTAAGTACTTTCCACAATCCATAATCTACGTTGCGGAAGTGGAATTTCACAAGGGAAATATATATATTTCAAAGGCACTTACTGCAATCTGCAATACACATTGCAGAAGGGGAGTCATGGAAGGACCCTTCCGGAAAGTCCTTTGTGAAAGACTTGTTGCAAAAATTCGATAAACTTAAGATTTTGGAATCTGGATACATAAAGGATTTAGGATAAATATTTAAGGTTTTTTTTTTAAAGTGTTCTTTTTATTTTGTGGTGTTTAAGGTTTCATCTATAAGTCGAAGAACCATAAACCGAGTTTTGTAATAAGAACGAATTCCTTGGTTAACATATGATAGAGAATGAATAAAATGGTCTATGACTTATAACTTATCTGGTATCAATTTTTTTTATGCATTTTTCAGGTGGTTATATGGGTATTTGACATATGGTATCAGAGCCACAAGTTAATCCCTGTTTCCTATGGAAACATATAGTTTCTGCTGAAGCACACTGAAATGATAAACTAACAATAAAAATGTTTCATTTTCTGTATGAATGTATAAATTGTGTGACCAGGACAAGGTGATGGCATCTCCCAACATGAATGATGGCCACCCAACGGAAAATGAACGCGTTCTACCAGTGCCACACACAACACAACTAGAACAAGAACATTATGAAGGAATTCAAGTACTTGAAACAATTAGGAATTTGATTGTAGAAATACAAAGTTTTAAAGTAGAAAATGAGCAGTTTAAAAAGGCTCAAGAAAAATAGAAGGAGATTAATGAGATATTATTGCAGAGTTTACATGAGAAGAAAAATGGGGAAAAACCACGAAAGAAAATAAGGAGGGACCTGAAATTTGGGGAAAGTGCCAAAATGAAAGGCAGTTCCTCCAATGAAACTCAAAAATCTAAGAATCAAGCCAAGATGATTGGGAAAAGAAAAGTTGACCACCTGGAAGAGAATTCAAGAAAATTAAACCCACTAGTTTTGATGGGGAATCAAAGACTGAGGAGGAAGCATAATATTGATTGTTGGGTATTAGAAATATTTCCAAATCTACAACTATTCCAGCAACATGAAAGTGCAAATGACAATGTACAATCTGAAAGGAAAATCTAGCATCTAGTGGAAATACCTCAAGATTTCACACGGATTGAAGCCTAAAGAATCTAGAATGGCCAGAATTTAAGAATGTATTTAAGAAACAATATCTATCAGAAATTTATTATCAGAGAAATAAAAATGGTTTTTATGAATTGAAACTCGGCCAAATGACCATGGAAGACCACATCAATAAATTCCTAGATTTTCTACGGTTCATGCTTTACATTAAGGAAGAAAAAGTGAAGGATCAATGATTCTTAAGATTTCTTTGATAATATTACAAAGACCAGATCGTGTTTGATAACTGAATGACCTTAGATGAAGTGATAAGGAAGGTCATATTATGTTTTGATCAGGATAAGAAAAGGAATGACCTCTCGAAAGTCTAGAAGGATATGAAGAAGGAAAATTTCAACCAGTGAAAAAAGGGATTCCAACCACCACTCTTCAGAAACATGCCAAGGAATCCGCAATGAAATTCCTACAATAGAAATGAGCATCTTCAACATGAGGGCAATAAACCTGTGAACCTTAGATCAAAATGGAATGTTGGAACCCCTAAAGGACCCTTGAAGTGTTGGGAATGTGGAGAGCCCCATTTAGGAAGAAAATACCCACTCTTCAATTAAACAAATAGGGTTGTTCACAACTTGAAAGAAGCTTCCATTGTTGGGAAACTTGGAAAAATCTTCCACCAGATTAATGCATCCCTTGAAGATCGACGGGAAGATCATCAATCTGCAATTCTAGATATTGAAGGTACTATTTCTAACCAAAGTCTTTCTATACTAATTGATCCAGGTGATACTTTACGTTACATCACTCCTAAAGTGATGGAGAACTTCCATCTCACCAAGGTAAGGCATGCAAAACCTTGGACAGTCCAACTAGCCACTAGAGCAAAAGGGAAGGTAACTTATTTCATTGCTAATTGTAAAGTTAAATTACAAGATCATGTGACTAGGATCAATCTGAGTATTTTGCCTCTAGGGTCATATGACATGATTATTGGCATGGACTGGTTAAAAAGGTAGAAAGTAATCTTAAATTGTTTTGATAAGAACTTTACTTATGTGGCTTAGGATAAATTGTTAGGAGGCTAAAAGGTATTAGTAAACCTACCCCACTAAGTATCCATGCAATTAAAGAAGTGTATGGGGAAGGGTTGTAATATTTATGTTGTGTGTGTCACTGACCTTGTCCTTAATCAAAATCCAACATATGTAAGGGATCACTTGGTTTTAAGTAAATTTATGGATGTGTTTCTAGAAGAGATACGAGGACTACCCCCTCAACGAGAAATAGATTTCTCCATTGAGATTGTACATGGGGCTGCATCGGTATCTAAAATACCCTATCAAATTAGAATCCTTGAGCTAACTGAATTGAAACTTCGGTTACAAGAACTACTATATATAAGGGTTATATCAAACCTAGTGTGTCGTCTTGGGGAGCAGTAATTTTATTTGTAAAAAAAAAGATGGTAATTTATGGCTTTTCATAGACTACAAACAACTAAATAAAGTAATCATTAAGAACAAGTATCCTCTGCCTTGGATTAACGCTCTTTTTGATCAAGTAGGGGTGGCTAAAATATTCTCCAAGTTAGATTTCTGGTCAGGTTATCACTAGATCGGAATTAAAAGAGAAGATGTTAATAAAACAACTTTCAGGACCCGATACAGACACTATGAATTTGTGGTAATTCCTTTCGGATTAACCAATTCCCCTGCTATATTCATGTGTCTAATGAATAGTATTTTTAACAAGTATCTAGATCAATTTGTTTTAATTTTCATTGAGGATATCTTGACCTACTCAAGGACAGAAGAGGAACCTCAACAACACTTAAGAATCATACTACAGACCTTAAGAGACCACTACCTATATGCTAAATTCGAGAAGTGTGAATTCTTTAAGAAATAAATTTAATAGTTAGGTCATGTCATCTCAGAAAACATTATTGTGATACATCCACAGAAGATAAAGGAAATTGCAGAATGGTCTATGCCTAAATATGTCACTTTCATTCGATCTTTAATAGGACTCATGGTTACTACCAGCGGTTCATCCAAGGATTCTCAAATATAGCCTATCCCATTACTTCCTTGGAAAATAAATGGTTAAGGTTTGCATGGTCCTCGAAGTGTTAGGAGAGTTTTGAAAATATAAAAAGGTTTTTAACTATGACACCGATAATAAGGGTAGTTGACCCCTATAAGAACTACACAGTCTGTACAGATGTTAGTACAGACGGATTGGGAGAGTGTTATCTCAAGAAGGACATGTGGCATGTTACGAATCCCACAACTTGAAAGAACATGAATGAAATTATGTTGTACATGATCTTGAATTGGCAGCGGTAGTGCATGCCTTAAAAATGTGGTGTCACTACCTATTAGGGAAGAAGTTCCTTTTATTGAAAGATAACACATGCGTAAAGAATCTATCTACTCAGCCTGGACTTAATGCTAGGAAAGCAAGATGGATGGCCTTCTTAAGTGAGTTTGATTTTGAAGTAAAACATATTAAAGGGAAGGAAAATAAGGTGGTTGATGCACTCAGTCAAATAACTCATGGAATATATGAAATAAATATGAGCCAACCAGAAAGTGGTCTATTGAGCAAAATAAAAATGAATATCATACAGGATGATGAATATGTAAATTTACTGAGCAAACTACAAAAAAATGAGGTGAATTTAAATGGGACAGAATTCAGAGTAGACCAGAAAGGGTTAATTTAGTTTATGGAGAGAATATACATGCCTGATGTTGCATATTTAAAGTTGTTAATTTTAAATGAGATGCACAAACCTCCTTATGCAGGACACCCTAGTTACAAAAAGATGATAACCGACCCTCAGGAAGCAATTATTTTGGCCCAGATTAAAGGTATATTTAGAGTATTATCTATCTAAATGCTTGGAATGTCAATAGGTGAAGGCTGAACATCAATATCCAGCAGGTTTGTTACAACCTTTTCCAATTCGTGAATGGAAATGGGAGGTAATATCCTTGGATTTCATCATAGGTTTGCGATTAACACAAAAACAACATGATTCAATTATGGTTGTAGTAGATAAGTTAAGCAATTCTGCTCAATTTATTCTTGTGAAGTCAACTTATAAAGTTGTCAATATTGCAGAGATATTCGTAAAGGAAATATTTCAACTTCACAGAGTACCAAAGATGGTAATTTCTGACTAGGACATTCAATTTACATAGAACTTTTGGAAATCATTGTTTGTGGTGTTAGAAACCAAGATAAACTTTAGCACTAGTTATCACCCTGAAAAATATGGATAAACAGAACAAAAAAATCAATTCATTGAAGATATGCTAAGAATGTATGTCATGCAAAAACCCACTAAGTGGGAGGACTATTTGCATCTAGTAGAGTTTGCATACAATGATGGTTATCAGTCCTGGACAAAAATGAGCCCGTTTGAAATCCTATATGAGAAAAAGTGTACTACCCCTATTAGCTGGGATAGCCCCATGGATCATCTGTATTAGGACAATAAATTTTACAAGACATGGAACAAATTGTTCGAAAGGTAGAAAAGAACTTGAAGGTGGCACAGGATCGCCAAAAGAGTTACATTGACTTAAAAAGACTACATAAATATTTTTCTATCAGAGACCACGTTTACCTCCGAGTCAAGCCCAAAAAGAGCTCCCTAAAATTAGGAAGTTGTTCCAAATTAGAACGATGGTTTTGTAGACCCGTTCAAATCTTCGAAAGGATTGGACCCGTGGGATACAAACTTGTTCTTCCAACACACTTGAGAATTCATAATGTTTTTCATATTTCATTACTGAAAAAATTTATACATGATTCCACTCACATCATTGACTAGAATGTGGTGCAAGTGGAACTAGAAAAAGAATTTCAAGTGGAACCTTTACGCATTTTGGACAGGAAATAAATAGTACTTCAGAACCAGGTTAAGGTGAAATGGAAGCACTTTAGCCCGGATGAGGTGACTTGGGAATTAGAGGAATTTTTTCGAAAGAAGTACCCAGAATTAATTCCAGAATCTATGGAAGAAGAAGAATAACATTGTTGATAGTGTTGCAATAAGGGGGTGAGGATGTGACATCCCCCAGCAAATAAACATTATTTGTGATATTGTTGAATTACTGTTTTATTTTGAATGAGATTGGATGGACCTAGAATCTGCCAATAGGTCCTTAGAGGATAGATGTAATTGAAAATGATATGATTATAATAAAAAAATTCAAATGATGGGGACAACCATGTTGAATGAGGAAACTATGCATGCAAGAGTGGGGGACAAGGAAGAGAAACCTTAGGGAGGTTACACCAGGGGTCAATGTGCCATTATGGTGCTAGATATTCCCTAGAAATCAGTGGATGTTCTGGGTTGCGGAATTTCCACGAGGAATTGGCCGTTTCTGGGAAAACATTCTAGGAAAAACAAAATCTATTAAGGAAGCATATGTAGGAGGCAGGATGCTTCAGATTATGCTGAAAAAAGGAGAAATACTTACTGTGTGAGCACTCCATGTTAGGAAAGATGAAATAAATACATGTTGTGTGAGCACTATGTGTTAGGAAATTTGAAAGAAATACTTTCCATGTGAGCACTCCTTGTTAGGAAAGCTAAAAGAAATACTTGTGTGAGAAACCTATGTTAGGAAAGATGAAATAAATACTTGTTGTGTGAGAAATCTGTGTCAGAAAAGATGAAATAAATACTTGTTGTGTGAGCACTCTATGTTAGGAAAGTGATTTATCACTAAGAAATCAAATGTAAGGTTGGCTGTCACCGCTCTTGGCATGCATAGTTTAGCTCAGGGGTGATTGAGGACAGAAAGAAAATGTGTCCCAATATACGATTGGGTGGAACATGGTTGTTCCTTCTTCATTCAGCTCGTCATACACCCAGGCTCCTTTAAATGATTAAATCCTTGCGGACTGTTGATCTCAAGCTATATCTATATATGTGTAAATAGGTGTTTTCAATTCTAAATAAATCATGAGTACCAGTTCTTAGGTTTCTAGATGAAAAATGTTGCTTATTGGATAGTTATATCATGCTCTATCACGAATGACTATGGTTTGCATTTGGGCTTATGATTTCTGTTAGAGTAACATTGTTTTCTGCAAGAGTATACTTGGACAATTTATAAATTCATTGTTAATAACCAGATGTAAGGGATCCCCTATAGGGTAATTAAAATGCTTGTGTTGGATTTCAATCATTTCTAGCTTAGTGAAGTCCATGTACTTTACTTATAATTCTTAACTAAATAATGGAACTTTTGGAGAGAGAGTATTGCTGCTGAAAGTTCCATAAGAAAACCAGTTACTGTAACCCACCTTAAAACCCCTAAGTCGAAACTTTGTCTTAAGCAATGAACTCTTCCTAAGGCAGTGAGACTATCGATGAATGTCAGTGTTCTTTATTATGCAAGAGAATACATAAAAACTAAGCATAAATGAAGGATCGAATGGTTTGAGGAAGCTTAAAATTTCCTAAGAAAATTAAGTACTTCTGCAACCCACAATTTGCATTGCAGAAGCGGAAATTCAGAAATAAATTATATAAAAATTGTGAAGTAATTTTCACAATCCGTAATTCTCATTGTGGAAGCGGAATTGCGGGAGGAAATTGGTAAATGATTTAAGTACTTTCCACAATCCACAATAAGCATTGCCGAAGCACAATTATGGAAGGGAAATTTGTAAAGGACTTACGTGCTTCGCGCAATCCGCAATCCATATTGTGAAAGTAGAAATGCGGACGGAAATTTGTAAAGTATTTAAGTACTTTTATCATCTTGCAATCTACATTTCGGAAGTGGAATCATAGAAGGAAAATTTTTAAAGGACTTAAGTACTTCCCGCAATCCGTAATCCATATTGCGGAAGCGGAATTATAGTGGGAAATTTGTAAACGATTTAAGGACTTTCTGCAATCCACAATATGCATTGTGGAAGAAAAATTTTGAAAAGGAAATTTATAGATTTCAAAGGCACTTACCATAATATCCAATCCGCAATCTGCATTGTGGAAGGGGAGTTTCGGAAGGACCCTTACAGAAAGTCCATTACAAAAGCAATTCTTGCAAAAGAGTTGTTGCGGAAAATTGATAACCTTAAGATTTTGGAATCTAAATACATAAAGGATTTAGGATAAATATTTAAGGGATTTTTTTAAGTGTTCCTTTGTATTTTGTGGTGTTTAAGGTTTCATCTATAAGTCGAAGAACCATAAAGCGATTTTTGTAATAAGCATGAAGTCCTTGGTTAATATATGATACAGAATTAATAAAATGGTCTATGACTTATGGCTTATCTGGTATCAAACTTTCTTTTTTTGTTTATGCATTTTCAGGTTGTTATATGAGTATGTGATAACTCATTTTCTTGTCACTAATTTAGTCGTTTTTATTCTCTAGAGGTATAGGGTATAGAGAAATCAAACCACCAACCTCCTTCCTATAAGGTAGGTGCTCTTCCATTGAGATAACACCCTTCAATATAATATATTATATAATTTTACATCCATGATATAAGATACAAGCATGGTATCTTTCAAAATATGCTAAGGTCACCTACTCAAATGGCCTAAATTGTTCCTTTTGCAACTTCTTAACTTCTTGAGAAAACACTACCTCTGCTAGCACAATAGATTCAATGAAGTTTTCCTGTAGTAGGATGTAAGCATTAAAAAATGAGAGAGAAGCATGATATCCATATTTAATTCAAAAGTGGAATAAAGGGCAATCGCATCCTCCAAATCAATCCCATGTGTGCATTCTTTAAAGGAAAGCATAGCTTTCTCATACCTAAACACATCAAGAAAATCATGCGCCATGTTCATCAATCCCTAGTGCTAGAGGAATAACCAAAGTGTCTCCTATTAATATTATTTAATGCTGCCAATTTGAAACATGAGATACCTGAGATGGAGTGCAACGAAGGGTTCCCTATCCTAAATTCTGGTGAGAAGAGTTCTTGTAAGTTTCTCAATGCGGTAAAAAAAATTAGAGTTTGACCATTGGCACAATGGATTCTTCTGAATTGAATTAGGAAGGTCATTATTTGCAAGACATCAATCAACATGAGTGAAATAGAGCACATTGAGCCTTTTTGGCAAAGAATGCTTATCATTCTTGTAGAAAGATACCTATACATCAACCAATGTATAATACTATGTTTATCCAAAATAAAACATTAATTTGAACAAAGTTTAATGTACGGAAAATATTTCTTCCAAAATTTAACAAAAACTATGGACAAGAATAAGGTTAGTGTATAACAAACCTTTGACCAAGACACTGGGTCCTTCTCCCATGGTTTAACATTTTTATGAGAGGGTGATAGAGACTCAACAATGTGCACATTTTCCTTTAGAATATTAATAAAGTGATGGAGATAAAAAATGTCTTTGAATTGAATGGATCATCACATTAGTTTAAAAGAAATGTGAGATCTGACATTTTTTGTACTATTGAAAAAGCATCATATATTACTAAAAATTATCAATGTAGAGAGATTTTATATTTCAATAAACTAAATCAATTCAAGTTCTTTGGTAGAGAAATTGTATTCACCCTGGATCATCCCAAAATGAAATATTGTCTAGAATTGGTATAAAAAGTACAACATTCATAATCTTTGCAATGGAAACTATATCACAAATCTCAAGGATATAATTTTTTATAAATAAGCAAGACAATATGCTAGAACCAACATTTATAAAGCATGATACATGTAAAGAATTTTGGGAACTAACCCTATCCGCATTTGATTTAATCCTCCATTTGGCCTTGAAAAGAATATTTAACCATTATGCCAGTCACCTAGTTCTACAAATTAAAAATTTTATTAAAACAAATTTAGTGAATTTCTTCACTAAAAAGTAGGAACTGTAAAAGGGGATCCTTTGTCAAGGAAAATCAATAGCATACTCTTGTTATGCTATAGACAATTAATGCATGGGACAAACTCTTTACTAACAAGATTCAACCGAAGCTTGTATTTCAAGTGATAATCCTAGATCGTAACAATTAGATTTTTCATAAATCATACTATATGGAGGACGAATCCTCAAAAGACAAGAAAACTGCAATTAAAATCTCATATTCAAAAGTTTAACATCTAATCTTTCTTTTCCAATTTCCTTAATTCATCATGCATATTGAACCATCCACGTTTAATATTTAATATATTAGATGATGTACCAATATCTATATGAATTTGAGTCTCCTTTGTCAAGGCTCGATATATCCCTAATCCTCCAAATATCTCCAGGGAAAAATATTATGGAATGGCTTTTAAAATATGAAGAGGAAGCTAAAAACAAGTCTTTCGATTTTATCCTCTATAAATTCTTGTGAATTGATTAAACATACTCCAAATATTAAAAAAAAAGTAAGAAAGTATACATTTTCTTCTTACAATTAGAAGAAGAAATAAAAAAGTTGCATTAGGTATCCATGCCACAAAACTTAGTGATTTAGAAGAAGTAAATGTTTAATTTTAATCAAGTTTAGTACTAAACAAATCCTATAATACTTTGGGGTCTATCTCATCTTATGTTTAAAAGGAGATACCCACTTTATTTCATGGTTTCTTATCTTACAAATGCCAACTATTGAATTTTGTTGTTTTTAAGAACCATTATTCTTAGTTCATGGTGTATGTTGTCTCCTATTTATTTTCCCGTATTCTTTTTTTTATGAGGATTATAAGTAATAGAGTTTGTTCAGCAAGTTTCATTATCAATTCTTCATTTGTGAGCTCACATCTTAGCCATAATATTTTTTTCACAAGTAAAATAGTTTCTTATATTGATTGTCTAACAAGTCATATAATAATGCATGGAATTTGAAATGCTATTATAGCCATATCAATGCATTCTAAGTTTCATTTATTATTGCCTCAGTGGTTTATGTGTATTCTATTGTTATTATATGAATATATCATAATGTAGAAACTATCTTCTCTTTGTTGTTTTCTAAGAGAATTTCTATCTTTTTTCATTATGAAATGACTGCATCAACATAGCATTGTCACCTACTTCTATTCAATGTATTTAGGTGACGGTTTTGTGTCACATGGATTCCTATATGAGTGCATTATGACATGGATTCCCACATTTTTCAATCTCCTGACAGTAATTTGATGTATCTAGTGGTTTTTTCATACTAGTGTAGTGTGGCATTGACATGTACTCTTCATTTTGGTATATTATATATTCCTACCAAAATGTTTGGCTATGACAAAAGACCCTTTGAGGATGAGACCACACAAGTATCAATTATGTCGTAGATGAAATATTTGAGTGTTAATATACCTAAGTTAAAACTTTATTTTTTTTAGTGAAAAATATGCTTACAATGGTTTGAAATTTAACACACCTCTTTGGAAAGAGGACGCTTTCCAAAGCTTGAGGAGCTCTTATGTGGAAGAATCCAAACTAAATGGAAACACACCTCCCCCACCTCTTCTATTGTTTTAGATGAGGAATATTGAGACCATGTTAGGCCATTTCTAGTTTTGGAAGTATAATTTGGACTAAAAGCATTGAACATGATAAGAATTAGTTTGAATAAGGATGAATGCAAGTATAATCTAGTTTATGTTTATGCAAGTCATTCTCCTACCAAATTGTTTAGTACAGTTGTAAGGCATATCACAGTAATATTCAATAAATAGCTATTAGGGTACATGGTGGATAATAAATTGTCATCAATTATCTTGGGTGAGGTGATTGTTAACTTGATAAGAGTAGTAATTAGTTTTTAAAAAAGACTGCAAAAATAACTCCATGTTAAAAATAAGTTTACATGGGAAGATCCTCATACTCATAAAATCTAGCCTTGTATGCTAACAATATGTCATTAGGCAATTTAGACCAAATGCTAAAGAAAAGTTTTGACATTCATTTGAAACTTTCATTTCACGTCCATTCCAATTGCGACGAAAAGCCCAATTTTTGCCGGAATTGCCACATCACTATTTCGACTTTCCCAATTTTTGTCACAATTCTGACAAAAATTGGGATTTTCGTCGTAATTCAAATGGTATGTGAAATGGTATTTTCGCGAAAAACATCGATATTTTTCATCATAATTTGGTCAGAAAGGCTTAATACGTCAATATGATACGTCCTTGGAATGGTGAGTGGAGATTGAGCAGTCATGCTACCTACAAATGACATTGTCATTCCTTACTTGAATTTTGGACCAAATTGAGTCTTACATGACATGGTTGCCAAACACCTTGATTCATTCATGCCATCAACTTATGGAAGGTAATATGGCATGTCCTTAAAACCTGTATGAAATCAATCACTAAGTATGGGAGAAGGTCTTTCAAAATATGCAATTACCCTTTGGAGAAAATAAGTTTAGGGAGAAATGGAGGGTAAAAAATGATCATATCTTCTTCTCTCTTGAGCATTGGATATGTTATGAAAAGGCTATTGCTATGATTATCAAGGCCTTCAAAGATCATGATTTTTTCACTCTGCATGATATGCAATTTGCCGATGTAAATAATGGAATTGTTTACATGAAGATTGTGTTTCTTTTAATCCTTGGATAGTCATTTTTTATGATAGTTTGTTTCTTGTTGTAAATACTGGAATTTTCTATGTAGATCCCAAACTGTTTTATTTTATCCTTGAACATATATAACTTTGGAACTATGATGTAATGTAAGTTTTGTTCATAATGAAGGATGCATGTCTCTAGTTCAGGATACAGGATAATCTTCTGAATTCTTTATTTTTTTGGATCATCACATTGAATGGCTTGGGTTTGAGTAAAGAATGAATGTACCTTAACCTTCTATCTTGACTTGCTTTTATACTTGAGCCGAAAACATAATCTACCAAAACCCTAATCTCTATGTGAGATATATAGTTGAGATTAGTCTAAATCACTCATTTATTAAAAATACACTTTAGCAGACTCAATGACTAAAAATAAGAATTTCACTTTATTAATAAAGTGAATTACAAAATAAATTTGACTAGGAAAACTTCTTGCATGTTTGACACTAAGCCTGTGCAGAAGTTTTTGTCGGAGCTCCACATAAGACTTCAAGGAAGAAATGGAAGATACAATTTTGCACCAAGGGGATATAACAACTATAGGATTATTTTGAGGAGATGATGATCTCTATAGATCATAAGAGTCCACCTAGAAGAATGGAAGGATGTGGGAATGAAGAGAAAAAAATATTCAATCAAGGGAAATACAATATTGTAAGAGATTGAGGACACTTATCAGGAAGAGGGGATAATAAGTTAGAACTAAATCATCTACATTATGGTTGAATTTATAATTGTTGAGTTAAAATAGATGTTCGCAAGGTTTGGATTTCCAATGGGTATAAAAAAAATGTGTCTTTTTGTGAGGAATTCATTAAAGTGATTACCCCCAGTCTATCAAATGTTTTACTTCAAATTTGATGTGACAATAGATGTCAGTAAATCTGGTGTAGGGATTATGAAAAAATGCAAACTTACGGGGGAATTTCTACACCTTCATGAAATCCATCTCGATAGAGATCAACATGTTGAAACTGGAGGTTTTGGGGAATGCTATGGTAGACAAGGTGAGAGTGAATCCTAAAAATCTATAACTAGCAAATGAAAACCAACAAAGTACAAAGGATACCATGACAAACAAAATAAAGAAATTCTCTTTGTACTCTTGCGAATTTTTTTTTCTGTAAGAAAATTTGTTTACCTGAACTATAAAGGAATCATTGTAAAACTGCAAAATTTTTTTATAAGCATTACAAGAGAGGAAAAAATAATCGTAAGAATATGAGATAAACAAAAAACATAGGTCAACCTCAGTCGACAATATCTATAAGGATAAGAAGAATCCATAACCATCAAGTATAGCTTATATCTTCTCATGATTTTAAATTTAGCACCTAAGTTTTCCATGCAAATTATATAACTCCCTTTCCAACATACATTTACCCCCACATTACTAACTTTCCCCGAGCATCTCCTTAGGTAGGAACACTAATGGATATTGCACTCCTCCCATCATTCATATTCTATGCAAATTGCCACAACTCAAATATGCATATCTTCCTTTTGCTTCTAATTTAAGAGATCATATATGGAAATTAGAAATCGCTTTCTAGTACTTTTTAAAGACATCATATATAGAAATTAGAAATCACTCTCTAATTTGTTTTATGGATTGAACCCATTGTCAACCAATTATATCAAGGTTGGAGTGGAATTGGAACATCTTAAATCATTATAATATTGGAGATAAAAGGTATCTTGTGAAATATTTAAATCCATCAGAACATGTAAAGTTTCCTATAGATATTTTAGGGACATCTTGTGATAGTTCTTTGTAAACTTGACATTGGCCAAATTAAGATTTCCATTGTAAAGATCAAAGATCAAACTATTCATAAGAATATTCTTTGAAATGACAAATTTTATGCCAAGAAGTTTCCAAATATATATCAATGAACTCTTGAATAAAATTCGCCAAGATGAAAATAGTTGCAAATATAATGATATATATATGACTCGCTGCAACTTTCCAAACTCTAATATTGCACCCCTTGGTTGGTTGAAGGTTTCCAAGTTATATGCCAATAGATTTAATGAAATAATTGTCTTAAGCCACATTGTCTTTTCCAAGAAAAAATCTCATCCTCGAGATGACCACCCAGTCTTGTCTAGACATGCCGGATGCCAATAACACATCCATTAATCAGACCCTTTTACGCAAGTTTTTTTTTGGGTGAATATTTGTTTTGTCATCGTTTAGCATTTCCAAGGTATTTGGCGTTTCCATGTCATTGTTTCATTCTTCCTTTTTTTTTAAGCACTGTCATCCATCTTCCATATGTTTCATGTGGGTTCACATCTATTTACATATTTTTGTAGTACTTTAAATACTGGAAATAAAGATGATGTTTGTGCTCACAAACATGGAAAGATGGACTTACCAATAGGCAAAAGAAGAAACCTTACACACTCTCATAATATAACAAAGATGGATCTACGAGATTACGTAAAGCCTCATCTTGACTCAATGCATCAGTCAATAATAATTATTATTTGACTAAAGTGTGGATTCTCCATTTGAACTACCAAATGAAAAATCAGCTAGAACCTGGATAATAGATAAAAAGAAAGGCGTTAGCTTTCCACCCGACCATTTGCACCGATCTGACGACCAGCAATATGTGATGTGAAAGCTCACGTGAGCTAGGTCGTCCGATCGGTGCAAATGGTCGGGTGAAAAGGTAACTCCGAAAATAAATACATAATCTCGGAGGAAAACAAAATATTACACTTGAAAGTATATGCTAACTCGTTCTCAATGTTGATTTCAAGTACTAAAACATGGAGAAAATCCAAGACATAATTTCCTTCTAGCGAGGGTACATTCTAGATGGTTAAGTTGTATCAGTGAGATTGAATAATAAATAGGAAATTCTCTCCAAAACATTTCACCTCACAGCAAGTAGAATGAATTAGGAATTTTCATGACTGAACTATTCAACAACGAAAACAAGATCTTAAAATCCCAACATATTTGGTTAAATTCATTATTTAGTTTGATCTCTAGAGAAGAGGTCTTGAAGACCAAGTAGTTGTCAAAATACATAAAAAGTGAACGTACTCATAAAGATGATACATTGCATTACCCATGCGGTGATACAAAAAGATTGTTTATGTTGGGTGATACCCAAACAAGAAATCAAGAAAAGTGTAAAATTGCATTTTAGTGAGAGAAGAGAATTATGCAGTTGATTGTACCAAAATCAGCTACATTATAATGAAATGGACTAGTCAAGATAATCTTTTCTTGGCATATAACAAAAAGGTGAAGCATTTCAAGTAGCCATATTAAAGAAGTTATTCAAGTTATTCAAGGTAGGGTTGCATGATTGGTTATCATTTTGTTTAATAGTACATTCATGGGTGAAACGAATGTTTACAATAGGACATATACATATAAACCTTGTCTAGATGCAGCTCAAGGTTGTATATATCTAACTCCAATATTAAAATTTTAAACGTTGGCATACACAATAATAAATATTGCAATTCAATATTCTGCGTCCAAGTTTAGATGATTATGGGCTAGTTGGTGACCATAAAACATAAGACTTAGAGAATGAACTAGGTCATATATCTAGATTCCAGTATTAAATGCAATATTATTCCTTTTACAAATGATAGATTCTAGTAGTGAATTATTGGTCAAACTATAGATAATTTAAAAATTGAAGGATAAAATCATGGCAATGCATAATATATTTATAGGAGTTCAATCCTAGATCATTGAGGTTTGAGAAGGGATTGTGTTAGAATTAGTATACCCAAATAGTTTGTGGTTGGATCATGTTGATAAGCATTAAATGGTTGAGAGATACTGATGAAATAGAAGACAATTTAGATTTCTTTTTATTCTTTATATTCTTATACTTAAACAGTTTCAACTCCGGCTTATCCATGCCTACCTACATGTTATCACCTGCATTCTTCTTGTTATCAATTTATCAACTATCACTTATTTTTTATATTCTTTTTTTATCTCACATTCTTCTAGTTATCTTACATGATTGTTATCCATTTATCAGCCATCAGTTATCCATGCATAGCTACGAGTTATTCATTCATCACTTGTGAGTTATTTTTTATGTTCTTTTTTTTTAATTGTTTATTTTGAATTTTGAACAACAACTGCCATAGACTCAATCTTGACAGTACACTTGTTTCATTCTTGTCCATAGATAAAAAAGCATAGATCGTAGTCCACCCCAAATCTGAAATAAAAACGTCAAATAAATATATTTCCAGAAGATCACCATTGAATAGAATAAAACACTGAACACCTTTATTTAAATGATGTCACTGAAACTCACACTAACATATCCAGCTAACAAAATGCATAGCCCGTGACATGTATCTTCCATTTACACAATGTTGTGGATAGAGATTATCCAATAAATGGGAAAGTTGTCATTAACGATAACATACTTGTGCATACAATGTTCACGTTGTTGTATGCTGCTCTAAATTGGTGTATGCCTTCTCATGGACATAGAACTGAAACGATGTATATATATATTTAAAGTTATTGCTTGATTGCAACTTGTTAACGACTGCTAAGTGAGTTTATTTGGTATAAATTATTTGTATTAATCTAATGACAGTGATGCAGTGATTGAGACTACAATATAAAGATTCTTTTGCAGAGAATATAACTGCAATTTTAGATTAAATTTCATAACAAATGTTATTGACGATTGGCTAATTATAAATGGTGTCAAGAAGATAGATTGTAGGAAGTATCTGTTAATTCATACCAAAATATAAATAACATGACAAGAGTATCACGGTTATGAGATCTAACTAATTCTAGTTTAGAAGTGGATTTTTTTTACCAATCTTATGACAAAACTAATGGCTAACGGTTGTTGTGAATTTGTTATGGAGGATATGTTTAATGTATCTGCTCTTAAACATATTATTAAATAGAAGTCATAAAAAATATGATGCAGTATTTCTTATAGGACATAGATAACATGAGGAGATCCTAGTTGAAAAACTATGATTTTGCAAAGGATTGAATTTTTGGTTATCAATCTCATGGAAACTATAATGTCTGATACAAGTGAGACGATAAGACTTGTTTCAAAGAGGGAAGGTGGTGGTCATAGTTAGAAATCATAGTATGGAATATGGCCACTTTGTAGGTGGCTAGGGTTTGAGAAGTATTTCCATCCACACACTGAAGAGAACTAGAGAGTGTTGTATATGGTAGGTAATGTGGAGCCCAAGTTGGTTGAGCCTAATTGAGGATGTTTGGGTAGTTTTTTTATACGCACATTGAGGAACACCCGAGGATGTTGTGTATGGTGGGTAATGTAGATTGAGACCCAAAATTGGACAAGTTGATTTTAAATTCCTATGCAATGATGGAAGTAGATAAATATTCATAAAGATAAGTACTTGGTTGTTTCACATAATGAGTCTTTTGAGTTGAATATGTGCTTATGCTATGAAATTAAAATTCTGGGTAGGTAATTTTCTTGGATGTCTATAATATGCATAGTTATAGAGTTAATTGTTGTATATTAAAACTGAATAGGCCTCAAATGACAGAGTTGTTTAGAAAACATTTTTACATTGGATTTTATACCTTTTTCCTTGGAAAGACACATGAGCTACATTTCTAGCTGACAACAAATACACCGAAAAGGAATGGATGAATTCTTGGTGTTGCATATTGGCTGCTGACATGGAACACACTAGAAATAAATGGATGGATGGATTCTTGGTGTTGTTTCTATAAAATAAATCAGGCGGTCGACCAAGTGTTGAGAAGTAGGTTGGCAAATTTAATTTGTTTTGTTGTCATGATAATGCATTATCATAAATGTACTTTAAAAAATGAGGATACAATTTTAATCATGATACTAATGAGATTTTATATCTATTGTGTATCCAACAAGTACAAAAACAAAGATGAGTTCTTACTAATCAAATATCAAAGGAGAATCAAGCAAGCACTTTCATGTTAAAGAAAGAACAAGCCAGAGTGCAAGTCAAGCACTTCCATATTAGGGAATGAAGAAAAAACACTATTCAAGTCAATCACTTGCATTCTAAAGAAAGAGGCCAAGGAGAAAAATAAGCAGCGTTTATGGTGAAGCTTTAGATTGTTCAAAACAACAAAGCCTAAGAGGGCTAAAAAGTCCTACCTTTATCTCTTTATTTATATTTTACTTTCTAGAAAGATAGTTGGTTGAAAGGCATGTTGTAATGGGAAATTGTTGTGTTTATTTTTGTTTAAAACAAATGGTTGTTTAAAAGAAATGAGAATGATTAGAGTCATATGCTTAGTTTACCATAAAATGCATAATGGAATTCCTAGTAAGGAATGACAAATTTGGACATTGGAGTTTAACAAATAAGGATGCCTTGATTTTAAATATGTCGTCCTAATGAATGCATGGTGATTGGTTGTAGAGAAAAACCTTAATCCACGTAATGGTTGTTGTTGTCTTAGAAAGTTAAAGTGGAGTGGGAGAGCTCTTGTTTACTTCAGTAGTACATGCATTATTTGAAAAGTATGGATAGCCACACAAGAGGAATAAGAGATGTGGGAATAGAACCTTTATATGTTGAATTTTTTTATAATGTAAAGATTGAACTTTTTTATTTACATATAAACATTGAGGATCATTTCAATCTAAGGGGAAGGGAATGCAAGAACTTAATTTGAACCTAGTTTTTAAGTTGTAAATGGTTATAATTATAAGGTGAATTCCTTGAAGGGACAAGACATATGCATATGCACATCAACTGTAATAAAAAAAACATATAGTTGAATGAATCTGACGTGGGAATGATGAAACAATATGGGGGACCAATGAATTCACCGGGGAGAGAGTAAAGGGGGATGTGAACAGTCATAAAGGGTTAATCACATGACCTTAGTTTAAATAAAAGCAAAAAAAATACTTGTATGATGTTTGAGCCTTAAACCTATTTTATTAATCCTTAAACATTTCTTATGTCCTAAGTGACTGCATCGGTGAAAGTATTAAATGTTAAATCTAGTGGATATCTTGGAGATCCCACTTGGGTTTGATTTGCATGAAAACAGAGCTCAGGCATACATGAGAGAATTCGATTCAATGGAGTTCATATTTGTCATGGTAAAATTTGGGGGGAAAATTATTCTTTGGAGAAGGGGAATAGGGTACAAGTTACCTATGGAGGTTTTGAAGCCTCTCTAAACCTATATAACTAAAACATATTTGTTGATTACTTGGTAGGGAATGTGTGTATTACTTATTAACCAATGACCAATGATATGGAGAATAGTATTTGGAATTTTCTCTATGGAAATTTTTTGAATTGATGCTTTGGTGGCCTAAGGTACTATAGTAAAGGGTGGATCTATGGATGTGGTAAATATTTGAAGTCAAGAGAGGGACTATATTTTTTATTATGGAACTGGTTTTAGCCATTTTCTGAGTTTTATGAATTAAATTTTTGTTATTAGTGTGGGTTGGGTGAGTCCCTAGTTTCAATTTCTATTGAAAACTTGAGTCAATTCTCCTGGTGAATTATTGGTTCCAACTCGGGGGTGGTAGTTTTGTTGAAATATAAGGACAAAAATGTGCCAATGGCTAGGAGAATTATGCCTCACATCCATCCAATTTCCCATATCAAGTGTTTTTCAAATAAGTCAACTTGCTACAAATTATGATGTTAATTCTCAGTATTATTAATGAATAGAAATGAATTCTAATGTGTTTTCATGTTTACTTCCTTATTATTGAACGTATTTCATAAGTCTTGTTGGAAAATTTGGGTTATAGTTGTCATTGATGTCAAAGGTGTTCATGAATGACAAAGGAATAACCAGTGGATATGATGGCAGGAAAAACTCAGTGAAAGACATAAGGAATATGATGGCATAGTTGAGAATGTGGCATGACACAAATGATGACATGGAGTATAATGGTGTCCTAATGATGATGAAAGACTAAGGTAGTGATGGCAAAGTTGTTTATGAAGTACAAATAATAAGCAAAAGATACCATGGCAGAGTCAATGCAGCATAAGTCAAAGTAAAGAAACAATGGCATGATGATGAGGTGGCATAATTATCTCCATGAGATTCGATGAATGAGGATCAGTTTTTGTATAATCCGCAAAGACAAAATGCAAATCCACATTAGTCCTAGAATGGACAGTCAAGGAGTGACCCGCACTAGATCTGATGGTGAAGATAAAGTTTACATAAATTAGGAGGGAAGGCTAAATATTCCCAAAAACATCAGGATCAAATGGTAGGAATTGATCCCACACCAGATCCAAAGGTTAGTAAGAATCCCACAAAAGATCAAGATCAGATGGTCAAGGATAAATCTGCAAGGAAATCAACAGTCCAGGAAAATGCTGAAACAAAGTTGCGGAAGTCCAAAATTAGGAAAGTGTGATTCTGCATCCCGCATCCCACAATATGCAACGCGAAAACAAAATGCAAAAAGGAAATTGTGGAAGTAACATTCAATATTTTATGAACCCGCATCCCGCAATCCAGAAGATTGGACAGTTGATATTACTTCCACTAAAAAGAGATCGACGGCGTAGAAGAAACGTGTAGAAAGAATCTTGCAGGAAGGAGCCTACAGAAATGAGTTTGTAGAGGAAAAAGTAGACAGTCAGCACACCACATCCTGCAATATGGATATCAACATTCAGGAAAACGCCTGATGAAGATCAACAGTGGGGAATCATTGATGAAGAAATCGTGGTGCGGAAATACGATTTCGAGGAGTAAATCTATGTGCTAGATCGATGGACCAAAGAAACTCAAAATTAGATCAATGGCCTAGATTGATTCTGGAGAACGATATTGTGGAAGCACCAGAAAACATTAAGCTGATCTGCAAAAATGAATTCTAAGGTGCATCCGTAAATGGTAAAGAAGAATTTCTAGCATGAAACTCATAGATGGAAGTTGAAGACCGTGTTTTGTGAAAAAAACATGTACAGATGATCCTGCGATGAAGATAGCTCGTAGAGATCTCGCAAAGAGCTCGCAAAGGAAGAAAATAATCCCAAAGGCATGAGAAAAAGAAAAGCCCGAAGTTTTGAAGATAGAGTATTCCTACTGATGGAGGAGAGGAAGTCCACAGGATTTGGTTTGGTGAATCCTAAGATCAAAGAGGAAGGGGGCTCATAGATCAGAAGTGATCAAGATGTTTTTAATTAATTATTTAATTAAAAATTGTTAGTCTGAGATTGTTGAAAAGGGGTGACAATCAGATTTGAAAGGGCATGATTGTGAAAGGGTATGTTTCCAGAATAAAGAGATGCGTCCGTAGGAAACATGAAGATACTTGTACACAAAATTATGAGTGAGAGAAGGTGTCTATGTCATTGAGATCGATGTAGCCATAGAATAAGACAAAGACTAGTGGGCGTGACAAAGAATGGAGGGAGAAAGAAATCTAACATATTACAAAAACATAAATAGGGTGTTAAGAACATGTTTCAACCCCCCTCTTTATTTCGTTAATATATTTTGTCGGATGCATATGCTTTGTCAGTCATCCCATTAGTATGTTGTATTATCCTACATTCACGGGGAGTACGTAATAGTTGTTAATTCATCCAGTTAATATGTTGCCGCTATCCCACATTCATAAGGAGTAATAGTTGTTTAGATTAGAATTGGTATATAAGTATGTGTTGAGGCTAATGAAAGCATCGAAGAGTTAATTTGTATTGAGCTTGCTCAAAGGAGGTTTCCCCCTCAAAGTGGTCTGTGATTAATAAAATCTATTCTATGATCCATAATTTATGTTATATAGTGCATTCTCCTTGTTTATTGCATGAGGTTCTCCACATATGGTATCAGAGCACTTTCTTGGGCTTTTTGGGTGGAATTTCTGGAAAAAAATATTTCTGCAGTGCTTCTTGACACTGTGATCCTTACAACTGTTCTTCTTCTTGCAGTGGTATTATTCATTCAAATCAGGGAATACACCCTATCTGCTAAACTGTGGGAAGTACTTGGGCATATCCCTAAAAGTCATTGTGAGGAGTACCACAGGAACCCTAAAGTAGCTAGTCATTGAGAGGACCTACCAAGCGAAAAGGGAAATGACCCCCACTAGATTGACCAGATTCACATCTGTGAGGAAAACCAAAGATTCGTCATTTGTGGCCAAGCGGCTAGCAGTTTTACCTGTGCCGTGGAGTGAGGGGTACTGCCCAATATGCAAGGCGTTAGACAACCTTGGTGGTCGAGTGAGTCCCGTGAACCTTTAGGAAGCCAAATATACCTAGGCTCCATATCTATTTACAGTTGATAATGCGCAGAATTCCAGAATCATCACAGATCATTTCCTCCATTTCAAGTGGATAAATCATAGCTTTCTAGCACCTCCACAGATAATCTCTTCAAGAAAAAAAGTATAAATTTTTGTTTTTTAGCCATATCTTCCTTGATTTAGCTATGTTTCCCTTGAAAATTCGTTGCAACCCTTGTAATACCATTATGCATATTCATTCCTTGGGACCCTATCCCCAATTTCACTTCCTAAAGCCAGGAATTCCACATTTGTCTATTTTTATGGTTTGTCATAACTTCTCAGAGTCTCACCCAATCACCTTCAAATTTTTCCATGGTGTTCATTTCCCATTTCTACTTCATTGTCCCTCTCTGATAAAGTTTCCAATTCCTTCATCCCACCTATGAAATTCAAATTTTCTGCTTCTTGTCCCTAAGAAAATGTCCAAAACCCCAATTACCCCCCTGAATTTTTCCCGAATAAAAAATCTCCTTTTCTAAAACCCTTTACATTTTTTGTTTTCTACCCATTAGCTGGAAAAAAACAACTGCTTATAGTTGTCACTTGCGTCAGAGCAAATAAAAAAATGGAAGAAGAACTTGCCACCATCAAGTCAAAACTCGAGGATCTAGATCAAAAAATTCTCGGCCTCCATCTTCAGCATTCACTCATGAACAACCGCCTCCAGCCTGAGTCTTCTATAGACACTGGGTTCTCCTTGTCCAGCAACTTTCGTGGGCTGAAGCTAGATTTTCCTCGCTTCAATGGTGATGATCTGACTGGATGGATTTATAGGGAAGAACAATATTGCAGTTTGCATAACACTTTTGATGTCAATAAAGTCCCACTTGTATCCTTTCATTTGGAACATGAATCCCTTCAATGGTTCTGTTGGTACATCAAGGTTCATGCAGAGCCAAACTAGATAGATTTTTCCCAACTCCTTTTGCAACGATTTGGCCCTAGTGATTTTGATGACTTCACATGAGAACTCATCAAACTTCACCAAACTAACACTGTGCAGGAGTATCAAATTTTTTTTTAGAAACTAGCCAATCACATCGAGGGATTTCCTGATGCATTCTACCTGATTTGTTTTATCAATGGTCTGAAGGATGCAATAGGATCTGAGTTTAAAATGTTATTCCCCAACACAATGATGGAAGCCCTAGGGTTGGCTAAGCTAGCAGAGGACAAGAGCAGGGCTCAATAATTCTCCAAATCCACTCTTGTTCCATTCAAACCTATGGTTCCCCAAAGAACCCAAAGTCCACCAGCTCCTAGAACCACTCCTATCAAGAATTTGTCTAAAGTAGAGATGCAAGAACGTCAGGAAAAATGGATTTGTTATATTTGTGATGAGAAATTCACCCAAGGACATAGATGTGTTGAGCAAAAGCTCTATCTATTGGATGTGGATTTTCCACCGGCACCTGAAATTTTTTATGATGCTCAGGATCCAGTAGATGATGATGGTGACATTCAACAAATTCCTACTCTAGACGACCAACCAGATATATCTCTCCATGACTTAGCTGGAGTCACCACCCCAAAAACCATGCGGGTCAGAGGGTTCTTCAAAAAACTCCCTCTTACAATACTCATTGAGTCTGGTAGCACTCATAGCTTCATTGACTTGAGAATCACGAAATAGGTAAATTGTTTTGTCCATCCTTGTTCCAGCTTTGAAGGCATGATTGCCAATGGGGGAACCTTACCTTGTAAAGGGAAGTGTCGTAATGTGTGCATATATATGGGGGATTATAACTTGTTCTCTGACATGTTTTCCTTTCCCTTAGGCGGATGTGATGTGGTTTTGGGCACTCAATGGTTACGCACACTTGGACCCATTTTATAGGATTTTGCTGAACTTTGGATGTAGTTTTCAGTCAATGGTAACAAACACATATTGTGGGGTTTACAACCAAGGTCTCTCAGCCTCATTAGTTTGCATGGAATGGGAAAATATTCTTAATAAAATTTCACATGGTGTCATCGCTCAACTCCATTTCATTCAGATGAAACCTTTAGTTGTCTCAACTACTCCATTAGATCTCCAACAAAGTTTGGATCGATATGCATGTGTGTTTGCTGAGCCAGTGGGAATGCCACCTTCCCAACCTGAGGACCATCGTATTTATTTCATTCCTAGAAGCATCCCTCCCAACATCAGGCCCTATCGCTACCCATTTCACCACAAGATAGAAATTGAGATGCTTGTTCGTGACTTACTGAAGCAAGTTGTTATTCTCCCTAGCACTAGTTCCTTCTCTTCACTCGTCCTTCTAGTCCACAAAAAATATGGGTCGTGGCACCTTTGCATCGACTTTCAAGAACTTAATCACATCACAATCAAGGATAAGTTTCCAATTCCAGTTGTTTATGAGCTTTTGGATGAGCTCCATTGTGCTCATTCTTTCTCCAAGTTGGATCTTCTTTCTGGGTATCACCAAATTCAGGTCCATACGGATGATATCCCTAAAACAGCTTTCCGCACACATGATGGCCATTATGAATTAAATGGTCCTTCCATGCTCCAAGAATTGATGAATCAAATATTTTGGCCCTACTTGTGAAACTTCATTTTGGTATTCTTTGATGATATCTTCATCTATAGTAAAACCTAGGCTGAGCATCTCCAACATCTGGATCTTATACTGTAGCTTTTCTGTGATTATCATCTTTGTTCCAAACAATCTAAATGTGTTTTTGGGTAGAAGCAAGTGGAGTATCTTGGGAATATTGTTTCAACACAATGGGTTCATGTCGATCCTGCCAAAATAGATTCCATGAAAAATTGGCCACATCCTCAGACCTTGAAGAGCCTTCGTGGGTTTTTGGGACTTACTAGCTACTACCACAAGTTTTTCAAGGATTATGGGAAGATTGCAGATCCATTAACAACTTTACTAAAAAAGGATTCTTTTGCATGGACACCTGCTGCTGAGTGTGCATTTGAGAAATTGAAACAAGCTATGTGTACCACACTTGTTCTAGCTATGCCTAATTTTTCCAAGCCCGTCACTATTGAGAGTGATGCTTGTGACAATGGCCTTGGTTTTGTTCTCCTCTAAGATGAACATCCAATTGAGTTCACCAGCAAATCCCTGTCTGGTAAGAATTTAGCCGCCTCTACATATGAGAAGGAAATTATGGCTATTTTGCATGCCATACAAAAGTGGTGTCCATACCTCTTAGGGAATCATTTCTCCATTAAGACTAATCACCAGAGTCTGAAATATTTCTTGGAACAATGGGTCTCATCCCCAACACAACAAAAATGGGTTAGAAAACTCATGGGTTATGACTATGAGATCACTTACAAGAAGGGTAAGGACAATCTTGTGGAGGATGCTCTTTCCCACAGATTTAATGACCATGCTTCTCTTTCAGCTATTTCTATGCCTATTCCAAATTGGTTACAATCTGTTTAGCAAGGCTATGTCAATGATTCTTTCTTATCTCAAATCATCCAACAATTGGTCGGTAATCCTTCTCTTGTGCTGCATTACTCTTGGGATGGTTCTTATCTGAGATACAAGGGTCGTCTAGTGCTTCCCCAGAGCACAGATCTTCATCAGACTATCTTCTATGAACTCTATGCTTCTTCAGTGGAAAGGCACTCTAGGTTCCTCAAAACGTATGAGCAGGAACAATGTAACTTCTTTTGGAAGGGAATTAAATAGGAAATTCAACATATGGTTGCCGAATGTGATACCTGTCAGTGCCACAAGGGTGAAACTACACTACTCCCTGGATTGCTTGAGCCCTTTCCCATCCCTACAAGGATTTGGACACATATTTCGATGGCTTTCATCGAATGGGTCCCTAAATATGGAGGGAATACTGTAATCTTGGTTGTGGTTGATCAGATCTCCAAATATAGTCATTTGTGTGCTCTTAGCCATCCATATACTGCCTCCTCAGTCGCACAAATTTTCATGGACCAGATATTCCGTCTTCATGGCATTCATTCTTCCATTATCTCAGACCGCGACGCAAATTTCACAAGTCATTTTTGGACCTAACTCTTTCACCTCACTAGAAGGAAATTGAAAATGAGTTCAGGATATCACCCACAAACAGATGGTTAGACTGAAATCACCAACAAATGCTTGGAAACTTATTTTCATTGCTTCAACTCTGAACAGCAACATCAACGGGAAAAGCGAATCCCTCTTGCTGAATGGTGGTATAATACTTCCTACCATACTGCATCTAAAATGAATCCATATGAAGCTATTTATAGGAATCCACCCCCAGTTCTCCTTCCATACACCCCCCACAGTTCACCAATTCAGGAAGTTGACATGGTTCTTCAAAACTGCGATTAGATTCTTCACATTCTGCAGGAGAATATTCACATGGAAAGAAATCACATGAAGCAACAAGTCGATCAACACCATTCCGAGCACACCTTTCAAGTTGGTGATATTGTTTTTCTTCATTTGCATCCTTACAATAAATCCTCCCTGAAACTCAAAGGGAATTAGAAGCTAGCTCCAAAGTTCTATGGGCCATATAAAGTTCTTCAAAATATTGGGTATGTTGCTTGTAAATTGGAAATACCTCCTTCTTCTCGTATTCACCTAGTCTTTCATGTCTTGTCTCAAGAAAGTGATTGGCATGAATCGTAGGCCATCCTCAATAAGCACACTCGTCAACTTCGATCTCGGTCCATAATAAAGGTCTTCATATAGTTGCACGACATGCAACTATAGGATGCTACATGGGAACCGCTCCTTCAGATTCAACAATAGTTTCCACATCTAAAGCTTTGACGACAAAGATTTTTCTAAGAGGGAGGGGATGTTAAGAACCTATGTCAACCCCCTCTTTATTTTGTTAGTATATTTTGTCAGACGCATATGCTTTGTAAATTGTCCCATTAGTATGTTGTATTATCCCACATTCATGGGGAGTAAGTAATAGTTGTTAAGTCGTCCAGTTAATATGTTGCATTATCCTACATTCATGGGGATTAATAGTTGTTAAGATTAGACTTAGTATATAAGTATGTGTTGAGGCTAGTGAAAGCATCGAAGAGTTATTTTGTATTGAGCTTGCTCAAAGGAGGTTTTCCCCTCGAAGTGGCCTGCGATTAATAAAATATCTTCTGTGATCCATAATTTTTGTTATATCATGCATTCTCATTGTTTATTAGAGGAGGTTCTCCACATAGGGTGGCAGGGTGGAGCTAGAGTAGGAAACAAGATTGTGGGGGGTTGTTTCCTCCTTCCAACAGAAGCTAGTAAATAGGGTGTAGGAGCATCCTATCCGTCATAGCTGACAAAACAGGGTGTCCTAGGTTCCTTTCAGTAGCAGCTGATAAACCAGGGGATCGTAGCCTCCTTCCAATTGGCATTGGATCCCTACATTGTCATAGAATCCTTTAAGTAGTAGATGATAAACTACGGGGTTGTATCCTCCTTCCAATTGGTATCGGTAAATAGGGTGTAATACCATCCTTGTCTGTAGCAACATGAAAACTATTTGTAAATAACAATTTTAAAGTAATAGAATGTATTGGTGGTTTACACTATTGGGATTCCATGTTAAAATTGTGTTCTGTTTATTCTTGTTGTTATGTGTTTCTCATGGTACATTTAAAAGTGGTTAAAATAGTAAAAATTTAAAAATATTGATTCACCCCCCCCCCCGCTCTCAGTATTGACTAATAAACCAACAATTGGTATCAGAGCAGGTTCCTTCACTACAGTTTAACCACTGGAAGGAAGATCCCATTAAAACCATTATGGATCAATAATAATAGATTTACACAGTAAATGGATCTTGAATACCTAGAAAACAAGAATACATATTTTGGAGTGAATGATAATTTATCTGAAGGCATTGGGACATGATGTATTGAATTCAGCGATCACTAATTAATTCCCACCAAAGCGGATAAGGACTCCAGCTCAAAATAAATCCAAGAAAAGTAACTCAATGACAATGGATTCAATCCTTGATGGATTACCTGATGATGTCAAAGAGAAGATAGGTGAACGTAACTCTGCAAAGGAACTTTGGGACAAGATAAAAGACCTCTACTCAGTTGAGCAAAGAGCAGGACAAAAACTTGTTTTTCTTGAGGATGTTAGTGAATATGAAAATATAAGTGAAGATGAAGAAAAATTATTTATAATGATAGTGAAATTAGATGAGGAATCAAAAGTGGACATAGAATCCCAATACATGGCTGCTGTAGATGAAATTGAAAAGTGTAGGAAAAAGAACAAAGTCTTGAAAGGAAAATTGTCAAAATATCAAGAAGAGAAAAAATCAAAAGAAGAGGAAGTCTAAACCCTCTAAGAAAATCTACGCAGTTCAATACAACAAGTGTTGGCTAGTATGAAAGAGGTCAAGATCTTAAAACAAGAATTTCTTGAATTCAAGGAAGAAGTGAAGAAGCTAAAAGATCAGCTAAATGTTAGTGATAAGTTCAAGGAAAGTAATGAAGCTCTTAATAAAGTCCTCAGCTTACAAATATCCTCCAGGGATAAAACAGGTCTTGGATATAATCATAAAGGATCAAGCTCCATCATTTATGAAAATGTTGAAAATGTTAAATGTCAACATTATTCCTCAAAGATACACCCAGGTAGCAGAAGAATCACAAGGAAATGAAGTCGAGTTATCATAATTCTGCTCATCCTCCCAAGATGAAAAATTTCAGAAGACATGCAAAAGAAAAGAGTCAATACAAGCAGAAAAACCAAAGATTCTCCAAACATACATTCTTTGAATATTTCCATTGTTGTTACAAGTTTCGTCACAAGGTTGATGATTGTAGAATCAAGGAAGAAGATGAAGGATGGATAAGGAAAGAAGACACCAACATCTCTAATAGAAAAATACATATTTTGTGTTTCATATGTCACAATATTGGACACTTTGCAAGACATTGAAAGAATAGTACATGCAAACCTTCCAAGGAAACTCATAAGAAGGTATGGAAGATGAAAAGCAAGAAACAAAGAAATGAGAAACCAGTAAGCAGAATACCTTATAGAAATATGTGGAGAAGAAAAGAAAACTCCAAAGATGTAGAAGAAATAAAGATTTCAAACATCAGTGAAGTCTCCAAAGATAACGATGAGCATAATAGAGGCATAAATAAGGATGACATCCTTTATGAGGAAAAGTGAGATGGAGATATAAAAGAATACATCGATAAAGATAAAGGTGATGAAGAAGGATGTAGTGATGACTGCGGGATCCTTTTCTAAAAAGGTATCTCGTGAATTAAAGAAAACCCTGAAAACAGCATTAGAAGGGATCTTATACTTAGGGGGAGTTAAAGTCAAAAAATTACAATTGGTATCTAAGAAAAAATTCAATCGGTATACAATGTTGAATTATATTGAAATATATCTTCTTCAAAGATGATGGGTGATCAAGGTTGGTGTATGGATGACACAGAAAGTGTGAAAATATGCTTGCTTCAAAAAAATTGTCTTTTGGAAATGCACGCCAGTTGGTGTCGTTGGGAAAATAATTTTGTCTGATGACATGGACATATTCATTGATGTATTGTCCATATGGTCATGGCTTTAGTCTTCCATATGGTGGCCACATGTACGAAATCTACACCTTCCAAGTCAATAAAAATTCATATTAAAACTTAAAAAATTGTGTATAAAAAGGGGTATGTTGCACAAAGGTGAAATATGCCTTTGAAGTGTTGAGAAATATGCTTGCACAATCTATTAAAGGTAATGCACACAGATATGGTGAAAGCATGATGTGGTGGATAGGATAATTGTGTGACTTATATATAAATAAACGATTTGGTTATAAAAACAGTTATAAACATAGATATATATAAACATCGACCTATAAACAAATGATTTGCTTATAAACAGAGATATAGAAGCAATTTATAACAAACGATTTGGTTATAAACGGTAGTAAAAAAAAGTTTCTATTATTATTTAATCAAAGGATTAATAAATGATAAAGTGTTATCGAATAAGAAAGAGAAGTATTATTTAAATGAAAGGTTGTGTTTTATAGAAGTTTAGAAAGATGTGATTTTGTCATTAAAAGGGCGTGACTATTAATGAAGGAATGTGGTTGTTAAAGCACGGTAGATGAAAGGGTGTGTTGGTTAAAATCATTGAAGAGATATATATAATTAGCAGATCGAGGAAGTTGAGGGTGTCTCTTCTATGAATAATAAGGATCTAAAGAAGAAGATGTGTGTCTCTGTATGTCTCTGTGTGATATGATAAGAGAGAAAAAGAAATCTCTATGACATGTTTCAACAGAGTATGTTTGTAAGTGAAGATCTGAAGTATGAAGACCGCGTTTGTTTCTTTTTATATGAAGATATAAATGCACAGGCTTAAGGAATTCTAGTAAAAGAGGAATCCTGTTAACTTACAGATAGAATGAACCATTAGATATGGCAGCAGGAACAGAGTTTAAAAAAAAAGGAAACATGTATCCTAGAAAATATAATGGATAAGTGTTGGAAAAATGTCAAGTGTAGACTTTGTCACAAAAATGTTGACAAAGGAGAAGAAGTACAGTGGCAGGGGGAGTCCATGGATCTATCAGTTAAGCTATCATTCAAGAACAAGAAATGTTAAGATAAGTGATAATACATTGGTTAAATAGCCATGTTCATTTTAAAGGGGAGATATGATGACAGGAGGAGTTGTCAAAAAGAGATACAGGAAATCCTATATCAAAATGGATGGAACATTGGCATACCAAGTTATCCTCTATCATTGTTGTCAAAGGGGTAGAATGTTTATAGGTTTCCATTAATGCCAAAGGGGGAGAATGTTTAGAGGTTTCCATTAATGCCAAAGGGGGATATTGTTGGAAAATTTTGGTTATAGTTGTCATTGATGTCAAAGGTGTTCACGAATGACAAAGTAATAACGAGTGGATATGATGACAGGATAAACTCAGTGAAAGACATAAGGAATATGATGGCATAGTTGAGAATGTGGAATGACACAAATGATGACATGGAGTATACTGGTGTCCTGATGATGATGAAAGACTAAGGTAGTGATGGCAAATTTGTTAATGAAGTACAAATCATAAGCAAAAGATACCATGACAGAGTTAACGTGTAGTTAACGCATCATAAGTCAAAGTAAAGAAAACACGGCACGATGATGAGGTGGCATAGTTATCTGCATGAGACTGGATGAACAAGGATCAATTTTTGTATAATCCGCAAAGATAGAATGCAGATCCGCATTAGTCCTAGAATGGACGGTCAGGGAGCGACCCACACTAGATCTGATGGTGAAGATCAAGTTTACATAAATTAGGAAGGAAGGCTAAAGATTCCAAAAAAGATCAAGATTGGATGGTAGGCATTGATCCCACACTAGATCTGACGATTAGTAAGCATCCTGCAAAAGATAGGAAAAAAATCCAAAGTTCCGCAAAAGATCAAGATTGAACGGTCAAGGATAAATCTGCAAGGAAATCAACGGTCCAGAAAATGCAGAAACAAAGTTGCAGAAAGGAAATTACATAAGTCCAAAATCGGAAAGTGTGATTATGCATCCCACATCCTGCAATCCGCAATGCGGAAAGGAAATTGTGGAAGTAACGTTCAATATTTTATGAACCCGCATCCCACAATCCAGAGGATCGAACGACTGATATTAGTTCCACTAAAAAGAGATCAAAGGAGGGAAAGAAAAGTGTAGAAAGAATCTTGCGGGAACGAGCCTACAGAAAGGAGTTTACGGAAAGGAAAAATTGGACAGTTGGCATCCTGCATCCCACAATCTGGAGATCAATGGTCAAGAAAATTCTTGATGAAGATCAATGGTGGGGAATCATTGATGAGGAAACCGTGGCGCAAAAATACGATTTTGAGGAGGAAATCTATGTGTTAGATTGACGAACCAGAGATACTCAAAATTAGATCAATGGCCTGGATGGCTTATGGATAAGGAGATTGCGGAAGCACCAAAAAAAGTTAAGCTGAGTTGTGAAAATGAATTCTGAGGTGCATCCATAAATGGTAAAGAAGAATGTCCAGCATGAAACTCATATATGGAAGGTGAAGACCGTGTTTTGTGAGAAAAACATGTACATATGAGCCTGCAATGAAGATAGCTTGCAAAGAGCTCGCAAAGGAAGAAAAGAATCCCAAATGCATGAGAAAAAGAAAATCCCGAAGGTCTAAAGATAGAGTATTCCTGCTGATGGAGGAGAGGAAGTCCACGGGATTTGGTTTGATAAATCCTACAATCAGAGAGGAAGGGAGCTCGCAGATCAGAAGTGATCAAGACATTTTTAATTAAGTATTTAACTAAAAATCGTTAGTCACAGATTGTTGAAAAGGTGTGACAATCATATTTGAAAGGGCATGATTGTGAAAGGGTATGTTTGCGGAAAAAAGAGATGCGTCCGTAGGAAACATGAAGATACTTGTACACAGAAGTATGAGTGAGAGAAGGTGTCTATGTCATGGAGATTGATGTATCCATAGCATAAGACAGAGACTAGTGGGTATGACAGAGAATGGAGGGAGAAATAAATCTAACATATTATAGAAAACGTAAATAGGCTGGTAGGGTGGAGCTAGGGAAGGAAACAAGCCTCTAGGGGGTTGTTTCCTCCTTCCAGCAGAAGCTGGTAAATAGGGTGTAGGAGCATCCTATTATTCGTAGCTGACAAAATAGGGTGTTGTAGCATCCTTTCAGTAGGAGCTGATAAACTAGGGGGTCATAGAGTCCTTCCAATTGGCATGGTAAATAGTGTGTCATAGAATCCTTTAAGTAGTAGCTAATAAACCAGGGGGTCATAGCCTCCTTCCAATTGGTATTGGTAAACAGGGTGTAATACCATCCTTGTCTATAGTAGCAGACAAACTATTTGTAAATAACATTTTTGCAGTAATAGGACGTATTGGTGGTTTACCCTATTGGGCTTCCACATTAAAATTGTGTTATGTGTTTCTAATGATATATTTAAAAGTGGTTAAAATAGTCCAAGGTTAACAATACCGATTCACCCCCCCCCCCTCTCAGTGTTGACCAATAAACCAACAAGNGTTTATGAATTTATCAATGGAAGTGATGAAATGGTTCTGGTAGGGAATGCCATTCTTAGTCGTATATGTTTCCATAAACAACTGAATGTGGATTATGCAGTTGCTCGAGTTGTAAGCAATACAAATAAGCATTCTTTGCTGACAATCGTTTTTCCGATTGAAACTTATCTTCAAATTATGATACACAAAGTGTTTAATAAATGGTTTCAAAAAAAAAATTAATTTCTATGATTCTAAGTTTATTTGTTGAGTTGGGAATTGACTTATTATGTATACTAATTTACTTTTTTGATGCATTGTTATGCAATGTAGTCTTGTTAAAGAATGAAATTAATTTCATTGCACCATTAATAGTCAAGTCAGAAAAGAAATTCCTATACATGTATCTTAATTCTTGGAATCTAGAATTTAGTATCATTAACAACCATTGAGTAATTTAGGGTACTTTTTATAAATATAATATTTAGTTCAAAATTTACGTAATGTGTTTCATAGAGGGTTTCAAAAAAAACTTAAAACCTTACACACAATGTTGTTGGAAAGCAGTTTTGATGAAGCAAGTTGTGCAACACCAAGGATGATGCGCAAGACTGAGGATGATGCACAAGTCCAAGGATGGCACGCAAGGAGGAAAATTTGACAAAGAGTTGGATTTGTCATGATTTTGTAGTTTTTGGTCTAAATTAGTTATGAGATTCAGTTAAAGTGGACCATCTTGTAAAAGGAACAAGCCTATATATAGAAGTAGGAATGTAGTAGGAAAGGAGAGAGGAATCAATTAATGAACATATGTATGATTGGATGTATGATGATCTTCTTGACCTCTACGGAAGGTGGATACATGTTTTGTTCTTTGTCTCTATTGTAAGCATGATTTTTGGGATGTTTTGATGCAAATGATAATATGACATGAACATATGTTGACAAAACACTTTGTCTTGTGTCTTTTTTCCTTTTCTGTGTTAAATGATGTGATCTGAGTGAATCAATGCTGCAATATGTCTGTTATTTCTGAATGATGCAATGTCTCTACATTATAAATGATGTTATACTAATCGATCTGTTCGCGAGTAAACATAATGTTGTGATCTAATGTTCTGATGCGATATGAGTGGTTTACGATATGAATATGTAATAGTGAAACATTCCTGAATCTGTGAATAATGTTGAGATAGTTGAATAGTATATGCACAAAACCCTCATTCTTACTGTAGAAACATGGTTCTGATAGTTCTCCCTCAAACATTTCGGGTGAGACTTCATCTTCTTTGCAGGTGTTGTTGGATAGGGTAAAACCTATCTAGGTCGGTGCTCAGGGAGATCGTTGAGGTAGGGGTTTTAATAGAGTGTGAACCCCTATTGACATATATGTGTCAATAAAGTGTGAACCCCTCACTTAGAGTGATGTACCCTGTTCTGCAAGTCACTAAAGAGGTTTATTTAAAACTTGCATTACAACAGTGCATCACCAAGTCAAGGGAATGTCAACAACGTCACACCACTCTGCTAGAGGAGTTCTAGGACATTGGCTAGCAATTAGCGCTTAAGGAAGTAACCGCACTTCAAGCAGTGGAGGAGAGTCAGAAGGAGGTGATTGCTAACATTGTCAAACATCCATATGAGTAGGATGTGGATGAATGAACAGGGATCGGCGACAAGGTGAAGGATGAAGTTGAGGAAGTAAAGCAATAGTGTGAGGAATTTAAGATAAAAAACAATGAATATATTGTTTCTAATTGACATGGCTCGAGGACAAGCCACAAGATTGTCTTAGGGGCCTGTTGGAAGGAATTTTTAATGAAGCAAGTTGTGCAACACCAAGGATGATGCACAAGACCGAGAATGACCCCGAGGAGACAGCCCGAGGAGAATTTTTAATGGTAACGTTGTCATTTACATAGACCCCGAGGAGATAGCCCTGTCTTTCGACAATACTGTCGCGTTAATGGGCTCGCCACTCTTGTCATCTTCTTCTACCAGGATAATATCCTTCCTGCAAGACATGTCGGTGCAACACTTTGCGATGCTCATCATCATCCTAGATGAAGTTGGCAATATGAGTCCAAGGCAATGATGATGAAGTCCTCCACTCTTTTCTCCCCACATCTGAACATTCATTCAGACCGCCAACCCCTAACAATGGATACTCTATACCACATAAATGGTGTCCAAGGCCTTGTCTAGAGATTTCGGAAGGATGATTTAAGGACCGGGAACTCCATGAATTGCTCCAGCAGTGGTGTGGCAATTTATTAGGAAAACATGGTCTTTACCAGCATCAGAAAACCTTTCTAGCGCAGTGAACATATAATTTACCTCGATGGCTAGGGATGTTAACGTGTGAAGGCCCGATAGGGGCCAGGCTTCTAGGTTTCGTTTATCAACCAATAAAGGGCATTGGATAAAGGATATATCAAGAGCAGGTCCCATATTAGCACTCTTGGGTTCCTCATCAGAGTAATAGCAACCATCCCACTCATCAACAACATTCATTTTATCTGTATCTTAGAAAGGGTCGGATGGTGGCATTACAATGAGCTAGGAATTTGAGCTTAGCTATGAGCCTATCAAATATTCACATGCTAATGGCATGATGAGAACAAGAATGATCACGTGGGCTCTTGATCCGACTCCCTCATGCGAAGATGCCAACTATACTGCCCTTTTTCAGTGTGACCTCCTGATATTATTTGTCGAAGTGACCTTCGGCCTCACCTGTATGCAGCCTTGGGATTTCTCATGATGCGTGGATTTGCCATTAGGAATCTCTTTGATTCCTCCTCATTCTAGCATGGTACCCTTTGGTTTTTAGTGCCCATGCCTCATTTTCATACGACAGGGAAATGCCATACCTACCCTCTATTGTCAACTTGTCTTGGATCTCGTCCTTCTTGCATGTGTCTGGTTGCAAGGATAGGATTCCAAGATGTGACCTACACCATCGATAGTCCCTACCCTGTCCTCCATTTTGTAGTCCTTCCACTCCTTATCTCCCCTGGCATCTTTGGACAATGAAACAGACTCTGGTTGTGGATCTACTCTATGCTAGATCTCGATCATTCAACAATGTGGCCCCTACGCTGCTTTGAGATCCACCCACTGGTTAACCTTCGTGTATGTCTCGATCATGAAATAGATTAAGTCCATCAGTTGATTAGCCTACCAAATCTCTACCATCGAGGGTGTCAGGCGTTACGCAATTTTGCATCATCCCATTCCCTTATCTGTGGCTCACCTTCCCACTATGAAATTAGCCATGAGCATTGATCGGATCCTTGCCAGATCGTCGTCATTCAAAAGCATGGGGCCTTCTGACACTTCGCGATCATCCTCTATATTATCCATTTAGCCAATTGGGGGAAGAGAAAAGACTCTCCTTCGTAGATATTTCTCATTGAAGATCCCAACCATTAAATATGTGTAGGCTCTCATGGGAATCACAACCACGATGCAACCATATCTATCAGGTGCCTTTAGTTGCGCACACCATTCATTACCATCGATCTGCGATGCTAGCTCATCCTACGACTGATATTACATGTCACTTACTCCTGTGCTTCCTATGTCAAGTTTATGTGCCATGGGATAACCCAGTAACTTGCTTGGGCTTGGGATAAGCTTCGTCGGCGATCCTGAAATCATAAAAAACAGGGAGTTTTCACCTATACCCCCTTCTGCAAGGAAACTACTACAGGAACCTATCCAAAATTTAGCACGAGTGCTAATGGAACCTATAAAAAATTAGATGGAAGAGCCCAACATTGATTATGAAATATGAAGCATTTTCTATAGAGCATGCCTTGATCAAGAGTATAGTTTGCATGCAAAGCATTTATCTCTCAGTTTGATATGGAATTGAATAAAAGGATAGTATGGATTATTTTAAATCATTATCAATCATTGGAAAGCTATTACAATAGAAAAAACAAAAACAATTATAGTAGGGGACATTGATCCCATTGAGCTAGAAATTTTCATCCAATCAAGATTCATGATTTAAAAGTACAGAGCCTGTAAAAGAAACATTTGAAGACATAACAAATGCAGGAGAAATTTCTCTAGATCCTAGAGGGTTGAGCCAGCCATGTTCGATAGGACATATTGTAATTATTTTTAATGACGAGAACCCCCACTAGGTTCATGATTTTGATTGTTGAACATGTCTAATAGTTTTGTAGAGATTACGCTAATACAAAATGAGAGTTAAGTTACCAAAAATGACCAAAATATGCATATAAATTAGACTTTTGATGTTGAGATCACTCATGAATGATTTTGGTCTCTTATCACGCAAGTGTCACACAAAAAATGTGGTAATATTTAGTTTAGTCATTTATAGCTTGTTTTGTGGGCATTAATTTGGTCATATATTTAGTGATTAATTCTCACAATTAATCACCAAATACTTCCTGCAACCTACAATCTGCAAATTTCGGTAAATTGTGGGAAATTGGTAAAGGATTTAAGTACTTTCTGCAATTCCCAGTCCGCATTTCGGAAGTGGAATTACAAAATTAAAATTTGTAAAGGACTTAAGTACTTCCCGCAACTCGCAATACGCATTGTGAAAGCAGAATTACAGAGGGAAATTTGTAAAGGATTTAAGTACTTTCTGCAATCTGCACTACGGAAGGGAAATTTTTAAAGGGCTTAAGTACTTCCTGCAATCTGTATTGCGGAAGTGGAATTGCGGAGGGAAATTTCTAAAGTATTTAAGTACTTTCCGCAATCCATAATCTATGTTACGGAAGTGGAATTTCATAAGGGAAATATATATATTTCAAAGGCACTTACTGCAATCTGCAATACACATTGCAGAAGGGGAGTCATGGAAGGACCCTTCCGGAAAGTCCTTTGTGAAAGACTTGTTGCAAAAATTTGATAAACTTAAGATTTTGGAATCTGAATACATAAAGGATTTAGGATAAATATTTAAGGTTTTTTTTTTAAAGTGTTCTTTGTATTTTGTGGTGTTTAAGGTTTCATCTATAAGTCAAAGAACCATAAATCGAGTTTTGTAATAAGAACGAATTCCTTGGTTAACATATGATAGAGAATGAATAAAATGGTCTATGACTTATAACTTATCTGGTATCAATTTCTTTTATGCATTTTTCAGGTGGTTATATGGGTATTTGACATATGGTATCAGAGCCACAGGTTAAGCATTGTTTCCTATGGAAACATATAGTTTCTGCTGAAGCACACTGAAATGATAAACTAACAATAAAAATGTTTCATTTTCTGTATGAATGTATAAATTGTGCAACCAGGATAGGGTGATGGCGTCTCCCAACATGAATGATGGCCACCCAGAGGAAAATGAACGCGTTCTACCAGTGCCACACACAACACAACCAGAACAAGAACATTATGAAGGAATTAAAGTACTTGAGACAATGAGGAATTTGATCGTAGAAATACAAAGTTTTAAAGTAGAAAATGAGCAGTTGAAAAAGGCTCAAGAAAAATAGAAGGAGATTAATGAGATATTATTGCAGAGTTTACATGAGAAGAAAAATGGGGAAAAACCACGAAAGAAAATAAGGAGGGACCTGAAATTTGGGGAAAGTGCCAAAATAAAAGGAAGTTCCTCCAATGAAACTCAAAAATCTAAGAATCAAGCCAAGATGATTGGGAAAAGAAAAGTTGACCACCTGGATTCAAGAAAATTAAACCCACTAGTCTTGATGGGGAATCAAAGACTAAGGAGGAAGCATAAGATTGATTGTTGGATATTAGAAATATTTCCAAATTTACAACTATTCTAGCAACATGAAAGTGCAAATGACAATGTACAATCTGAAAGGAAAATCTAGCATCTGGTGGAAATACCTCAAGATTTCACATGGATTGAAGCCTAAAGAATCTAGAATGGCCAGAATTTAAGAATTTATTTAAGAAGCAATATCTATCAGAAATTTATTATCAGAGAAAGAAAAATGGTTTTTATGAATTGAAACTCAGCCAAATGACCATGGAAGACCAAATCAATAAATTCCTAGATTTGCTACGGTTCATGCTTTACATTAAGGAAGAAAAAGTGAAGGATCAATGATTCTTAAGATTTTTTCGATAGTATTACAAAGACCAGATCGAGTTCGATAACTGAATGAACTCAGATGAAGTGCTAAGGAAGTCCATATTATGTTTTGATCAGGATAAGAAAAGGAATGACCTCTCGAAAGTCTAGAAGGATATGAAGAAGGAAAATTTCAACCAGTGAAAAAAGGGATTCCAACCACCACTCTTTAGAAACATGCCAAGGAATCCACAATGAAATTCCTACAACAGAAATGAGCATCTTTAGCATGAGGGAAATAAACCTGTGAACCTTGGATCAAAATGGAATGTTGGAACCCCTAAAGGACCCTTGAAGTGTTGGGAATGTGGAGAGCCCCATTTATGAAGAAACTACCCACTCTTCAATTAAAAAAATAGGGTTTTTCACAACTTGAAAGAAGCTTCCATTGTTGGGAAACTTGGAAAAAGCTTCCACTAGATTAATGCATCCCTTGAAGATCAACGGGAAGATCATCAATCTGCAATTGTAGATATTGAAGGTACTATCTCTAACCAAAGTCTTTCTATACTAATTGATCCAGGGGATACTTTAAGTTAGATCACTCCTATAGTGACGGAGAACTTCCATCTCGCCAAAGTAAGGCATGCAAAACCTTGGACAGTCCAACTAGCCACTAGAGCAAAAGCCAAGGTAACTTATTTCATTGCTAATTGTAAAGTTAAATTACAAGATCATGTGACTAGGATCAATATGAGTATTTTGCCTCTAGGGTCATATGACATGATTATTGGCATGGACTGGTTAAAAAGGTAGAAAGTAATCTTAAATTGTTTTGATAAGAACTTTACTTATGTTGCTTAGGATAAATTGTTAGGAAGCTAAAAGGTATTAGTAAACCTACCCCACTAAGACATATATATTCCATGCAATTAAAGAAGTGTATGAGGAAGGGTTGTAAGCTTTATGTTGTGTGGGTCACTGACCTTCTCCTTAATCAAAATCCAACACATGTAAGGGATCACCTAGTTTTAAGTAAATTTATGGATGTGTTTCTAGAAGAGATATGAGGACTACCCCCTCAACGAGAAATAGATTTCTCCATTGAGATTGTACCTAGGGCTGCATCGGTATCTAAAATACCCTATCGAATGAGAATCCTTGAGCTAACCGAATTGAAACTTTAGTTACAAGAACTACTATATATAAGGGTTATATCAAACCTAGTGTGTCGCCTTGGGGAGCAGTAATTTTATTTGTAAAAAAAAAAGATGGTAATTTATGGCTTTTCATAGACTACAGACAACTAAATAAAGTAATCATTAAGAACAAGTATCCTCTGCCTTGGATTAACGCTCTTTTCGATCAAGTAGGAGTGGCTAAAATATTCTCCAAGTTAGATTTATGGTCAGGTTATCACTAGATCAGGATTAAAAGAGAAGATGTTAATAAAACAACTTTAAGGACCTGATACAGGCACTATGAATTCGTGGTAATTCCTTTCGGATTAACCAATTCCCCTGCTATATTCATGTGTCTAATGAATAGTATTTTTAACAAGTATCTAGATCAATTTGTTTTAATTTTCATTGAGGATATCTTGACCTACTCAAGGACGGAAGAGGAGCCTCAACAACACTTGAGAATCGTACTACAGACCTTAAGAGACCACTACCTATATGCTAAATTCGAGAAGTGTGAATTCTTTAAGAAATAAATTTAATAGTTAGGCCATGTCATCTCAGAAAACATTATTGCGGTACACAGAAGATAAAGGAAATTGCAGAATGGTCTATGCCTAAATATGTCACTTTCATTTGATCTTTAATAGGACTCATGGTTACTACCAGCGGTTCATCCAAGGATTGTCAAATATAGCCTATCGCATTACTTCCTTAGAAAATAAATGGTTAAGGTTTGCATGGTCCTCGAAGTGTTAGGAGAGTTTTGAAAATATAAAAAGGTTATTAACTATGACACCGATAATAAGGGTAGTTGACCCCTATAAGAACTACACAATCTATACAGATGTTAGTAAAGAGGGATTGGGTGAGTGCTATCTCAAGAAGGACATGTGGCATGTTACGAATCCCGTAACTTGAAATAACATGAATGAAATTATGTTGTGCATGATCTCGAATTGGCAGCGGTAGTGCATGCCTTAAAAATGTGGTGTCACTACCTGTTAGGGAAGAAGTTCATTTTTTTGAAAGATAACACATGCGTAAAGAATCTGTCTACTTAACCCGGACTTAATGCTAGGAAAGAAAGATGGATGGCCTTCTTAAGTGAGTTTGATTTTGAAGTAAAACATATTAAAGGGAAGGAAAATAAGGTGGTTGATGCACTCAGTCAAATAACTCATGGAATATATGAAATAAATATGAGCCAACCAGAAAGTGGTCTATTGAGCAAAATAAAAATGAATATCATACAGGATGATGAATATGTAAATTTATTGAGCAAACTACAAAAAAATGAGGTGAATTTAAATGGGACAGAATTCAGAGTAGACCAGAAAGGGTTAATTTAGTTTATGGAGAGAATATACATGCCTAATGTTGCATATTTAAAGTAGTTAATTTTAAATGAGATGCACAAACCTCCTTATGCAAGACACCCTAGTTACCAAAATATGATAACCGACCCTCAGGAAGCAATTATTTTGGCCCAAATTAAAGGTATATTTAGAGTATTACCTATCTAAATGCTTGGAATGTCAATAGGTGAAGGTTGAACATCAATATCCAACAGGTTTGTTACAACCTTTTCCAATTCGTGAATGGAAATGGGAGGTAATATCCTTGGATATCATCATAGGTTTGCGATTAACACAAAAACAACACGATTCAATTATGGTTGTAGTAGATAAGTTAAGCAATTCTGCTCAATTTATTCTTGTGAAGTCAACTTATAAAGTTGTCAATATTGCAAAGATATTCGTCAAGGAAATATTTCGACTTCACAGAGTACCGAAGATGGTAATTTCTGACTAGGATGTTCAATTTACATAGAACTTTTGGAAATCATTGTTTGCGGGGTTAGAAACCAAGATAAACTTCAGCACTAGTTATCACCCTAAAAAATATGGATAAACAGAACAAACAAATCAATTCATTGAAGATATGCTAAGAATGTATGTCATGGAAAAACCCACTAAGTGGGAGGACTATTTGCATCTAGTAAAGTTTGCATACAATGATGGTTATCAGTCCTGGACAAAAATGAGCCCGTTTGAAATCCTATATGAGAAAAAGTGTACTACCCCTGTTAGTTGGGATAGCCCCATGGATCATCTGATAGTAGGACAATAAATTTTACAAGACATGGAACAAACTGTTCGAAAGGTAGAAAAGAACTTGAAGGTGGCATAGGATCGCCAAAAGAGTTACATTGACTTAAAAAGACTACATAAATATTTTTCTGTCAGAGACCACATTTACCTCCGAGTCAAGCCCAAAAAGAGCTCCCTAAAATTAGGAAGCTGTGCCAAATTAGAATGATGGTTTTGCGGACCCTTTCAAATCTTCGAAAGGATTGGACCCGTGGGATAAAAACTTGTTCTTCCAACACACTTGAGAATTCATAATGTTTTTCATATTTCATTACTGAAAAAATTTATACATGATTCCACTCACATCATTGACTGGAATGTGGTGCAAGTGGAACTAGAAAGAGAATTTCAAGTGGAACCTTTACGCATTTTGGACAGGAAATAAATAGTACTTCAAAACCAGGTTAAGGTGAAATGGAAGCACTTTAGCCTGGATGAGGCGACTTTGGAATTAGAGGAAGTTTTGCAAAAGAAGTACCCAGAATTAATTCCAGAATCTATGGAAGAAGAAGAATAACATTGTTGATAGTGTTAAATAACGGGGTGAGGATGTAACATCCCCCAGCAAATAAACATTATTTGTAATATTGTTGCATACTGTTTTATTTTGAATGAGATTGGATGCACCTAGAATCTACCAATAGGTCCTTAGAGGACAGATGTAATTGAAAATGATATGATTATAATAATAAAAATTGAATGATGGGGACAACCATGTTGAATGAGGAAACTACGCAGGAAAGAGTGGGGAACAAGGAAGAGAAAACTTAGGGAGGTTACACCAGGGGTCAATGTGCCATTATGGCGCTAGATATTCCCTAGAAATCAGTGGATGTTCTGGGTTGCGGAATTTCCATGAGGAATTGGCCGTTTCTGGGAAAAAATCCTAGGAAAAACAAAATCTATTAAGGAAGCATATGTGGGAGGCGGGATGCTTCAGATTATGCTAAAAAAAGGAGAAATACTTACTGTGTGAGCACTCCATGTTAGGAAATATGAAATAAATACCTGTTGTGTGAGCACTATGTGTTAGGAAATTTGAAAGAAATACTTTCCGTGTGAGCACTCCTTGTTAGGAAAGCTAAAAGAAATACTTGTTGTGTGAGAAATCTATGTTAGGAAAGATTAAATAAATACTTGTTGTGTGAGAAATCTGTGTCAGAAAAGCTGAAATAAATACTTATTGTGTGAGCACTCTATGTTAGGAAAGTGATTTATTACTAAGAAATCGAACCTAAGGTTGGCTGTCACCACTCTTGGCATGCATAGTTTAGGTCAGGGGTGATTGAGGACAGAAAGAAAACGTGTCCCAATCTACGGTTGGGTGGAACATGGTTGTTCCTTCTCCATTCGGCTCGTTGTACACCTAGGCTCCTTTAAATGATTAAATCCTTGCAGACTGTTGATCTCAAGCTATATCTATATATGTGTAAATAGGTGTTTTCAATTCTAAGTAAATCATGAGTACCAGTTCTTAGGTTTCTAGATGAAAAATGTTGCTTATTGGATAGTTATATCATGCTCTATCACGAATGACTATGGTTTGCATTTGGGCGTATGATTTCTGTTAGAGTAACATTGTTTTCTGCAAGAGTATACTTGGACACTTTATAAGTTCATTGTTAATAACCAGATGTAAGGGATCCCCTATAGGGTAATTAAAATGCTTGTGCTGGATTTCAATCATTTCTAGCTTAGTGAAGTCCATGTACTTTACTTATAATTCTTAACTGAATAATGGAACTTGTGGAGAGAGAGTATTGCTGCTGAAAGTTCCATAAGAAAACCAGTTACTATAACCCACCTTGAAGCCCCTAAGTCGAAACTTTGTCTTAAGCAATGAACTCTTCCTAAGGCAGTGAGACTATCGATGAATGTCAGTCTTCTTTATTATGCAAGAGAATACATAAAAACTAAGCATAAATCAAGGATCGAATGGTTTGAGGAAGCTTAAAATTTCCTAAGAAAATTAAGTACTTCTGCAACCCACAATTTGCATTGCAGAAGCGGAAATTCAGAAATAAATTATATAAAAATTGTGAAGTAATTTTCACAATCCGTAATTCGCATTGCGGAAGCAGAATTGTGGGAGGAAATTGGTAAATGATTTAAGTACTTTCCGCAATCCACAATAAGCATTGCCGAAGCAGAATTATGGAAGGGAAATTTGTAAAGGACTTACGTACTTCAAGCAATCTGCAATCCATATTGTGAAAGTAGAAATGCGGACGGAAATTTGTAAAGTATTTAAGTACTTTTATCATCTTGCAATCTACATTTCGGAAGTGGAATCATAGAAGGGAAATTTTTAAAGGACTTAAGTGCTTCCCGCAATCCGCAATCCACATTGCGGAAGCGAAATTGTAGTGGGAAATTTGTAAACGATTTAAGGACTTTCTGCAATCCACAATATGCATTGCGGCAGCAGAATTTCAAAAGGGAAATTTGTAGATTTCAAAGGCACTTACCATAATATCCAATCCACAATCCGCATTGTGGAAGGGGAGTTTTGGAAGGACCCTTACAAAAAGTCCATTACGAAAGCAATTCTTGCAAAAGAGTTGTTGCAGAAAATTGATAAACTTAAGATTTTGGAATCTAAATACATAAAGGATTTAGGATAAATCTTTAAGGGATTTTTTTTTAAGTGTTCCTTTGTATTTTGTGGTGTTTAAGGTTTCATCTATAAGTCGAAGAACTATAAAGCGATTTTTGTAATAAGCATGAATTCCTTGGTTAATATATGATACAGAATGAATAAAATGGTCTATGACTTATGGCTTATCTGGTATCAAAATTTTGTTTTTTTTGTTTATGCATTTTTAGGTTGTTATATGAGTATGTGATAAATCATTTTCTTGTCACTAATTTAGTTGTTTTTATTCGCTAGAGGTATAGGGTATAGAGAAATCGAACCGCCAACCTCCTGCCTATAAGGTAGGTGCTCTTCCATTGAGATAACACCCTTCAATATAATATATTATATAATTTTACATCCATGATATAAGATACAAGCATGGTCTCTTTCAAAATATGCTAAGGTCACCTACTCAAATGGCCTAAATTGTTCTTTTTGCAACTTCTTAACTTCTTGAGAAAACATTACCTCTGCTAGCACAATAGATTCAATGAAGTTTTCCTATAGTAGGATGTAAGCATTAAAAAATGAGAGAGAAGCATGATATCCATATTTAATTCAAAAGTGGAAGAAAGGGCAATCCCATCCTCCAAAGCAATCCCATGTGTGCATTCTTTAAAGGAAAGCGTAGCTTGCTCATACCTAAACACATCAAGAAAATCATGCGCCATGTTCATCAATCCCTAGTGCTAGAGGAATAACCAAAGTGTCTCCTATTAATATTATTTAATGCTTCCAATTTGAAACATGAGATACCTGAGATGGAGTGCAACAAAGGGTTCCCTATCCTAAATTCTGGTGAGAAGAATTCTTGTAAGTTTGTCAATGCGGTAAAAAAATTTAGAGTTTGACCATTGGCACAATGGATTCTTCTGAATTGAATTAGGAAGGTCATTATTTGCAAGACATCAATCAACATGCGTGAAATAGAGCACATTGAGCCTTTTTAGCAAAGAATGCTTATCATTCTTGTAGAAAGATACCTATACATCAACCAATGTATAATACTATGTTTATCCAAAATAAAACATTAATTTGAACAAAGTTTAATGTACAGAAATTATTTCTTCCAAAATTTAACAAAAACTATGGACAAGAATAAGGTTAGTGTATAACAAACCTTTGACCAAGACACTCGGTCCTTCTCCCATGGTTTAACATTTTTATGAGAGGGTGATAAAGAATCAACAATGTGCACGTTTTCCTTTAGAATATTAATAAAGTGATGGAGATAAAAAAATGTCTTTCAATTGAATGGATCATCACATTAGTTTAAAAGAAATGTGAGATCTGACATTTTTTGTACCATTGAAAAAGCATCATATATTACTAAAAATTATCAATGTAGAGAGATTTTATATTTCAATAAACTAAATCAATTCAAGTTGTTTGGTAGAGAAATTGTATTCACCCTGTATCATCCCAAAATGAAATATTGTCTAGAATTGGTATAAAAAGTACAACATTCATAATCTTTGCAATGGAAACTATATCGCAAATCTCAAGGATATATTTTTTTATAAATAAACAAGACAATATGCTAGAACTAACATTTATAAAGCATGCTACATGTAAAGAATTTTGGGAACTGACCCTATCTGCATTTGATTTAATCCTCCATTTGGCCTTGAAAAGAATATAACCATTATGCCAGTCACCTAGTTCTACAAATTAAAAACTTTATTAAAACAAATTTAGTGAATTGCTTCACTGAAAAGTAGGAATTGTAAAAGGGGATCCTTTGTCAAGGAAAATCAATAGCATACTCTTGTTATCCTATAGACAATTAATGCATGGGACAAACTCTTTACTAACAAGATTCAACCAAAGCTTGTATTTCAAGTGATAATCCTAGATCGTAACAATTAGATTTTTCATAAATCATACTATATGGACGACGAATCCTCAAAAGACAAGAAAACTGCAATTAAAATCGCATATTCAAAAGTTTAACATCTAATCTTTCTTTTCCAATTTCCTTAATTCATCATGCATATTGAACCATCCACATTTAATATATTAGATGATGCACCAATATCTATATGAATTTGATTCTCCTCTGTCAAGGCTCAATATATCCCTAATCCTCCAAATATCTCCAGGGAAAAATATTATGGAATGGCTTTTAAAATATGAAGAGGAAGCTAAGAAACAAGCCTTTCGATTTTATCCTCTATAAATTCTTGTGAATTGATTAAACATACTCCAAATATTTAAAAAAAGTAAGAAAGTATACATTTTCTTCTTACAATCTTATATCTAGAAGAAGAAATAGAAAAGTTGCATTAGGTATCCATGCCACAAAACTTAGTGATTTAGAAGAAGTAAACGTTTAATTTTAATCAATTTTAGTACTAAACAAATCCTATAATACTTTGGGGTCTATCTCATCTTATGTTTAAAAGGAGATACCCACTTTATTTCATGGTTTCTTATCTTACAAATGCCAACTATTGAATTTTGTTGTTTCTAAGAACCATTATTCTTAGTTCATGGTGTATGTTGTCTCCTATTTATTTTCCCGTATTCTATTTTTTATGAGGATTATAAGTAATCGAGTTTGTTCAGCAAGTTTCATTATCAATTCTTCATTTGTGAGCTCACATCTTAGCCATAATATTTTTTTCACAAGTAAAATAGTTTCTTATATTGATTGTCTGACAAGTCATATAATCATGCATGGAATTTGAAATGCTGTTATAGCCATATCAATGCATTCTAAGTTTCATTTATTATTGCCTCATAGTGTTTTATGTGTATTCTATTGTTATTATATGAATATATCATAATGTAGACACTATCTTCTCTTTGTTGTTTTCTAAGAGAATTTCTATCTTTTGTCATTATGAAATGACTGCATCAACATAGCATTGTCACCTACTTCTATTCAATGTATTCAGGTGACGGTTTTGTGTCACATGGATTCCTATATGAGTGCATTATGACATGGATTCCCACATTTTTCAATCTCCTGACAGTAATTTGATGTTTCTAGTGGTGTTTTTATATTAGTGTAGTGTGGCATTGACATGTACTCTTCATTTTGGTATATTATATATTCCTACCAAAACGTTTGGCCATGACAAAAGACCCTATGAGGATGAGACCACACAAGTATCAATTTATCAATTATGTCGTAGATGAAATATTTGAGTGTTAATATACCTAAGTTAAACCTTTATTTTTTTAGTGAAAAATATGCTTACAATGGTTTGAAATTTAACACACCTATTTGGAAAGAGGATGCTTTCCAAAGCTTCAGGAGCTCTTATGTGGAAGAATCCAAACTAAATGGAAACACGCCTCCCCCACCTCTTCTATTGTTTTAGATGAGGAATATTGAGACCATGTTAGGCCATTTATATTTTTGGAAGTATAATTTGGAATGAAAGCATTGAACATGACAAGAATTAGTTTGAATAAGGATGAATGCAAGTATAATCTAGTTATGTTTATGCAAGTCATTCTCCTACCAAATTGTTTAGTGCAGTTCTAAGGCATATCACAGTAATATTCAATAAATAGCTATTAGGGTACATGGTGGATAATAAATTGTCATCAATTATCTTGGGTGAGGTGATTGTTAACTTGATAAGAATAGTAATTAGTTTTAAAAAAAAACTACAAAAATAACTCCATGTTAAAAACAAGTTTACATGGGAAGATCCTCATACTCATAAAATCTAGCCTTGTATGCTAACAATATGTCATTAGGCAATTTGGACCAAATGCTAAAGAAAAAGTTTTGACATTCATTGGAAACTTTCATTTCATGTCCATTCCAATTGCGACGAAAAGCCCAATTTTTGCTGGAATTGCCACATCACTATTTCGACTTTCCCTATTTTTGTCACAATTTTGACAAAAATTGGGATTTTCGTCGTAATTCAAATGGTATGTGAAATGGTATTTTTGAGAAAAACATTGATATTTTTCATCATAATTTGGTTGGAAAGGCTTAATATGATACATCCTTGGAATGGTGAGTGGAGATTGAGCAGTCATGCTACCTACAGATGACATTGTCATTCCTTACTCGAATTTTGGCCCAAATTGAGTCTTACATGACATGGTTGCCAAACACCTTGATTCATTCATGCCATCAACTTATGGAAGGTAATATGGCATGTCCTTAAAACCTGTATGAAATCAATCACTAAGTATGGGAGAAGGTCTTTCAGAATCTACAATTACCCTTTGGAGAAAATAAGTTTAGGGAGAAATGGAGGGTAAAAAATGAGCATATCTTCTTCTCTCTTGAGCATTGGATAGGTTATGAAAAGGCTATTGCTATGATTATCAAGGCCTTCAAAGATCATGATTTTTTCACTCTGCATGATATGCAATTTGCCGATGTAAATAATGGAATTGTTTACATGAAGACTGTGGTTCTTTTAATCCTTGGATAGTCATTTTTTATGATAGTTTGTTTCTTGTTGTAAATACTGGAATTTTCTACGTAGATCCAAGACTGTTTTATTTTATCCTTGAACATATATAATTTTGGAACTATGATGTAATGTAAGTTTTGTTCATAATGAAGGATGCATGTCTCCAGTTCAGGATACAGGATAATCTTCTGAATTCTTTATTTTTTTGGTTCATCGCATTGAATGGATTGGGTTTGAGTAAAGAATGAATGTACCTTAACCTTCTATCTTGACTTGCTTTTATACTTGAGCCGAAAACATAATCTACCAAAACCCTAATCTCTATGTGAGATATGTAGTTGAGATTAGTCTAAATCACTCATTTATTAAAAATACACTTTAGCGGACTCAACAACTAAAAATAAGAATTTCACTTTATTAATAAAGTGAATTATAAAATAAATTTGACTAGGAAAACTTCTTGCATGTTTGACACTAAGCTTGTGTAGAAGTTTTTGTCGGAGCTCCACATAAGACTTCAAGGAAGAAATGGAAGATACAATTTTGCACCAAGGGGATATAACAACTATAGGATTATTTTGAGGAGATGATGATCTCTATAGATCATAAGAGTCCACCTAGAAGAATGGAAGGATGTGGGAATGGAGAGAAAAAAATATTCAATCAAGGGGAATACAATATTGTAAGAGATTGAGGACACTTATCAAGAAGAGGGGATAATAAGTTAGAACTAAATCATCTACATTATGGTTGAAGTTATAAATGTTGAGTTAAAATAGATGTTCGCAAGGTTTGGATTTCCAATGTGTATAAAAAAATGTGTCTTTTTGTGAGGAATTCCTTCAAGTGATTACCCCCAGTCTATCAGATGTTTTACTTCAAATTTGATGTGACAATAGATGTCTGTAAAGCTGGTGTAGGGATTATGGAAAAATGCAAACTTACAAGGGCATTTCTACACCTTCATGAAATCCATCTCGATAGAGATCAACATGTTGAAACTGGAGGTTTTGGGGAATGCTATGGTAGACAAGGTGAGAGTGAATCCTAAAAATCTTTAACTATCAGATTAAAACTAACAAAGTACAAAGGATACCATGACAAACAAAATAAAGAAATTCTCTTTGTACTCTTGGGAATTTTTTTTGTGTAAAAATATTTGTTTACCTGAACTATAAAGGAATCATTGTAAAACTGCGAAATTTTTTTATAAGCATTACAAGAGAGGAAAAATAATCGTAAGTAAATATGAGATAAACAAAAAACATAGGTCAACCTCAATCAACAATATCTATAAAGATAAGAAGAATCCATAACCATCAATTATGGCTTATATCTTCTCATGATTTTAAATTAGCACCTAAATTTTCCATGCAAATTATATAACTCCCTTTCTAGCATACATTTACCCCCACATTACCAACATTCCCGAGCATCTCCATAGGTAGGAACACTAATGGATATTGCACTCCTCCCATCATTCATATTCTAATAAATTTGCAAATGGCCACAACTCAAATATGCATAGCTTCCTTTTCTTCTAATTAAAGACATCATATATGGAAATTAGAAATCGCTTTCTAGTACTTTTTAAAGAGATCATATATAGAAATTAGAAATCACTCTCTAATTTGTTTTATGGATTGAACCCATTGTCAACCAATTATATCAAGGTTGGAGTGGAATTGGAACATCTTAAATCGTTATAATATTGGAGATAAAAGGTATCTTGTGAAATATTTAAATCCATCAGAACATGTAAAGTTTCCTATAGATATTTTAGGGACATCTTGTGATAGTTCTTTGTAAACTTGACATTGGCCAAATTAAGATTAATGTTGTAAAGATCAAAGATCAAACTATTCATAAGAATATTCTTTGAAATGACAAATTTTATGCCAAGAAGTTTCCAACTATATATCAATGAACTCTTGAATAAAATTCGCCAAGATGAAAATAGTTGCAAATATAATTATATATGTATATATATATGACTCGCTGCAACTTTCCAAACTCTAATATTGCACCCCATGGTTGGTTGAAGGTTTCCAAGTTATATGCCAATACATTTAATGAAATAATTGTCTTAAGCCACATTGTCTTTTCCAAAAAAAAATCGCATCCTCGAGATGACCACCCAGTCTTGTCTAGACATGCCGGATGCCAATAACACATCCATTAATCAGACCCTTTTACGCAAGTTTTTTTTTGGGTGAATATTTGTTTTGTCATCGTTTAGCATTTCCAAGGTATTTGGCGTTTCCATGTCATTGTTTCATTCTTCCTTTTTTTTTAAGCACTGTCATCCATCTTCCATATGTTTCATGTGGGTTCACATCTATTTACATATTTTTGTAGTACTTTAAATACTGGAAATAAAGATGATGTTTGTGCTCACAAACATGGAAAGATGGACTTACCAATAGGCAAAAGAAGAAACCTTACCCACTCTCATATTATAATAAAGATGGATCTACGAGATTACGTAAAGTCTCATCTTGACTCAATGCATCAGTCAATAATAATTTGACTAAACTTTGTGGATTCTCCATTTGAACTACCAAATGAAAAATCAGCTAGAACCTGGATAATAAATAAAAAGAAAGGCATTATCTTTTCACCCGACCATTTGCATTGATCTGACGATCAGCAATGTGTGATGTGAAAGCTCACGCGAGCCAGGTCGTTCGATCGGTGCAAATGGTCGGGTGAAAAGGTAACTCCAAAAAAAAATACATAATCTCAAAGGAAAACAAAATATTACACTTGAAAGTATATGCTAACTCGTTCTCAATGTTGATTTCAAGTACAAAAACATGGAGAAAATCCAAGACATAATTTCCTTCTAGCCAGGGTACATTCTAGATGGTTAAGTTGTATCAGTGAGATTGAATAATAAACAGGAAATTCTCTCCAAAACATTTCACCCCACAGCAAGTAAAATGAACTAGGAATTTTCATGACTGAACTATTCAACAACGAAAACAAGATCTTAAAATCCCAACATATTTGGTTAAATTAATTATTTAGTTTGATCTCTAGAGAAGAGGTCTTGGAGACCAAGTAGTTGTCAAAATACATAAAAAGTGAACTTACTCATAAAGATGATAACATTGCATTACCCATGGGGTGATACAAAAAGATTGTTACAAAAAAGAATGTTTATGTTGGGCATACTTTAGAAACAACCAAACAAGATATCAAGAAAAATGTAAAATTGCATTTTAGTGAGAGAATAGAATTATGCAGTTGATTGTACCAAAATCAGCTACATTATAATGAAATGGAATAGTCAAGAATAATCTTTTCTTGGCATATAACAAAAAGGTGAAGCATTTCAAGTAGCCATATTAAATAAGTTATTCAAGTTATTGTTGCACCTAGAAAAATGAGGTGCTTTATCGCCTAGGTAGGGTTGCATGATTGGTCATCATTTTGTTTAATAATACATTCAATCTAAATAATGCATTGGGTGAAAGGAATATTGACTATAGGACATATACATCTAAACCCTATTTAGATGCAGCTCAAGGTTGTATATATCTAACTCCAATATTAAAATTTTAAACGTTGGCATACACAATAATAAATATTGCAATTCAATATTCTGCGTCCAAGTTTAGATGATTATGGGCTAGTTGGTGACCATAAAACATAAGGCTTAGAGAATGAACTAGGTCATATATCTAGATTCCAGTATTAAATGCAATATTATTCCTTTTACAAATGATAGATTCTAGTAGTGAATTATTGGTCAAACTATAGATAATTTAAAAATTGAACGATAAAATCATGGCAATGCATAATATATTTATAGGAGTTCAATCCTAGATCATTGAGGTTTGAGAAGGGATTGTGTTAGAATTAGTATACCCAAACAGTTTGTGGTTGGATCATGTTGACAAGGATCAAATGGTTGAGAGATACTGACGAAATAGAAGACAATTTAGATTTCTTTTTATTCTTTATATTCTTATACTTAAACAGTTTCAACTCCGGGTTATCCATGCCTACCTACATGTTATCACCTGCATTCTTCTTGTTATCAATTTATCAACTATCACTTATTTTTTATATTCTTTTTTTATCTCACATTCTTCTAGTTATCTTACATGAATTGATTGTTATCCATTTATCAGCCATCAATTATCCATGCATAGCTACGAGTTATTCATTCATCACTTGTGAGTTATTTTTTATATTCTTTTTTTTTAATTGTTTATTTTGAATTTTGAACAACTGCCAAAGAATCAATTTTGACAATACACTTGTTTCATCCTTGTCCATAGATAAAAAAAAACATAGGTTGTAGTCCACCCCAAATCTCAAATAAAAACGTCAAATAAATATATTTCCAGAAGATCACCATTGAATGGAATAAAACACTTAGCACCTTTATTTAAATGATGTCACTGAAACTCACACTAACATATCCAGCTAACAAAATGCATAGCCCCTGACATGTATCTTCCATTTACACAATGTTGTGATAGAGATTATCCAATAAATGGGAAAGTTGCCATTAACGATAACATACTTGTGCAATTTTTATAAGACGATACAATGTTCACGTTGTTGTATGCTGCTCTAAATTGGTGTATGCCTTCTCATGGACATAGAACTGAAACGATGTATGTATATATATTTAAAGTTATTACGTGATTGCAACTTGTTAACGACTGCTAACTGAGTTTATATGGTATAAATTATTTGTATTAATCTAATGACAGTGATGCACTGAATGACACTACAATATAAAGATTCTTTTGTAGAGAATATAATTGCAATTTTAGATTAAATTTCATAACAAATTTTAATGAGGATTGGCTAATTATAAATGGTGTCAAGAAGATAGATTGTAGGAAGTATGTGTTAATTCATACCAAAATACAAATAACATGACAAGAGTATCACGGTTATGAGATCTAACTAATTCTAGTTTAGAAGTGGATTTTTTTTACCAATCTTATGACAAAACTAATGGCTAACGGTTGTTGTGAATTTGTTATGGAGGATATGTTTAATGTATCTGCTCTTAAACATATTATTAAATAGAAGTCATAAAAAATATGATGCAGTATTTCTTATAGGACATAGATAACATGAGGAGATCCTAGTTGAAAAACTATGATTTTGCAAAGGATTGAATTTTTGGTTATCAATCTCATGGAAACTATAATGTGTGATACAAGTGAGACGATAAGACTTGTTTCAAAGAGGGAAGGTGGTGGTCATAGTTAGAAATCATAGTATGGAGTATGGCCACTTTGTAGGTTGCTAGGGTTTGAGAAGTATTTCCATCCACACACTGAAGAGAACTAGAGAGTGTTATATATGGTAGGTAATGTGGAGCCCAAGTTGGTTGAGCCTAATTGAGGATGTTTGGGTAGTTTTTCTATACACACATTGAGGAACACCCGAGGATGTTGTGTGTGGTGGGTGATGTAGATTGAGACCCAAAATTGGACAAGTTGATTTTAAATTCCTATGCAATGATGGAAGTAGATAAATATTCATAAAGATAAGTACTTGGTTGTTTCACATAATGAGTCTTTCGAGTTGAATATGTGCTTATGCTATGAAATTAAATTTCTGGTTATGTAATTTTCTTGGATGTCTATAATATGCATAGTTATAGAGTTAATTGTTGTATATTAAAACTGAATAGGCCTCAAATGACAGAGTTGTTTAGAAAATGTTTTTACATTGGAATTTTATACCTTTTTCCTTGGAAAGACACATGAGCTACATTTCTAGCTGACAACAAATACACCGAAACGGAATGGATGAATTCTTGGTGTTGCATATTGGCTGCTGACATGGAACACACTAGAAATAAATGGATGGATGGATTCTTGGTGTTGTTTCTAAAAAATAAATCAAGCGGTCGACCAAGTGTTGAGAAGTAGGTTGGCAAATTTAATTTTTTTTTTGCTGTCATGATAATGCATTATCGTAAATGTACTTTTAAAAAATTAGGATACGATTTTAATCATGATACTAATGAGATTTTCTATCTATTGTGTATCCAACAGGTACAGAAACAAAGATGAGTTCTTATTAATCAAATATCAAAGGAGAAACAAGCAAGCACTTAAGCACTTTCATGTTAAAGAAAGAACAAGCCAGAGTGCAAGTAAAGCACTTCCATGTTAAGGAATGAAGAAAAAACACTATGCAAGTCAATCACCTACATTCTAAAGAAAGAGGCCAAGGAGAAAAATAAGCCGCGTTTATGGTGAAGCTTTAGATTGTTCAAAACAAAGCCTTAGAGGGCTAAAAAGTCCTAACCTTATCTCGTTATTTATATTTTACTTTCTAGAAAGACAGTTGGTTGAAAGACATGTTGCAATGGGAAATTGTTGTGTTTATTTTTGTTTAAATAAAAGCAAAAAAAAGACCTTAGTTTAAATAAAAGCAAAAAAAATACTTGTATGATGTTTAAGCCTTAAACCTATTTTATTAATCCTTAAACATTTCTTATGTCCTAAGTGACTGCATCGGTGAAAGTATTAAATGTTAAATCTAGTGGATATCTTGGAGATCCCACTTGGGTTTGATTTACATGCAAACAGAACTCAGGCATACATGAGAGAATTCAATTCAATGAAGTTCATATTTGTCATGGTAAAATTTGGGGGGGAAATTATTCTTTGGAGAAGGGGAATAGGGTACAAGTTACCTATGGAGGTTTTGAATCCTGTAAACCTGTATAACTAAAACATCTTTGTTGATTACTTGGTAGGGAATGGGTGTATTACTTATTAACCAATGCCCAATGATATGGAGAATAGTATTTGGAATTTTCTCTATGGAAATTTTTTGAATTGATGCTTTGGTGGCCTAAGGTACTATAGTGAAGGGTGGATCTATGGATGTGGTAAATATTTGAAGTCAAGAGAGGGACTAAATTTTTTATTATGGAACTGGTTTTAGCCATTTTCTGAGTTTTATGAATTAAATCTTTGTTATTACTATGGATTGGGTGAGTCCCTAGTTTCAATTTCTAATGAAAATTTGAGTGAATTCTCCTGGTGAATTATTGGTTCCAGCTCGGGGGTGGTAGTTTTATTGAAATATAAGGAGAAAAATGTGCCTATGGCTAGGAAAATTATGCCTCACATCCATCCAATTTCCCATATCAAGTGTTTTTCAAATAAGTCAACTTGCTACAAATTATGATGTTAATTCTCAGTATTATTGATGAATGAAAATGAATTCTAATGTGTTTTCTTGTTTACTTCCTTATTATTGAACATATTTCATAAGCCTTGTTCGAAAATTTGGGTTATAGTTGTCATTGATGTCAAATGTGTTCATGAATGACAAAGGAATAACCAGTGGATATGATGGCATGAAAAACTCAGTGAAAGACATAAGGAATATGATGGCATAGTTGAGAATGTGGCATGACACAAATGACGACATAGAGTATAATGGTGTCCTAATGATGATGAAAGACTAAGGTAGTGATGGAAAAGTTGTTTATGAAGTACAAAGAATAAGAAAAAGATACCATGGCAGAGTTAATGCAGCATAAGTCAAAGTAAAGAAAAAATGGCACGATGATGAGGTGGCATAGTTATCTCCATGAGATTCGATGAATGAGGATCAATTTTTGTATAATCCGCAAAGACAAAATGTAGATCCACATTAGTCCTACAATGGACAATCAGGGAGCGACCTGTACTAGATCTGACGGTGAAGATCAAGTTTACATAAATTAGGCAGGAAGGCTAAAGATTCCAAAAAAAATCAAGATCGAACGGTAGGCATTGATCCCACACCAGATCCGAAGGTTAGCAAGCATCCCAAAAACGATAGGCGGAAAATCCAAAGTTCTACAAAAGATCAAGATCGGATGGTAAGGGATAAATCCGCAAGGAAATCAATGGTCCAGGAAAATGCATAAACAAATTTGCGGAAGTCCAAAATCAGGAAAGTGTGATTCTGCATCCCGCATCCCGCAATATGCATTGCGAAAACAAAATATAGAAAAGAAATTGTGGAAGTAACATTCAAGATTTTATGAACCCACATCCCGCAATTAAAAGATCAGGCGGTTGATATTAGTTTAGCTGAAAAGAGATCGACGACGCGGAAGAAAAGTGCAGAAAGAATCTTGCAGGAAGGAGCCTACAGAACTGAGTTTGCGGAAAGGCAAAAGCAGTAGTCGGTACACCACATCCCGCAATATGGATATCAACGTTCAATAAAATGCCTAACGAAGATCAACGGTGGGGAATCGTTGATGAGGAAATTGTGGTGCGGAAATACGATTTTGAGGAGTAAATCTATGCGTTAGATCAATGGACCAGAGAGACTCAAAATTAGATCAATGGCCTGGATTGATTCTGGAGAAGGATATTGTGGAAGCACCAGAAAACGTTAAGCTGAGATGCAAAAATGAATTATGAGGTGCATCCATAAATGGTAAAGAAGATTTTCCAGCATGAAACTCATAGATGGAAGGTGAAGACCATGTTTTGTGAGAAAAACATGTACAGATGAGCTTGCAATGAAGATAGCTCGTAGAGATCTTGCAAAGAGTTCACAGAGGAAGAAAAGAAGCCCAAAGGCATGAGAAAAAGAAAAGCCCGAAGGTTTGAAGAAAGAGTATTCCTGCTGATCGAGGAGAGGAAGTCCACAGGATTTGGTTTGGTGAATCCTACGATCAAAGAGGAAGGGGGCTCATAGATTAGAAGTGATCAAGACATTTTTAATTAATTATTTAATTAAAAATCATTAGTCAGAGATTGTTGAAAAGGTGTGGCAATCAAATTTGAAAGGGCATGATTGTGAAAGGGTATGTTTCCAAAATAAAGAGACGCGTCCGTAGGAAACATGAAGATACTTATACACAAAAATATGAGTGAGAGAAGGTGTCTGTGTCATGGATATCGATGTAGCCATAGCATAAGACAGAGACCAGTGGGTGTGACAGAGAATGGAGGGAGAAAGAAATCTAGCATATTACAAAAACATAAATAGGGTGTTAAGAACCTGTTTCAACCCCCCTCTTTATTTTGTTAATATATTTTGTCGAATTCATATGCTTTGTAAGTCGTCCCATTAGTATGTTGTATTATCCCACATTCATGGGGAGTAAGTAATGTATGTTTAGTCGTCCATTTAATATGTTGCATTATCCCACATTCATGGGGAGTAACAGTTGTTTACATTAGACTTACTATATAACTATGTGTTAAGGCTAATGAAAGCATCGAAAAGTTATTTTGTATTGAGCTTGCTCAAAGGAGGTTTCCCCCTCGAAGTGGTCTGCGATTAATAAAATCTCTTCTATGATCCAAAATTTATGTTATATAGTGCATTCTCATTGTTTATTGCATGAGGTTCTCCACATATGGTATCAGAGCACTTTCTTGGGCTTGTTGGGTGGAATTTCTGGAAGAAAAAAAAATTTCTGCAGTGCTCCTTGGCGCTGTGATCCTTACAGTTGTTCTTCTTCTTGCAGCGGTATTATTCATTCGAATCAGGGAATACACCCTATCTACTTAAATGTGGGAAGTACTTGGGCATAGCCCTAAAACTCATTGTGAGGAGTACCACGGGAACCCTAAAGTAGCTGGCCATTGAGAGGACCTACCAAGCAAAAAGGGCAACGACCCCCACCAAATTGACTAGATTCACATCCGTGAGGAAAACCAAAGAGTCGCCATTTGTGGCCAAGTGGTTAGCAGTTTTACCTGCGCCATGGAGTGAGGGGTGCTGCCCCAATACGCAAGCCACCAGACAACCTTGGTGGCCGAGTGAGTCCCGTGAACCTTTAGGAAGCCGAATATACCTAGGCTCCATATCTATTTATAGTTGATAATGTGCAGAATTACAGAATCGTCACAGATTATTTCCTCCATTTCAAGTGGATAAAGCATAGCTTTCTACCACCTCCATAGATAATCTCTTCAAGAAAAAAAGTATATTTTTTTGTTTTTTAGCCATATCTTCCTTGATTTAGCTCTGTTTCCATTGAAACTTCATTCTAACCCTTGTGATACCATTCTGCATATTCCTTCCTTGGGACCCTATCCCCAATTTCACTTCCTGAAGCCCAGAATTCCATATTTGTCTATTTTTATGGTTTGTCATAACTTCTCAGAGTCTCACCCAAACTCCTTCAAATTTTTCCATGGTGTTCCTTTTCCATTTTTGCTTCATTGCCCCTCTCTAATAAATTTTCCAAATCCTTCATCCCACCTCTGAAATTCAAATTTTCTGCTTTTTGTCCCTAAGAAAAAAATGTCCAAAACCCTGTAAAACCCCAACCACCCCCCCGAATTTTTCTCGAATAAAAAATATCCTTTTCTAAAACCCTTTCCATTTTTTGTTTTCTACCCATTACCTACGAAAAAAAACTAGTTATGGTTGTCACTCGCGTCGGAGCAAATAAAAAAATGGAAGAATAACTTGCCGCCATCAAGTCCAAAATCGAGGATCTAGATCAAAAATTTCTCGGCCTCCATCTTCAGCATTCACTCATGAACAACCGCCTCCGACCTGAGTCTTCTGTAGACACTGGGTTCTCCTCGTCTAGCAACTTCCGCGGGTCGAAGCTGGATTTTCCTCGCTTCAATGGTGATGATCCAACTGGATGGATTTATAGGAAAGAACAATATTTCAGTTTGCATAACACTTTTGATGTCAATAAAGTCCCACTTTCATCCTTTCATTTGGAACATGAATCCCTTTAATGGTTCTGTTGGTACATCAAGGCTCATGCAGAGCCAAACTCGACAGATTTTTCCCAACTCCTTTTGCAACGATTTGGCCCTAGTGCTTTTGATGACTTCACAGGAGAACTCACCAAACTTCACCAAACTAACACTGTGCAAGAGTATCAGACAGAATTTTAGAAACTAGCCAATCACATCGAGGGATTTCCTAATGCATTCTACCTGAGTTGTTTTATCAGTGGTATGAAGGATGCAATAGGATCTAAGTTTAAAATGTTATGCCCCAACACAATGATGGAAGCCCTAGGGTTGGCTAAGCTAGCAAAGGACAAGAGCAGGGCTCAACAACGCTCCAAATCCACTCTTGTTCCATTCAGACCTATGGTTCCCCAAAGAACCCAAACTCCACCAGCTCTTAGAACCACTCCTATCAAGAATTTTTCTGAAGTAGAGATGTGGGAACATCGGGAAAAATGGATTTGTTATAATTGTGATGAGAAATTCACCCAAGGACATAGATGTGTTGAGCAAAAGCTCTATCTCTTGGATGTGGATTCTCCACCCACACCTGAAATTTTTTATGATGCTCAAGATCCAGTAGATGATGATGGTGACATTCAACAACTTCCTACTCCAAACAACCAACCAGAGATATCTCTCCATGACTTAGCCAGAGTCACCGCCCCACAAACCGTGCGGGTCAGAGGGTTCTTCAAAAAAATCCCTCTTACAATACTCATTGATTATGGTAGCACTCACAACTTCATTGACTCAAGAATCGCCAAATAGGCTGATTGTTTTGTCCATCCATGTTCCATCTTTGAATTCATTATTGCCAATGGGGGCACCTTACCTTGCAAAGGGAAGTGTCATAATGTGCGCATATCTATGGGGGATTATAACTTGCGCTCTGACATGTTTTCCTTTCCCTTAGGCAGATGTGATATGGTTTTGGGAACTCAATGGTTACGCACACTTGGACCCATTTTATGGGATTTTGTTGAAATTTGGATGTAGTTTTCAATCAATGGTAACAAACACACATTCTGGTGTTTACAACCAAGGTCTCTTAGCCTCATCAGTTTGCATGGAATGGGAAAATATTCTTAAGAAAAGTTCACATGGTGTCATCGCTCAGCTCCATTTCATTCAGATGAAACTTTTAGTTGTCTCAACTACTCCATTATATCCAACAAATTTTGGATCGATATGCATGTTTGTTTGCTGAGCCAGTCAGATTGCCACCTTCCCGACCTGAGGACCATCGTATTTCTCTCATTCCTAGAAGCATCCCTCCCAACATCAGGCCCTATTACTATCCGTTTCACCACAAGATAGAAATTGAGATGCTTGTTCACAACTTACTGAAGCAAGGTTTTATTCGCTCTAGCACTAGTTCCTTCTCTTCACCGGTCCTTCTAGTCCAGAAAAAAGATGGGTCATTGCACCTTTGCATCGACTTTCGAGCACTTAATCACATCACAATCAAGGATAAGTTTCCAATTCCTGTTGTTTATGAGATTTTGGATGAGCGCCATGGTGCTCATTTTTTCTCCAAGTTGGATCTTCTTTCTGGGTATCACCAAATTCGGGTCCATACGAATGATATACCTAAAACAGCTTTCCGCACACATGATGGCCATTATGAATTTTTGGTCATGCCATTTGGCCTAACAAATGGTCCTTCCACGTTCCAGGAATTGATGAATAAAATATTTCATCCCTACTTGCGAAACTTCATTCTGGTATTCTTTGATGATATCCTCATCTATAGTAAAACCTAGGCTGAGCATCTCCAACATCTGGATCTTGTACTGCAACTTTTCTATGATCATCATCTTTGTGCCAAACAATCTAAATGTGTTTTTGGGTAGAAGCAAGTAGAGTATCTTGGGCATATTGTTTCAGCACAACGGGTTCATGTCGATCTTGCCAAAATAGATTCCATGAAAAATTGGCCACATCCTCAGACCTTGAAGAGCCTTCGTGGGTTTTTGGGACTTACTAGCTACTACCACAAGTTTTTCAAGGATTATGGGAAGATTGCAGCTCCATTAACAATGCTAATGAAAAAGGATGCTTTTGCATGGACACCTGCTGCTGAGTGTGCATTTGAGAAACTGAAACAAGCTATGTGTACCACACCTGTTCTAGCTATGCCTGATTTTTCCAAGCCCTTCACTATTGAGAGTGATGCTTGCGACAATGGCCTTGGTGCTATCCTCCTCCAAGACGAACATCCCACTACGTTCACCAGCAAATCCCTGTCTGGTAAGAATTTAGCTGCCTCTACATATGAAAAGGAATTTAGCTGCCTCTAATTATGAAAAGGAATCACGCAATGTAGGAAATGTATATTTAATAAATGTAGGAGATGAATTACATAATAGGTGCCCTGGTAATTTATACCATAATTGGGGAAGAGAGGTGACTTTTCAAGTCACCTCTTAGTTTCTTTACATTAATGAACCTAGCTTAATAATTAAATTTGGCTTTCATTACATTGCCTTTCCCTTAAGGAAGATTTGTCCTCAAAGTTTAATTGACGAAAATGACTACGTGAACTATCGCAACATCTCTGATGTGGACATCTGTATGGGTTGTTACTGGAAGGTTTTATCCCTAGTTCTATTTCAATTATGTGTTCAGTTTTTCTGTTTGTTGGGACCACCTTAGGTAACTCTTGAAACACCTTGTGATGCTTTCGAATTAGCTCTTGTGTCTCTCGTTGTTTGTCCATATTGTTCGGGTACACAAGGTACTCCCAAAATACCAAACACCTTGAGCAACCGCTTCACACAAATAGATCACAGATCAACACATCGATGTTTGTCATGTGGTTAAAACCCTCGAGAGGAAAAAAGTCCACGGCCCCAACCAAATAGCTACTTTGAGCAATTTATTATGCAAAAGAAAGAAAGTTACATGAGCTTCTCAGAATCGATCAACTAGCCAAGGACCCTCTATGCTCTTTAAATAGAGATCATAGACCAATCGGGTGTTAAGCCATGGATCAATGGTAAGTATGATCTAAGAGAAGTTGAACCATCGGATCACTCTATGTCTAGAACATATCGTGACCATCGAATTAAAATATTTACAAATGCATACTAATGCATACTAAAAAAACACACTTTTACCTAACGGATATATTACACAAGTTAATCTTAACTAACTCCTAAGTGTCTAAATATCCTAACATCCCCCGTTAAGAACAACTTGAGATAGGATTGAAGGATTTACAAAAGTGACACTATTAGGAGAAGGAATGAGGCATCAGAGCCTATCCCCCCTTAAGGACACATTCCTAAACTCCTAACATTGACCAAAGTTTATAAAACTTCGCTTCTATAAGAGACTTGGTGAAGATGTTTGCAAGTTGATCATCTGTAGGGCAATAGAGAACTTCAATAACACTATCATGAACAAGATTTCTGATGAAGTGCATGTGTAGCTCAATGTGTTTGTTGCGCTGATGTAGAACTGGATCTCTAGCAAGCTTGATGGCACTTCGATTGTCACACCAAAGTGGAGTAGGCTGTTGCTGCTTGAATCCAAACTCTGAAAGGATCTGTCAAAGCCATAAAGCTTCCTAACTAGCATTAACTGCGGCTCGATATTCTGTTTTTGCTAAAGAAAGAGCAAGATCTTGTTGTTTCTTACAAGCCCAAGTGACAGGTCCAGATCCCAGACTGAAAACATAACCTGCAGTAGACTTTCGATCATAAGGATCGCCGACCCAATCTGAATCAGAGAAACCAACCAACAAAGGTTTCCCCCCTGTACTATAATGAATCCCAAACTAAATTGTACCTCAAATATATCAAAGTATTCTTTTTTCTTATTTCCAGTGACTTTCATGAGGAGTTTGCATATAACGGGAAACACAACCAATGGCAAAGGAAAGGTCAAGACGGGAATGAGTCAAGTATAAAATACTACGAGCAAGCTGACGATACAAGGTGGCATCTACTTCAGGGGAAGTACAAGTGGCAGAAATTTTGACTCCAGACTGGAAGGGAGAAGGGGCTAGTTTACAATCTTCCATGTGGAAGCAACAAAGAAGGTCACAAGCATACTTAGACTGGTAAAGAAAGATTCCTTCTTTGGTTTGCAAGACTTGGAGACCAAGAAAATAATGCAAATTTCCTAAGTCTGACATTTCAAAATTTTGCTTAAGACTGGATTTCACATAGGTTATAAGTTTAGGGTCACTACCAGTAAGGATAAGATCATGAACATAAAGAACAAGTATGATGAGATGGTTTCCTATTTTCTTGGTATAGACATTGGGGTCAGAATGGCATCTAGAAAAACCAGTGTCAAGTAGAAAGCTATCCATTTTGGCATACCAAGCCCTAGGAGCTTGCTTAAGGCCATATAAGGATTTCTTAAGGATACAAACAAGGCTAGAGTTATTCTAAACATATCCAGGAGGTTATTCCATGTAAATTTCCTCATGTAAATCACCATGTAAGAAGGCAGACTTGACATCCATTTGATGGACTTCCCAGTTATGTAAGGCCGCAAGGGAAAGAACAAGGTGGATGGAGTTCATTTTTGCTACAGGGGAAAAGGTTTCATTGTATTCAATCCCTTCAACTTGGGAAAAACCTTTGGCAACTAACCTTGCCTTAAGTCTTTCAACACTTCCATCTGATGCATACTTAGTTCTGTGGACCCATTTACATCTGACAAGTTTTCTTCTTTTTGGAAGAGGAACAAGATCTCAAGTATCGTTTCATATTAAGAAACAATATTCTTCATCCATAGCTACATCCCAATCTGGATTTCCTGAAGCTTTTGCAAAAGTTTCTGGATCATGATTCTCGGAAACTTGAGCCAAAAGAGAAGAGGCTCGCCGAAACTGAGAACATGTTGGACGTTGATCTCTAGGATCACCGTCAAGATCACTAGTTGCTTCACATGTTGAACAGACCCATCGAGGAAGTATTGGTGCTGGTGCAATTGGAGGAACATGAGCAGGCGGAGGTGGATTTTCATCCTCACTCTCATCATCAGAAACTGGAGTTGAAAACCTGTCAAGGAATTTGGAAGAAGAAGAAAAAGGCACAATCGCTGAATCAGGATCGCAGGCCAAAGATGGCACACCCACCAAGTTAAGTTCGCAGACCAAGAGATTTTCATCAAATTTAACATCTCTTCTAATGATTATATCATGTGAATGGGGATGAAGAAGTCTATAACCTTTTATATCTTCAGAATATCCAACAAATATGCACTTTCCACTTTTAGGATGCAATGCTTTCCGTTTTTCATCTGAAATGTGAGCCCATGCTTCACAACCAAACACACGAAAGTGACTTACATTTGGTTTAATTTTACTCCATGCTTCTTCTGGTGTTATACCTTGTAAAAATTTAGTGGGTGTGCAATTAACTATGTAATTTTCACAATTTATGGCCTCAGCCCAATATTGAAGACTTGGTCCCTTATATCAGATCATACAACTAGCCATTTTTTTTAAAGTGTGGTTCTTCTGTTCAGCTACACCATTTTGTTGAGGTGTATATGGAACCGTGTGTTGTTGTTGGATTCCTTGTTTAGTGCAGAAAGTAGTGAACTTGTTGTTAACATATTCTCCTCCATTGTCAGATCTTAACTTAATAATTTGATGACCAGATTGTTTTTCAACAAGGGCCTTGTAGGCCAAGAACATGTTAAATACTTCACTCTTATTTTTTTTAAAGTAAACCCAAGTGCATCTGGAGTAGTCATCAATGAAACTTAAGAAATATTTGAAACCAGAAAAGGAAGCAGATGGAAGAGGACCACACAAGTCACTATGCACAAGCTCCAAAGGAACTGAGGCATGCCGAGAGGCACGTTTGTCAAAACTGTCCTGATGATGTTTTTCAAGTACATAACCGGAACAAACACCATCCTTCCAAGATACCATTGGAAGACCAGTCACCATATTGTCTTTACATAACTGTTACAATGAGCGATAATTTAAGTGACCAAATTGCTCATGCCAAAGTTTGCTCAAGTTATCACTATGAACAACAAAAACTAAAGGAAAAGTTGATGACCCAAAGTTGTTAAATTTGTACAAACTGGTAATATCATCAACAGTTCTAGTAGCAAGGACATTTTGAGGATTTTTAAAATCCTTGATTACAACTTGGTAAGGTGTAAAAGTCATAGTTTTACCTTCACCTGAATGAGTAATTTGATAGACTGATAACAAATTGCAGGAAATTTTTGGAACACATAGTACATCACTGAAATGACAATTTTCTACTGGAACTATTCCAGATCCTACAACACTTATATATCTATCATCACCAACAAATATTTGTTTGGTGTTACATTCATGCATAGTAGAAAATATGGCTTGATCCTTAGCCATATGATAAGATGATCTAGAATCAATAAGCCATTCATTTGAAGTAGAAGAAGAAGATGCAGTATTAGAGTAACCAGAAGCACAAAGTGCATGTCCATGAGAGTTAGATTCTGAAGACGAATCTATGCTGATGTGGTGCTTCTTCATTGCTGCTTCCAAGGATGCCATCTTCTTGAAACACTTAGATTCATCATGATTACCTTTCCCACAAAAATTGCAATGACGCTCAGTCTTTTTTCCTTTTTTCTTGGATCCTTTGTCATTTTTTAAAGAAGGAGCTGACTGAGAGGGTTTGGGACCCTTGCTGTTTGGCTTATTATTGCGAAATTTTTTTTTATTGGGAGGCTTGGACTTTTCTTTTTGTTGGTACAATAAGGCTTTCCCAGATGTATCTAAATTGTTAATTATTCCAAGATGAATGAGCTTATCTTGCTCTATAATTAAGGAATCACAAAAGGATTCAAGACTAGGTTCTTGATAGCTAGTTGCAATCAAGGATTCTTTCATGGAGTGGAATGTAGATACAAAAACATAATACACAAGTCGAAGTTTGGAAAGAATATGATAAATACATTGTTTGTCTTCTTTCTTAATCTTCCATTCTGCACATAAGAGTCTAAGACTTTTATACTTAGATAAATAGTCTTGAATGCATGAAAAATCATTTGGATTCAAGGAAAGCAACTCATTTTCAAGTTGATGACCCCGAATTTCATTGTATTTACCAAACACAGATTCCAACTTTTCCCAAGATTTATCAGGTTCATCAATTTCAGATATGTGGAATTGCAAATCAGTAGAGATTGACATCCCAATAAATCCATGAGCTTCATCACATCTATTTGCCCATTTAATTTTCTTATCATCATCAGTGGGTTCTATTTCTTTCCCCGAGGTTATCCTGAAAAGTCCTCTACTTCGTAGAACATCCTCCATACGAGATTTCCATGAGAAATAGTTAGAACTTGTAAGTCTAATATCACAAGGTGCGTCCATACTATAAAGTAATGGCTGAAAAACAGAAACTAATTGTTTGGTTGCAAAGATCTTGAACAAATATGCAATTTTTAAAAAAAAAGCACTGAACACTGATTCTGGATGATGAAGTTATGCTTGATCAAAGAAAATGTTGAAGATGTCCCCAATAGTAGCGTGGTAGATATTAACTTGACCAACTAAAAAAAGAACCCTCATCTTCCCAAGATCAACCTTTAATAATCACTTTACAATAAAGTTGCTTTGAAGTGAATCACTTTTGTAAAATAAGTGAGGTTCACTTTTACAATAATGTTACTTTTAAATAATGTGGCAATAAATTAAAAGACTTAAGTGATTCACTTTTTATTTTATTTTATTTATGTGAAATGCACTTTTACAATAAAGTAACTTGAAAATAGAAATTGCATGCACTAAAAAGTAGCTTAATAAGACTTGAACACAAGACCTATTAAGGAATAAAGCAACTTTGGACCAGTGAGCTAAGTTTAAAAGGTGCGTAAAAGAATGGAAATAGGAAGGGGCTTTTTTTTTTTTTTTTTTTTTTTACTCTTCTCTCTCGTTCTCCGTGCTTGTCTCTTTTTCCTGCAAATCACAAAAAAACAAAAAACAAAAAAAATAAAAACTTTTTCCACACAATGGGGTTAGATCTTGGTTAGCTTACCCGGAAAGTCTATGTTTTCAAGTTTTCTCGTTGTTTCTGATTTGTCGTGAATGCACAAGGTGCATGGCAAAGAGAATACGTAGCCGAGAAGACAAGAACAAAAAAACTTTCCCTTAGTATTTCTGATTAGTCGTGATCGCGCAAGGTGCACAGCAAAGAGCGTACGTAGTCAGGGAAGGAAATAGTCCGAGACTAAAACAAAAAAAGATCTAATAATAAAACTAATAAGATATAAGATGTTTGAAAAAAAACAAATCTGTCACTGTAACATTATACCTTCAGATTTGCTGAAATGGGTGTTTTTGGAACAAACGGAAATGGTTTTCGTTGAAACAAAAACTATTTCCCAATGAAAACGGTGCTCCAAACGCAATGGAATAGATCCCATAGGCCAAAAATGCACAAAGAATCTAGAACTAGAAATTCTTTCAAAGTTTCGATAACACCGATTCCAGATCTTGATAAAAATGAAAGCGGCTCTTCATAAAAGCTCTGATACCATGTTCGGGTACACAGGGTACTCCCAAAAGACCGAACACCTTGAGAAACCGCTTCACAAAAACAGATCACAAATCAACACACCGATGTTTGTCACGTGGTTAAAACCCTCGAGAGGGAAACAGTTCACGACCCCAGCCAAATAGCTACTTGGAGCAATTTATTATGCAAAAGTAAGAAAGTTACATGAGCTTCTCATAATCGATCAACTAGCCAAGGACCCTCCATGCTCTTTAAATAGAGATCATAGACCAATCAGGTGTTAAGCCACAGATTAATGGTAGGTATGATCTAAGAGAATTTGAACCGTTAGATCACTCTATGTCCAGAACATATCGTGACCGTTGGATTAGAATATTTACAAATGCATACTAATGCATACTAAAAAAAAACACTTTTACCTAATGGATATATTACACAAGTTGATTTTATCTAACTCCTAAGTGTCTAAATATCCTAACACATATCTCCTTCACTTGTTATAATCTCCATTTCTCGACATTGAAGTATGTACGTTGGTGCATCTTTCCAACGCAACTTTTCCATATAATGTGTTGTAACCAGTTGTGTTAGAGGTGCTTGGAACCCATATAACTTGTGTGTTTTTTCGAACGCATGGAATTCAATAAAATGTTCTTGGTGATTTGCAGAGTATGTACCCAAGGTTTGTAACCATTGTATTCCTAATACTACGTCAAATCCTCCTAGTGGTACTGCAAAAAAATTTGATTCTAAGTTATATTCTTGCATTTGTAACTTAACCTTGTGACATATTCCCACATTGTCAATCTTCTTGCCATCTGCTACCATAACTGTCATGTTAGGTACTGGACGAATAAATAGGTTAAATACTTTAGCAAGGTTGACATTAACGAAGTTATGGGTGCTGCCAAAGTTGATGAGAACTATGACGTTATTATTTTTTATATGACCTTTAATCTTCAATGTTTGCGGTTGGGAGATTTTGGTAATAGCAGCTAATGAGATTTGTGAGGAGTCGTCCTCGTTTCGTGGGTGGTAGTCTTCTTGGCTATTTATATCATTCTCAATTAGTTCATTGAGTTCTAGGTCTGCTTCACATGCATATAATTTCTTTTGTAAGTGTTAGTTTTTCATCACATTTAAGCTAGCATTATGATCTTAGGATCTTTTCACTGAGAGAATAACAAGCACAGCAATAAAACACAAGCACATCAAAAGATATAAGAGACACAAAGAGTTTTCCTCGGGGAAACCATAAAGGAGAAAACCCCGCAACTTCCTCTAAGATAGAATCAACACCAAAACAGTAAGAGATCTCCCAAAATAGCAGTAGTCTTCTGTCTTCTGTCTAGTCCCAAAATTTCCTTCTCCAGTAGTGCGCCACACTTGGGAGAGCAAGTGATGTATTTCACAAGTGATAAATAGAGAGACTCTCACTCTCTATTTATATTCATCCATTCACTTGAATTGCCTTTTCACACGTAGGCTCAACCTAATAATTACTACTCGAGCCTACACCTTAATTAGTGTATAATAACTCAAGTGCCCTGAAACTGTGGGGACTTACCTAATGACTTGATATGACTTGATTACATTATTAATTCTCTTGATCGAAACATCGGGGCATGACCACATGACTCAAATACATAATAGAGACATCCCGGAATAAACATCGGGTTACAATATATAAGATACATAGAAGAATACATTCTGAAGTTACATATACATCAACACTCCCTCTTAACTAGGAAGGTATTCTTTCGACACAATTTTCAGCACTAGTCTTCTTCTCTATATCAACTGGATCATCTCATCTTCAAGTCATCTTCGTCTTCAAGTCATCATCGGATCTGGATCATCTCTCGATCTGGATCATCATCGAACATCATCACTAGATCTGGATCATCTCTTGATCTGGATCATCATCATTGGACTGGATCTGGATCATCACTCGATCTGGATCAACATTGGTGCTATCTCATGATTCTTCTCGTCATAGGAATTTCTACAGATCCATTCCTTTTTCATGCTGGTTGTAGGCCTACCCTCATGTAGGTCTTCGCCCAGCACTTACATCTGACCTGCTCGTCAGAAAGGCACGCCCAACACTCACATCTGATCATGTAGTAAACTACAATCCCATCAGAAAGGCCCAGCACTTACATTCACCAGCATGATAGGACACACCTACTATAATCTGTGAAATGGCTCAGCACTTACAACCACCAACATGATAGGACACACCTACTATCATCTGTGGAAAGGCACAGCACTCACATCCACCAGCATGGTAGGACACACCTACTACCATTTGTGGAAAGGCTCAGCACTTATAATCACCAGCATGGTAGGAAACACCTACTACCATCTGTGAAAAGGCTCTGCACTTACAATCACCAGCATGGTAGGACACACCTACTACCATTTGTGGAAAGGCTCAGCACTTATAATCACCAGCATGGTAGGAAACACCTACTACCATCTGTGAAAAGGCTCTGCACTTACAATCACCAGCATGGTAGGACACACCTACTACCATCTGTGAAAAGGAACTGCACTTACAGTGACCAGCATGATAGGACACACCTACTATAATCTGTGAAATGGCACAGCACTTATAGTCACCAGCATGATAGGACACACCTACTATCATCTGTGACAAGGCTCAGCACTTACATCCATCTAGGCAGGAACACATCCTGCTCACAATGATGGAAGGGCATGCACTCATATCTGATCATGAGGGGAACACATCCCAGCAATCATATCAAAATGGCCCCTAGTCCTCCTCGACTGAGCTACCTGGTAACTGACCAGGCACCTCCATTCTCCTAGAGAATGGCAGTTGCCCTTACATCCGACCTGCTCGTTGGAATGGCCAACACTCACATCTGACATGGAAGGAACTTAATCCTTTAGCCATGAACAGAATGGTTCATCCCTTACATCTGATCAAGTGGGAACACATCCCTATATCACATTAGAATGGCTACTCAGTTTTTACACTGAGTTTTCCTGGTAACTGACCAGGTGCCTCCATTTTTAGAATGGCAATTGCTCTTACATCTGTCCTACTCGATAGAATGGCCAACACTCATATTTGACATGGAAGGGAGCAACCCTACCACCATGATAGAATGGCTCAGCCCTTATATCTGACCTACTCATCAGAATGGCTATGGATCTCAGCACTCATATCTGACATGGAAGGAACCAATCCTCTCACCATGACAGAATGGCTTAGCCCTTACATCTGACCATGGAAGGAACCAATCCTCTCACCATGTCAGAATGGCTATGGGTCTCATCACTTTCTCTGGGAGGAAGCCTCAATCTAGAGAACACCAAGTCTCTCTCTGAAGTACTCGAACTTCAGCCTAGCCAATGGCTTCGTCAATACATCAGCTATATGTTCCTCCATCGTAACATACAGGAGCTTCACTGCTCCTCTCTGCACCATATCCCTGATATAGTGATACTTGATCTCGATATGATTTGACCTGTCATGAAACACTGGATTCTCTGACAACTTCATGCCACTCTGGTTGTCACAATGTATACAAGTAGCATCTAACTGGAGATCAAATATATCAGACAGTAGCTTCCACAACCATACTGCCTCATAACTAGCTGAACAAGCTGCGACATACTCTGCTTCAGCTATACTCAGTGCCACACAGGATTGCTTCCTGCTAAACTAAGAGATCACACCTGATCCCATACTAAAGCAACACCCTGAAGTACTCTTCCTGTCGATGGCACTGCCTGCCCAATCTGAATCAACATAACCCTCCAGGTTAATCTTCTGATTCGCATCGTACTTGAGCCCATAATCAATTGTACCCTTCAAGTACCTCAGAATATGCTTTGCAGCCATTAAGTGAACATTTCTCGGATCTGTCAGGTACTGGCTCAAGGTGTTCACAGCAAAGCAAATGTCTGGTCTCATGTTCGTCAGGTACATCAATGACTCAATCATCTGACGATACATTGTAGCATCAACCGTCTCTAATGAAGCATCACTTAACAGCTTCATGTTCGATGCCATAGGTGTGGTCATGTAGTCCATCATCCTGAACCTCTTCAGGATCTTTACTGCATACTTCCCTTGTCCAAGGAATATTCCATCTGCACTTTTCCACACCTCCTTATCTAGAACAATAGTGCATTGACACATAACAGGAGCATCACTGGTCTTCCGCCTTCAACCTTGGATCAAAGGTTGGAATCCGCTTCACTCTTAGTAAAGCCTAGAATCATCAGTAATCTTCCCATCCTGTCGTACCATGTCGAACCTCAGGATCTTCTGCAATCACTCCCTCTGAAGCGGAGCATCATACTCCCTCTGTCTTCCGTACTCTATGCACTGAAACATTCTATACTAGAGTGACAAGTAGTATCCATCTAGGATCACTGGATACTAAGATCCTCTATCTTGAACTTCTTCAAAATTTCATCTTGCACCCATCTGTGAGCTTGTCATCCTCTATCAACCTTGTAGCAAAGGTTAAGATATTCATCAAGCTCATCATGTATGTGTTATCCCATGGGTGTCTTCTGCACTCGTACAAGGCCTTCTTTCATTTGCACACATGATTATGCATGTCATGTGACTTCACTTCTATTAGCTGTAAATGTTTCTTTCTAGACTATGCCTTCTCTTCATGAGAAGCCTCATGCTAAGAATATTGCTTTGTATCCCACGATGTTTCCATCTATTGCATGATGGAACTATGAACTTCTCTTCAGGTCTCGATACTACACCCAGACATCATTCTTCTTGAACTGATCTTCCCTTTCTTCTTGGTGGCTGGAAGGTTCTGCATCAATGATGTCACTGCACTCATCATATTATTCTTTGTCTTTGAACTGTCGTCACTTTTTCTTCGGAACAAGTCTTCATTCTTCTTTTCTTGTAGGCGATTATGTTTGTGATCTTTCCTACAAGTCAAATGCAATTGTATGGTTAGAAACATTTCATAAGGAATATTTATACTGGCAAACACTTATGCATAAATATATGATCATGCAACTACTTTAGCCAATACAACATTCATCCATATCTCATTGAAACTTTCTAGATGCCTTCCATATCAGAACATATTCATCCTCGCTTGAAGAATCTTCACTTTCATATATGGATCTCTTTCTGGATGGTTCATCATCCTCTGCAGCATGAGCATGATGTCTTCTTAGGCCTCGTCTCCCTCTGAAACTGGAACCTCTATACTCATGTAGGTGTCCAATCCAGTTTCTTCAGAGAGATCAAATAATTCTATGCTTGGAAGTTGTCAACTTCACCAAGCTTATCATCAAGCTATTGTGATAGATCATATTGAAATGAGAACCTCAAATGGAATACAAAATATTAGATCTTACCGATTTGAGGTGTCCATCCTTGTCCCGGAGTTCGTTGATCTAGGGTTTGTTGCAGAAAACCTAATTCTAAAAACTTGGAAACTTTCAGATCTAATTAGACAAATAGATAGATCTCTTCAAATGGAGCTGTCCAATGTACTCCTTTTCTGAAAACAGTGGAGGGAAGCTCCTGAAACAGGAAGCCCTAATTTACTGATTTCTTTTGCAGAAATGCCTGTTACTGTTTCTATGATATCTCCAAAATTACTAATCCTATTTGTCTAAAATTTCGCAGTGAGGTAACCTCGCATGTTCCTGATCCAACACCGTAAGTTTCATCAGAATTGGTTTCACCATTTTGTATTTATGATCCTTTTCCCAAGGTGACCTGTTACAAGACTGTTCAGAACAGCAAAGTTGTATGGCATGCCACGTGTCACTGGTTCATCTTCTAAGTCTGATATTTGGACCACCGAAAGTACAGTCCGTGCCCTTTCTAGAACATCTTCAGGAATTTCAATTGGACCTCTGTAGCTGAAGATATTCCAGATCTCCCCAGATGTCCTGTTTAGAGATGAATTCTGGAAGAGGCTAGAACCCTAACTTGGAGAGATCATATCTCCTGGAGTACAACGAATCTGAGTTTTATTTTTGGACACAGGCTTAATCAAGACTTTATGTTCAGCCCCTACAATTTTCAGATTCCGATACTTCTCCAATCTCGGAATATAGTGACTGTACCAAAACTTAGCAGTTTTAGTATTTAGGGTTTCTCCTAGCTCAGGGTCAAACTAGGGTTTGACTTTCCTGGAGTTTTACCCAACCAAATTTCTTGATCCAGGTCTATAAAATTCGATTTTGATGAGGAGAATAACACTATGCTGGTCTCACTCAAAAATTCATCTTCTGTAGAAAGCCCTAATTTCCACATCGAAACTGAAAAATGCTTGAGATTGAATTCCGCATCGACAGAAAGATGCACCCTTCAATGGGGAGTCATCTTAGCATACTTTTGCTGAAAATCTGTGGAGGAAGATCCAAAAAATAGGAGGCCCTAGTTCCTGTAGTTGCATAATGTCTTCTTTTTAGGTTAGCTCTGATACCATGTTAGTTTTTCATCACATTTAAGCTAGCATTATGATCTTAGGATATTTTCACTGAGAGAATAACAAGCACAGCAATAAAACCCAAGCACATCACAAGAGACAAAAGACACAAAGAGTTTTCCTCGGGGAAACCATAAAGGAACTTCCTCTAAGATAGAATCAACACCAAAATAGTAAGAGATCTCCCAAAACAGCAGTAGTCTTCTGTCTTTTGTCTAGTCCCAAAATTTCCTTCTCCAGCAGTGCGCCACACTTGGGAGAGCAAGTGATGTATTTCACAAGTGATAAATAGAGAGACTCTCACTCTCTATTTATATTCATCCGTTCACTTGAATTTCCTTTTCACACGTAGGCTCAACCTAATAATTACTACGCAAGCCTACACCTTAATTAGTGTATAATAACTCAAGTGCCCCGAAACTGTGGGGACTTACCTAATGACTTGATATGACTTGATTACATTATTAATCCTCCCGATCGGAACATCAGGGCATGACCACATGACTCAAATACATAATAGAGAAATCCCGAAATAAACATCGGGTTACAATATATAAGATACATAGAAGAATACATTCCGAAGTTACATATACATCAACAGTAAGCATCTGTGCTTAGGATCCCATTTGTCTCCACAAAACTTACATTTTCCTTCTTTTATTCTCTAAGCCTCTAAACTGGGCTTCGTTCCTTCCCTGAGTTCAGGCGGTGTATACCTTGGATTTCCTTTGTATCCTGAATGGAGGGGGTTCTTTTTGGAGTCGTCTTCGTCGACATTTGTATGTACGGATTTGCTTTCAATAATCTTGGCTTTACGTCGTGCTTCCTCCATGGTAGAGATGTTGTGTAACTCTAGTTTGTCACGGATGTGTTGTCTTAGACCGTGTATGTAGGTCTGTAGTCATTGGTCATCGGTTAACTTTGGGACTCAAGTTGACAACGCTTCCCATTCACAGGTGTACTCATCGACACTGTTTTTTTGTTGTAACCTTGTGATTTTGGCAAAGAAGTATTTTTCTTCAACGCCTTGGAATCTTTTGATGAGGTCGTTCCTGAAGCTAACCCAGTTGTAAGAACATATTCTTGCAATATTCTTCCATCATAAGTACCAGTTGTAAGCACTACCTTTTAGATGCATGGAGGCATATTTAATTTTCTCGCCGTCATAATGGATGTTGTGGATGTCTAGGTATTCCTCAGCTTTGTTAATCCACGCTATGTGTTGTCGTTCATCCCCGTCGTATTTGGGTGACTCGAATTTCACCCGTATTGGGCATCCTTGAGTATATGCGTTATAGGAGAACATGTTGAATAGAGGATCTGGCTGCTCCGGATCTCTTGGAGAGTTTGGTTGCAGGTCATTCAAGATTTGTAATCTGTCCAAGATGATGGTTAAACTGCTTGATTTTTCTTTTGGTATTCTTGTAGAGTGAGGAAGCTATTCTCTATTCATGACGTAAATTGTGTCCACTTTGATGTCAAATCGTCATTGGTTTGTTTCATTTTTACATGGATTTCCTCGTAATTCTTGTTAATTTTCTCATTGATTTGATCGAACCGAGCATCCATTGATCTAGTGATTGCTAGAATCTTCCCAGTGCTGAACGTGGACATATTTATATTTGCTATATAATGCCAGCCCACCATGTTTTTTTTTAAATAATAATAATAATAATAATAATAATAATATAGTTTTGTTTGATAATAATATTAATAAAAATATTTAATATTAATAATTTATTTAATATTAAACTGGTATTGGAGAGGAGGCAAGCGGAGGGGTGTTGGGGAGAGGTGAAATGGTGGAGCACGATGGAGGTGGAGATGGAGTGCAGCATGAGCGCGTGGACGGTAAAGAGGAGGTGTGTAGCGGAGGTGAGATGGTGGTGGACTGGTGCCGAGAGCTGAGAGGCTCTAATACCAATGAAAGAGTAAGGAATATGGAAAGAAGAACGTAATGTAGGAAATGTATATTTAATAAATGTAGGAGATGGATTACATAACAGGTGCCCCGGTAATTTATACCGTAATTGGGGAAAAGAGGTGACTTTCAAGTCACCTCTTAGTTTATTTACATTAATTAACCTAGCTTAATAATTAAATTTGGCTTTCATTACATTATCTCACATTCTTCTAGTTATCTTAAATGAATTGTTTGTTATCCATTTATTAGCCATGAGTTATCCATGCATAGCTACGAGTTATTCATTCATCAGTTATGAGTTATTTTTTATATTCTTTTGTTTTAATTGTTTATTTTGAATTTTGAACAACTGCCATAGACTCAATCTTAACAGTACACTTGTTTCATCCTTGTCCATAGATAAAAAAACATAGATCATAGTCCACCCCAAATCTGAAATAAAAACATCAAATAAATATATTTCCAGAAAATCACCATTGAATGGAATAAAACACTGAACACCTTTATTTAAATGATGTCACTGAAACTCACACTAACATATCCAGCAAACAAAATGCATAGCCCGTGACATGTATCTTCCATTTACACAATGTTGTGGATAGAGATTATCCAATAAATGTGAAAGTTGTCATTAACGATAACATACTTGTGCATACAATGTTCACGTTGTTGTATGCTGGTTTAAATTGGTGTATGCCTTCTCATGGACATAGAACTGAAACGATATATATATATATATATATATATATATAAAGTTATTACGTGATTGCAACTTGTTAACGATTGCTAACTGAGTTTATATGGTATAAATTATTTGTATTAATCTAATGACAGTGATGCAGTGAATGAGACTACAATATAAGAGAATATAATTGCAATTTTAGATTAAATTTTATAACAAATGTTATTGACGATTGCCTAATTATAAATGGTGTCGAGGATAGATTGTAGGAAGTATGTGTTAATTCATACCAAAATACAAATAACATGACAAGAGTATCACGGTTATGAGATTTAACTAATTCTAGTTTAGAAGTGGATTTTTTTTACAAATATTATGACAAAACTAATGGCTAACGGTTGTTGTGAATTTGTTATGGAGGACATGTTTAATGTATCTGGTCTTAAACATATTAGTAAATAGAAGTCATAAAAAATATGATGCAGTATTTCTTATAGGACATAGATAACATGAGGAGATCCTAGTTGAAAAACTATAATTTAGCAAAGGATTGAAATTTTGGTTATCAATCTCATTGAAACTATAATGTGTGATATAAGTGAGACAATAAGACTTGTTTCAAAGAGGGAAGGTGGCGGTCATAGTTAGAAATCATAGTATGGGATATTGCCACTTTGTAGGTGGTTAGGGTTTGAGAAGTATCTCCATCCACACAAGGTGGCGGTCATAGTTAGAAATCATAGTATGGGATATTGCCACTTTGCAGGTGGTTAGGGTTTGAGAAGTATTTCCATCCACACACTAAAGAGAACTAGAGAGTGTTGTATGTGGTACGTAATGTGGACTTCGTGCTGGTTGAGCCTGATTGAGGATGTTTGGGTAGTTTTTCTATACACACATTTAGGAAAACCAAAGGCTGTTGTGTGTGGTGGGTAATGTAGATCAAGACCCAAAATTGGACAAGTTGATTTTAAATTCCTATGCAATGATGGAAGTAGATAAATATTATAAAGATAAGTACTTGGTTGTTTCACATAATGAGTCTTTTGAGTTGAATATGTGCTTATGCTATGAAATTAAATTTCTGGTTAGGTAATTTTCTTGGATGTCTATAATATGCATAGTTATAGAGTTAATTGTTGTATATTAAAACTGAATAGGCCTCAAATGACAGAGTTGTTTAGAAAACATTTTTACATTGGAATTTTATACCTTTTTCCTTGGAAAGGCACATGAGCTACATTTCTAGCTGACAACAAATACACCGAAAAGGAATGGATGAATTCTTGGTGTTGCATATTGGCTGCTGACATGGAGCACACTAGAAATAAATGGATGGATGGATTCTTGGTGTTGTTTCTATAAAATAAATCAAGCGGTCGACCAAGTGTTGAGAAGTAGGTTGGCAAATTTAATTTTTTTTGTTGTCATGATAATGCATTATCATAAATGTACTTTAAAAAATGAGGATACAATTTTAATCATGATACTAATGAGATTTTCTATCTATTGTGTATCTAGCAGGTACAAAAACAAAGATGAGTTCTTACTAATCAAATATCAAAGGAGAATCAAGCAAGCACTTTCATGTTAAAGAAAGAACAAGCCAGAGTCCTACCTTTATCTCTTTATTTATATTTTACTTTCTAGAAAGACAGTTGGTTGAAAGGCATGTTGTAATGGGAAATTGTTGTGTTTATTTTTGTTTAAAAGAAATGAGAATGATTAGAGTCATATGCTTAGTTTACCATAAAATGCATAATGGAATTCCTAGTAAGGAATGACAAATTTGGACATTGGAGTTTAACAAATAAGGATGCCTTGATTTTAAATATGTCGTCCTAATGAATGCATGGTGATTGATTGTAGAGGAAAACCTTAATCCATGAAATGGTTGTTGTTGTCTTAGAAAGTTAAAGAGGAGTGGGAGAGCTCTTATTTACTTCAATAGTACATGCATTATTTGAAAAGTATGGATAGCCACACAAGAGGAATAAGAGATGTGGGAATAGAACCTTTATATGTTGCATTTTTTTCTAATGTAAAGATTGAACTTTTTTATTTACATATAAACATTGAGGATCATTTCAATCTAAGGGGAAGGGAATGCAAGAACTTAATTTGAACCTAGTTTTGAAGTTGTAAATGATTATAATTATAAGGTGAATTCCTTGAAGGGCCATGACATATGCATATGCACATCAACTTTAATAATAAAAACATATAGCTGAATGAATCTAAGGCAGGAATTATAAAACAATATGGGAGACCAATGAGTTCATCGGGGAGAGAGTAAAGGGGGATGTGAACGGTCATAAGGGGTTAATCACATGAACTTAGTTTAAATAAAAGCAAAAAAAAACTTGTATGATGTTTAAGCCTTAAACCTATTTTATTAATCCTTAAACATTTCTTATGTCCTAAGTGACTGCATTGGTGAAAGTATTAAATGTTAAATCTAGTGGATATCTTGGAGTTACCACTTGGGTTTGATTTACATGTAAACAGAGCTCAGGCATACATGAGAGAATTCGATTCAATGGAGTTCATATTTGTCATGGTAAAATTTGGGGGGGAAATTATTCTTTGGAGAAGGGGAATAGAGTACAAGTTACTTATGGAGGTTTTGAATCCTGTAAACATATATATCTAAAACATCTTTGTTGAATACTTGGTAGGGAATGGGTGTATTACTTATTAACCAATGACCAATGATATGGAGAATAGTATTTGGAATTTTCTCTATGGAATTTTTTTGAATTGATGCTTTGGTGGCCTAAGGTACTATAGTAAAGGGTGGATCTATGGATGTGATAAATATTTGAAGTCAAGAGAGGGACTGGATTTTTTATTATGGAACTGGTTTTAGCCATTTTCTGAGTTTTATGAATTAAATTTTTGTTATTAGTGTGGGTTGGGTGAGTCCCTAGTTTCAATTTCTAATGAAAACTTGAGTGAATTCTCCTGGTGAATTATTGGTTCCAACTCAGGGGTGGTAGTTTTGTGGAAATATAAGGAGAAAAATGTGCCTATGGCTAGGAGAATTATGCCTCACATCCATCCAATTTCCCATATCAAGTGTTTTTCAAATAAGTCAACTTGCTACAAATTATGATGTTAATTCTCAGTATTATTAATGAATGAAAATGAATTCTAATGTGTTTTCATGTTTAATTCCTTATTATTGAACGTATTTCATAAGTCTTTTTGGAAAATTTGGGTTATAGTTGTCATTGATGTCAAAGGTTCTCATGAATGACAAAGGAATAACCAATGGATATGATGGCAGGAAAAACTCAGTGAAAGACATAAGGAATATGATGGCATAGTTGAGAATGTGGCATGACACAAATGATGATATGGAGTATAATGGTGTCCTAATGATGATGAAAGACTAAGGTAGTGATGGAAAAGTTGTTTATGAAGTACAAAGAATAAGCAAAAGATACCATGGCGGAGTTAATGCAGCATAAGTCAAAGTAAAGAAAAAATGGCACGATGATGAGGTGGCATAGTTATCTCCATGAGATTCGATGAATGAGGATCAGTTTTTGTATAATCCGCAAAGACAAAATGCAGATCCACATTAGTCCTAGAATGGACAGTTAGGGAACGACCTGCACTAGATCTGATGATGAAGATCAAGTTTACATAAATTAGGCGGGAAGGCTAAAGATTCCAAAAAAGATCAAGATCGAACGGTAGGCATTGATCCCACACCAGATCCGAAGGTTAGTAAGCATCCCACAAAATATAGGTGGAAAATTTAAAGTTCTACAAAAGATCAAGATCTAATGGTCAGGGATAAATCTGCAAGGAAATCAACGCTCCAGAAAAATGCGAAAACAAAGTTGCGGAAGTCCAAAATCAGGAAAGTGTGATTCTGCATCCTGCATCTCGCAATATGTAATGCGAAAACAAAATGCAGAAAGGAAATTGTGGAAGTAACATTCAAGATTTTATGAACCCGCATCCCACAATCTAGAAGATCAGACGGTTGATATTACTTCCACTGAAAAGAGATCGATGGCGCGGAAGAAAAGTGCAGAAAGAATCTTGCAGGAAGGAGCCTACAGAAATGAGTTTACGGAAAGGAAAAAGAAGACAGTCGGCACACCACATCCCGCAATATGGATATCAATGTTCAGGAAAATGCCTGACGAAGATCAATGGTGGGGAATTGTTGATGAAGAAATCGTGGTGCGGAAATATGATTTCAAGGAGTAAATATATGCACTAGATCGACATACCAGAGAGACTCAAAATTAGATCAATGGCCTGGATTGATTCTAGAGAAGGATATTGTGGAAGCACCAAAAACATTATGCTGATCTGTGAAAATGAATTCTGAGGTGGATCCATAAATGGTAAAGAAGAATTTCCAGCAAGAAACTGATAGATGGAAGTTGAAGACCGTGTTTTGCAAGAAAAACATGTACATATGAGCCTGCGATGAAGATAGCTCGCAGAAATCTCGCAAAGAGCTCGCAGAGGAAGAAAAGAACCCCAAAGACGTGAGAAAAAGAAAAGCCCGAAGGTTTGAAGATAGAGTATTCCTACTGATGGAGGAGAGGAATTCCACAGGATTTGGTTTGGTGAATCCTATGATCAAAGAGGAAGGGGGCTCATAGATCAGAAGTGATCAAGACATTTTTAATTAATTATTTAATTAAAAATTGTTAGTCAGAGATTGTTGAAAAGGTGTGACAATCAGATTTGAAAGGGCATGATTGTGAAAGGGTATGTTTCCAGAATAAAGAGATGCATCCGTAGGAAACATGAAAATACTTGTACACAAAAGTATGAGTGAGAGAAGGTGTCTGTGTCATGGAGATTGATGTAGCCATAGCATAAGACAGAGACCAGTGGATGTGACAGAGAATGGAGGGACAAGAAATCTAACATATTAAAAAAACATAAATAGGGTGTTAAGAACCTGTTTCAACCCCCCTCTTTATTTCGTTAATATATTTTGTCGGATGCATATTCCCATTAGTATGTTGTATTATCCCACATTCACGGGGAGTAAGTAATAGTTGTTAAGTCATCCAGTTAATATGTTGGATTATCCCACATTCATGGGGAGTAATAGTTGTTTAGATTAGACTTGGTATATAAGTAGATGTTGAGGCTAATGAAAGCATCGAAGAGTTATTTTGTATTGAGCTTGCTCAAAGGAGGTTTCCCCCTCGAAGTGGTTTGCGATTAATAAAATCTCTTCTATGATCCATAATTTATGTTATATAGTGCATTCTCATTGTTTATTGCATGAGGTTCTCCACATATGGTATCAGAGCACTCTCTTGGGCTTGTTGGGTGGAATTTCTAGAAAAAAAAATTTCTTCAGTGCTTCCCGGCACTGTGATCCTTACAGTTGTTCTTCTTCTTACAGCGGTGTTATTCATTCGAATTATGGAATACACACTATCCGCTTAAATATGGGAAGTACTCGGGCATAGCCCTAAAACGCATTGTGAGGAGTAACACAGGAACCCTAAAGTAGCTGGCCATTGAGAGGACCTACCAAGCGAAAAGGGCAACGACCCCCACAAGATTGACTAGATTCACATCCGTGAGGAAAACCAAAGAGTCGGTGTTTGTGGACAAGCGATTAGCAGTTTTACATGCACCATGGAGTGAGGGGTACTGCCCCAATATGCAAGCCGTCAGACAACCTTGGTGGCCGAGTGAGTCCCATGAATCTTTAGGAATCCAAATATACCTGGGCTCCATATCTATTTATAGTTGATATTGCGTTGAATTCCAGAATCGTCACAGATCATTTCCTCCATTTCAAGTGGATAAAGTATAGCTTTCTAGCACCTCCACAGATAATCTCTTCAAGGAAAAAAGGGTATAATTTTTTTTTCTAGCCATATCTTCCTTGATTTAGCTTTGCTTCCCTTGAAACTTCACTGTAACCCCTGTAATACCATTTTGCATATTCATTCCTTGGGACCCTATCCCCAATTTCACTTCCTGAAGCCCGGAATTCCACATTTGTCTATTTTTATGGTTTTTCATAACTTCTCAGAGTCTCACCCAATCGCCTTCAAATTTTTCCATGGTGTTTGTTTTCCATTTCTGCTTCATTGTCCCTCTCTGATAAATTTTCCAATTCCTTCATCCCACCTCTAAAATTCAAATTTTATGCTTCTTGTCCCTAAGAAAATGTCCAAAACCCCAATTACCCCACTCAAATTTTTCCATAATAAAAAATATCCTTTTCTAAAACCCTTTCCATTTTTTGTTTTCTACCCATTACCTGGAAAAAAAACTGCTTATGGTTGTCACTCGCGTCGAAGCAAATAAACAAATGGAAGAAGAACTTGCCACCATTAAGTCAAAACTCGAGAATCTAGATCAAAAATTTCTCAGCCTCCATCTTCAGCATTCACTCATGAACAACCGCCTCTAGCCTGAGTCTTCTGTAGACACTGGGTTCTCCTCATCTAGTAACTTCCGTGGGCCAAAGATGGATTTTCCTCGCTTCAATGGTGATGATCCGACTTGATGGATTTATAGGGAAGAACAATATTTCAGTCTACATAACACTTTTGATGTCAATAAATTCCCACTTGCATCCTTTCATTTGGAACATGAATCCCTTCAATGGTTCCGTTGGTACATCAAGGCTCATGCAGAGCCAAACTAGACAAATTTTTCCCAACTCCTTTTGCAACGATTTGGCCTTAGTGCTTTTGATGACTTCACAGGAGCACTCACCAAACTTTGCCAAACTAACACTGTGCAGGAGTATCAGACAAAATTTTAGAAACTAGCCAATCACATCGAGGGATTTCCTGATGCATTCTACCCGAGTTATTTTATCAGTGGTCTAAAGGATTGTTATAGCGAATTTCACCACACTAGGTGAATCACACATTGTATGGCCTTCCCCTGTCCTGCTGCAGACTCATTAGCCCCTATGGACCACTTTTTTCCTTTTGATGTATCCTTGATCATCCCTAAAAACATAAGAAAAGTGATATACATGGCTTTTTCCCCGATAACCGCATACATACGCGGATATTCCCCCTATAGTCGTGTACATCGGGATGTGTGCATAATCCAAATCCTTTTGGAGTTTTCCTTGACTTGGATCCGACTCATATGACTCCTGGCCTTCCATATGCGTTGAGATCGCACGGATTCGACCTTTCAATATTCCTTTGAAAAGCTATATAAGGAACCCTTTGGTACATTGAAAGCATAAGAGAGAATTGAGAGTAACGAAACTATAGTCCATTGTTTCCAAAAATTATGCTTGAGTCTGCATCTCTTTATCCCTTGGAGCACTGTTGTGTTCTTCCCAAGCTTGCCTTTTGCTAGTAAGCTTGCTATCGAAGTGATGGAGGATTGAGGTGTTGGAGGCCCAAGTGGGGG
>LPNX010220035.1:610201-660961 GCA_001517045.1 Pseudotsuga menziesii
TGCAATAGGATCTGAGTTTAAAATGTTATGCCCCAACACAATGATGGAAGCCCTAGGGTTGGCTAAGCTAGCAAAGGACAAGAGCAGGGCTCAACAACACTTCAAATCCACTCTTGTTCCATTCAGACCTATGGTACCCCAAAGAACCCAAAGTCCACCAGCTCCTAGAACCACTCCTATCAAGAATTTGTCTGAAGTAGAGATGCGAGAACGTCGGGAAAAAGGGATTTGTTATAATTGTGATGAGAAATTCACCCGAGGACATAGATGTGTTGAGAAAAATCTCTATCTATTGGATGTGGATTTTCCACCCGCACCTGAAATTTTTTATGATGCTCAAGATCCACTAGATGATGATGGTTACATTCAACAACTTCCTACTCCACATGACCAACTAGAGATATCTCTCCATGACTTAGCCGGAGTCACCACCCCACAAACCGTGCGGGTCAGAGGGTTCTTCAAAAAACTCCCTCTTACAATACTCATTAAGTCTGGTAGCACTCACAACTTCATTGACTCAAGAATAGCCAAATAGGTTGATTGTTTTGTCCATCCTTGTTCCAGCTTTGAATTCATGATTGCTAATGGAGGAACCTTACCTTTAAAAGGGAAGTGTTGTAATGTGTGCATATCTATGGGGGATTATAACTTGTGCTCTGACATGTTTTCCTTCCCTTAGGTGAATGTGATGTGGTTTTGGGTGCTCAATAGTTACGCACGCTTGGACCCATTTTTATAGGATTTTGTTGAACCTTGGACGCGGTTTTCAATCAATTGTAACAAACACACATTGTGGGGTTTACAACCAGGGTCTCTCTGCCTCATCAGTTCACATGGAATGGGAAAAGATTATTAAGAAAATTTCACATGGTTTCATCGCTCAGCTCCGTTTCATTTAGATGAAACCTTTAGTTGTCTCAACTACTCCATTAGATCTCCAACAAATTTTGGATTGATATGCATGTGTGTTTGTTGATCTAGTGGGATTGCCACCTTCCTGACCTGAGGACAATCATATTTCTCTCATTCCTAGAAGCATCCCTCCCAACATCAGGCCCTATGACCACCCATTTCACCACAAGATAGAAATTGAGATGCTTGTTCGCGACTTACTGAAGCAAGGTGTTATTCTCCCTAGCACTAGTTCCTTCTCTTTACCCATCCTTCTAGTCCATTAAAATATGGTCATGGCACCTTTTCATCGACTTTTGAGCACTTAATCACATCACAATCAAGGATAAGTTTCCAATTCTGGTTGTTTATCAGCTTTTGGATGAGCCCCATGGGGCTCATTTTTTCTCCAAGTTGGATCTTCTTTCTGGGTATCACCAAATTCAGGTCCATATGGATGATATCCCTAAAACAACTTTCCGCACACATGATGACCATTATGAATTAAATGGTCCTTCCATGTTCCAGGAATTGATGAATAAAATATTTCGGCCCTACTTGCGAAACTTCACTCTGGTATTCTTTGATGATATCCTCATCTATAGTAAAACCTGGGCTGAGCATCTCCAACATCTGGATCTTGTACTGCAACTTTTTTGTGATTATCATCTCTGTTCCAAACAATCTAAATGTGTTTTTGGGGAGAAGTAAGTAGAGTATCTTGGGCATATTATTTCAGCACAATGGGTTCATGTTGATCCTGCCAAAATAGATTCCATGAAAAATTTGCCACATCCTCAGACCTTGAAGAGCCTTTGTGGGTTTTTGGGACTTACTAGCTACTACCACAAGTTTTTCAAGGATTATGGAAAGAGTGTATCTCCATTAACAACTCTAATGAAAAAGGATTCTTTTGCATGGACACCTGCTGCTGAGTGTGAATTTGAGAAATTGAAACAAGCTATGTGTACCACACTTGTTCTGGCTATGCCTGATTTTTCCAAGCCCTTCACTATTGAGAGTGATGCTTGCGACAATGGCCTTGGTGTTGTCCTCCTCCAAGACAAACACCCCATTGAGTTCACCAGCAAATCCCTGTCTGGTAAGAATTTAGCGGTCTCTACATATGAGAAGGAAATTATGGATATTTTGCATGTCCTACAAAAGTGGTGTCCATACCTCTTAGGGAATCATTTCTACATCAAGATTGATCACCAGAGTCTGAAATATTTCCTGGAACAATGGGTCTCATCCCCAACACAACAAAAATTGGTTAGCAAACTCATGGGTTATGACTATGAGATCAGTTACAAGAAGGGTAAGGACAATCTTGTGGAGGATGCTCTTTCCCACACATTTGATGACCATGCTTCTCTTTCATCTATTTCTATGCCTATTCCAAATTGGTTACAATCTTTTTAGCAAGGCTATGTCAATGACTCTTTCTTATCTCAAATCATCCAACAGTTGGCCGGTAATCCTTCTCTTATGCTACATTACTCTTGGGATGGTTCTTATCTAAGATACAAGGGTTGTCTGGTGCTTCCCCAGAGCACAGATATTCACTATACTATCTTCTATGAACTCCATGCTTCTTCAGTGGCAAGGCACTCTGGGTTCCTCAAAATGTATGAGCGGGCACACCGTAACTTCTTTTGGAAGGGAATGAAATGGGAAATTCAACATATGGTTGTCGAATGTGATACCTGTCAGTGCCACAAGGGTGAAACTACACTCCTCCTTGGCTTGCTTGAACCCTTTCCCATCCCTACAAGGATTTGGACATATATTTCGATGGATTTCATCGAAGGGGTCCCTAAATATGGAGGGAATACCATAATCTTGGTTGTGGTTGATCAAATCTCCAAATATAGTCATTTTTGTTCTCTTAGCCATCCATATACTGCCTCCTCAATCACACAAATTTTCATGGACCAGATATTCCGTCTTCATGGCATTCCTTCTTCCATTATCTCAGACCGCGACGCAAATTTCACAAGTCATTTTTGGACCTAACTCTTTCGCCTCACTGGAACGAAACTGAAAATGAGTTCAGGATATCACCCACAAACAGATGGTTAGACTGAAGTCACCAACGAATGCTTGGAAACTTATCTTCATTGCTTCAACTTTGAACAACAACATCAATGGGAAAAGCAACTCCCTCTTGCTGAATGGTGGTAGAATACTTCCTACCATACTGCATCTAAAATGAATCCATATGAAGCTGTGTATAGGAATCCACCCCCAGGTCTCCTTCCATACACCCCCCACAGTTCACCATTTCAGGAGGCTGACATGGTTCTTCAAAACCGCGATCAGATTCTTCACATTCTGCAAGAGAATATTCATATGGCAAGAAATCACATGAAGCAACAAGACGATCAACACCATTCTAAGCACACCTTTCAAGTGGATGATATTGTTTTTCTTCATTTGCATCCTTACAAGAAATCCTCCCTGAAACTCAAAGGGAATTGGAAGCTGGCTCCAAAGTTCTATGGGTCATATAAAGTTCTTCAGAAGATTGGGTATGTTGCTTATAAATTGGAACTTCCTTCTTCTTCTTGTATTCACCTAGTCTTTCATGTCTTGTCTCAAGAAAGTGATTGGCACGAACTGTAGGCCATCCTCAATAAGCACACTCGTTAGCTTCGATCTCAGTCCATAATAAAGGTCTTAATTTAGTTGCACAACATGCAACTAGAGGATGCTACATGGGAACCGCTCCTTCATATTTAGCAACAGTTTCCACATCTAAAGCTTTGAGGACAGATATTTTTCTAAGAGAGAGGGGATGTTAAGAAACCGTGTCAACCCCCCTCTTTATTTTGTTAGTATATTTTGTCGAACGCATATGCTTTGTAAGTCGTCCCATCAGTATGTTGTATTATCCCACATTCATGGGGAGTAAGTAATAGTTGTTAAGTCATCCATTTAATATGTTGCATTATCCCACATTCACGGGGAATAATAGTTGTTAAGATTAGACTTCGTATATAAGTATGTGTTGAGGCTAGTGAAAGCATCGAAGAGTTATTTTGTATTGAGCTTGCTAAAAGGAGGTTTTCCCCTTGAAGTGGCCTAAGACTAATAAAATATCTTATGTGATCCATAGTTTTTGTTATATCGTGCATTCTCATTGTTTATTACAGGAGGTTCTCCACATTGGGTGGCAGGGTGGAGCTAGAGTAGGAAACAAGCATGTAGGGGGTTGTTGCCTCCTTCCAATAGAAGCTGGTAAATAGGGTGTAGGAGCATCCTATCAGTCGTAGCTAACAAAACAGGGTGTCATAGCTTCCTTTCAGTAGCAGCTGATAAACCAGGGGGTCGTAGCCACCTTCCAATTGGCATTGGATCCCTACAGTGTCATAGAATCCTTTAAGTAGTAGATGATAAACGAGGGGGTTGTATCCTCCTTCCAATTGGTATTGGTAAACAGGGTGTAATACCATCCTTGTCTGTAGCAACAGGAAAACTATTTGTAAATAACAATTTTAAAGTAATAGAACATATTGGTGGTTTACCCTATTGGGCTTCCACATTAAAATTGTGTTCTGTGTATTCTTGTTGTTATGTGTTTCTAATGGTACATTCAAAAGTGGTTAAAATAGTAAAAAGTTAAAAATATTGATTCACCCCGGCCCCCTCTCAGTATTGAATAATAAACCAACAATTGGTATCAGAGCAGGTTCCTTCACTACAGATTAACCACTGGAAGGAAGATCCCATTAAAACCATTATGGATCAACAAGAAGAGATTTTCATAGTAAATGGATCTCGAATACTTAGAAAAGAAGAATACATATTTTGGAGTGAACGAAAAATTATCTGAAGGCATTGGGACATGATGTATGGAATTCAGCGATCACTGATTAATTCCCACCAAAGCGGATAAGGAATCCAGCTCAAACGAAATCCAAGAAAAGTAACTCAATGACAATGGATTCAATCCTTGATGTATTACCTGATGATGTCAAAGAGAATATAGGTGAATGTAACTCTGCAAAGGAACTTTGGGATCACAAGATAAAATACCTCTACTCAGTTGAGCAAAGAGCAGGAGAAAAACTTGCTTTTCTTGAGGATGTTAGTGAAGATGAAAAGATAAGTGAAGATGAAGAAAATTTATTTATAATGACAGTAAAATCAGATGAGGAATCAGAAGTGGACATAGAATCCCAATACATGGCTCTTGTAGATGAAATTGAAAAGTGTAGGAAAAAGAACAAAGTCTTGAAAGGAAAATTGTCAAAATATCAAGAAGAGAAAAAGTCAAAAGAAGAGGAAGTATAAACCCTCCAAGAAAATCTACGCAATTCAATACCACAAGTGTTGGCTAGTATGAAAGAGGTCAAGAGCTTAAAACAAGAAGTTGTTGAATTCAAGGAATAAGTGAAGAAGCTAAAAGATCAGCTAACTATTAGTGAGAAGTTCAAGGAAAGTATTGAAGCTCTTAATAAAGTCCTCATCTTACAAAGATCCTCTAGGGATAAAACAGGTCTTGGATATAAACATAAAGGATCAAGCTCCATCATTTTATGAAAATGTTGAAAATGTTAAATGTCAACATGATTCCTCCAAAGATACACCAAGGAAGCAGAAGAATCACAAGGAAATGAAGTCGATTTATCATAATTCTACTCATCCTCCCAATATGAAAAATTTCAGAAGACATGCAAAAGAAAAGAGTCAATACAAACAGAAAAACCAAAGATTCTCCAAACATACATTCTATGGATATTGCCATTGTTGTTACAAGTTTTGTCACAAAGCTGATGATTGTAGAATCAAGGAAGAAGATGAAGGACTGATAAGGAAAGAAGACACCAACATCTCTAATAGAAAAATACATATTTTGTGTTTCATATGTCACAATATTGGACACTTTGCAAGACATTGAAAGAATAGTACATGCAGACCTTCCAAGGAAACTCATAAGAAGGTATGGAAGATGAAAATCAAGAAACAAAGAAATGAGAAACCAGTAAGCAGAATACCTCATAGTAATAAGTGGAGAAGAAAGGGGAAACTCCAAAGATGTAGAAGAAATAAATATTTCAAACATCAGTGAAGTCTCCAAAGATAACGATGAGCATAATAGAGGCATAAATAAGGATGTCATCCTTTATGAGGAAAAGCGAGATGGAGATATAAAATAATACATTGATAAAGATAATGGTGATGAAGAAGGATGCAGTGATGACTGTGGGATCCTTTTCTAAAAAGGTCTCTCATGAATTAAAGAAAACCCTGAAAATAACATTAGAAGGGATCTTATACTGATGGGGAGTTGAAGTCAAAAAATTCCAATTGGTATCTAAGAAAAAATTGAATTGGTATCCAATGTTGAATTATATTGAAATCTATCTTCTTCAAAGATGATGGGTGATCAAGTTTGGTGTATGGATGACACAGAAAGTGTGAAAATATGCTCACTTCAAAAAAATTGTCTTTTGGAAATGCATGCCAGTTGGTGTCCTTGGGAAAATGATTTTTTCTGATGACATGGATCTGTTCATTGATGTATTGTCCATATGGTCATGGCTTCAGTATTGCATATGGTGGCCACATGTACGAAATCTACACCTTCCAAGTCAGTAAAAATTCATATTAAAACTTAAAAAATTGTGTATAAAAAGGGGTATGTTGCACAGAGGTGAAATATGCCTTTGAAGTGTTGAGAAATATGCCTGCACAATCTATTAAAGGTAATGCACACAGATATGGTGAAAGAATGATGTGGTGGATAGGATAATTGTGTGACTTATATATAAATAAACGATTTGGTTATAAAAAGAGTTATAAACATAGATATATATAAACATCGACTTATAAACAAATGATTTGCTTATAAACAGAGATATAGAAGCGATTTATAACAAACGATTTGGTTATAAACGGTAGTAAAAAAAAGTTTCCTTTATTATTTAATAAAAGGATTAATAAATGATAAAGTGTTATTGAATAAGACAGAGAAGTGTTATTTAAATGAAAGGTTGTGTTTTACAGAAGTTTAGAAGGATGTGATTTTGTCATTAAAAGGGCATGACTATTAATGAAGGAATGTGGTTGTTAAAACATGGTAGATGAAAAGGTGTGTTGGTTAAAATCATTAAAGAGATATATATAATCAATGGATTGAGGAAGTTGAGGGTGTCTCTTCTATGAATAATAAGGATCCAAAGAAGAAGATGTGTGTCTTTTTATGTCTCTGTGTGATATGATAAGAGAGAAAAAGGCATCTCTATGACTTGTTTCAACAAAGTATGTTTGTAAGTGAAGATATAAAGTATAAAGACCGTATCTGCTACTTTTTATATGAAGATCTAAATGCACAGGCTTAAGGAATTCTGGTAAAAGAGGAATCCTGTTAACTTACAGATAGAATAAACCATTAGATATGGTAGCAGGAACAGAGTTTTTAAAAAAAATGGAAACATGTATCCTAGAAAATAAAATGGATAAGTGTTGGAAAATTGCCGAGTTTAGACTCTGTCACAAAAATGTTGACAAAGGAGAAGAAGTACAATGACAGGGGGAGTCCATGGATCTATCAGTTAAGCTATCATTCAAGAACACAAAATGTTATGATAAGTGATAATACATTGGTTAAATAACCATGTTCATTTTAAAGGGGAGATATGATGATAGGAGGAGTTGTCAAAAAGAGATATAGGAAATCCTATATCAAAATGGGTGGAAGATTGGCATACCAGGTTATCCTTTGTCATTGTTGTCAAAGGGGTAGAATGTTTAGAGGTTTCCATTAATGCCAAAGGGGCAGAATGTTTAGAGGTTTCCATTAATGACAAAGCCTAGATATTGTTGGAAAATTTGGGTTATGGTTGTCATTGATGTCAAAGGTGTTCACGAATGACAAAGGAATAATGAGTGGATATGATAGTAGGATAAACTCAGTGAAAGACATAAGGAATATGATGGCATAGTTGAGAATGTGGCATGACACAAATGATGACATGGAGTATAATGGTGTCCTAATGATGATGAAAGACTAAGGTAGTGAAGGAAAATTTTTTAATGAAGTACAAAGCATAAGCAAAATATACCATGACATAGTTAACACGTAGTTAATGCATCATAAGTCAAAGTAAAGACAAAATGGCAGGATAATGAGGTGGCATAGTTATCTGCATGAGATTCGATGAACGAGGATCAGTTTTTGTATAATCCACAAATACAAAATGTAGATCCTTATTAGTCCTAGAATGGATGGTCAGGGAGCGACCCACACTAGATCTGATGGTGAAGATCAAGTTTACATAAATTAGGAAGGAAGGTTAAAGATTCCAAAAAAGATTGAAATCGGATGGTAGGCATTGATCCCACACTAGATCTGACAGTTAGTAAGCATCCTGCAAAAGATAGGTGGAAAATCCAAAGTTCCAAAAAAGATCAAGATCAAAGGGTCAAGGATAAATCCGCAAGGAAATCAACGGTCTAGAAAATGCAGAAACAAAGTTGCGGAAAGAAAATTGGAAAGTGTGATTATGAATCCCACATCTTGCAATCCGCAATGCGGAAAGGAAATTGCGGAAGTAACGTTCAAGATTTTATGAACCCACATCCCACAATCCAGAAGATCAGACGACTGATATTAGTTCCGCTAAAAAGAGATCAAAGGCGAGGAAGAAAAGTACAGAAAGAATCTTGCGGGAAGGATCCTGCAGAAAGGAGTTTACGAAAAGGAAAAAGTGGACAGTCGGCATCCCGCATCCCTCAATCTAGAGTTCAATGGTCAGGAAAACGCTTGATGAAGATCAATGGTGGGGAACTGTTGATGAGGAAACTGTGGCACGGAAATACGATTTTGAGGAGGAAATATATGCATTAAATTAACGGACCAGAGATACTCAAAATTAGATCAACAGCCTGGATGGATTATGGAGAAGGAGATTGCGGAAGCACTAAAAAACGTTAAGCTGAGTTGCAGAAATGAATTCTGAGGTGCATCCATAAATGGTAAAGAAGAATGTCGAGCATGAAACTCATAGATGGAAGGTGATGACCATGTTTTGTGAGAAAAACATGTACATATGAACCTATGACGAAGATAGCTTGCAAAGACCTTACAAAGGAAGAAAAGAAGCCCAAAGGCATGAGAAAAAGAAAATCCTAAAGGTCTGAAGATAGAGTATTCTTGCTGATGGAGGAGAGGAAGTCCACATGATTTGGTTTGATGAATCGTGTAATCAGAGAGGAAGGGAGCTCACAGATCAAAAGTGATCAAGACATTTTTAATTAATTATTTAATTAAAAATCGTTAGTCACAAATTGTTGAAAAGGTGTGACAATCAGATTTGAAAGGGCATGATTGTGAAAGGGTATGTTTCCAAAAAAAGAGACGCGTCCATAGGAAACATGAAGATACTTGTACATAGAAGTATGAGTGAGAGAATGTGTCTATGTCATGGAGATTGATGTACCCATAGCATAAGATAGAGACTAGTGGGTGTGATAGAGAATGGAGGGAGAAATAAATCTGACATATTATAAAAAACGTAAATAGGGTGGCAGGGTGGAGCTAGGGAAGGAAACAAGCCTCTAGGGGGTTGTTTCCTCCTTCCAGCAGAAGCTGGTAAATAGGGTGTAGGAGCATCCTATCAGTCATAGCCGACAAAATAGGGTGTTGTAACATCCTTTCAGTAGCAGATAATAAACTAGGGGGTCGTAGCCTCCCTCCAATTGGCATGGTAAATAGGGTGTCATAGCATCCTTTCAATAGTAGCTAATAAACTAGGGGGCCACAGCCTCCTTCCAATTGGTATTGGTAAACAGGGTGTAATACCATCCTTGTCTATAGTAGTAGACAAACTATTTGTAAATAACTTTTTTGCAGTAATAGGATGTATTGGTGGTTTACCCTATTGGGCTTCCACGTTAAAATTGTGTTATGTGTATTCTTGTTGTTATGTGTTTCTAATGATATATTTAAAAGTGGTTAAAATAGTCCAAGGTTAACAATACCGATTCACACCCCCCCCCCCTCTCAGTATTGACCAATAAACCGACAAGTATACCACATGTTTGAACAAATGGCAAGTTGTTTATGAATTTATCAATGGAAGTGATGAAATGGTTCTAGTAGGGAATGCCATTCTTAGTCATATGTGTTTCCATAAACGAATGAATGTGGATTATGCAGTTGCTCAAGTTATAAGCAATACAAATAAGCATTCTTTGCTGACAATGGTTTTTTCTATTGAAACTTATCTTCAAATTTTGATACACAAAGTGTTTAATAAATGGTTTCAAAAAAATTGTTAATTTCTATGATTCTAAGTTTATTTGTTGAGTTGGGAATTGAATAATTATGTATACTAATTTACTTTTTTGATGCATTGTTATGAAATGTAGTCTTGTTAAAGAATGAAATTAATTTCATTGCACCATTAATAGTCAAGTTAGAAAAGAAATTCCTATACATGTATCTTAATTCTTGGAATCTCGAATTTAGTATCATTAACAACCATCGAATAATTTAGGGTACTTTTTATAAATATAAGATTTAGTTCAAAACTTATGTAATGTGTTTCATAGAGGGTTTCAAAAAAAACTTAAAACCTTGCACACAATGTTGTTGGCAGGCGATTTTGATGAAGCAATTTGTGCAACACCAAGGATGATGCACAAGACCGAGGATGATGCACAAGTCCAAGGATGGCACACAAGGAGGAAAATTCGACAAAGAGTTGGATTTGTCATGATTTTGTAGTTTTTGGTCTGAATTAGTTACGAGAGTCGGTTAAAGTGGACCATATTGTAAAAGGCACAAGCCTATATATAGAAGTAGGAATGTAGTAGGAAAGGAGAGAGGAATCAATTAATCAACGTATGTATGATTGGATGTATGATGATCTTCTTCACCTCCATAGAAGGTGGATACATGTTTTGTTATTTGTCTCTACTGTAAGCATGATTTTTGGGAACATGTTTTGATGCAAATGATAATATGACATGAACAGATGTTGACAAAACACTTTGTCTTGTGTCTTTTTTCCTTTTCTGTGTTAAATGATGTGATCTGAGTGAATCAATGCTACAATATGTCTGTTATTTCTGAATGATGCAATGTCTCTACATTATAAATGATGTTATACCAATCGATTTGTTCGCAAGTAAACATAATGTTGTGATCTAATGTTTTGATGCGATCTAAGTGGTTTACGATATGAATATGTAATAGTGAAACCCATTCCTGGATCTGTGAGTAATGTTGCGATAGTTGAACAGTATATGCACAAAAACCTCATTCTTACTGCAGAAACATGGTTCTGATAGTTCTCCCTCGAACATGTCAGGTGATACTTCATCTTATTTGCAGGTTTTGTTGGGTAGGGTAAAACCTGTCTGGTTCAGTGCTCAGGGAGATCGTTGAGGTAGGGGTTTCGATAGAGTGTGAACCCTTGTTGATAGATATGTGTCAATAAAGTGTGAACCCCTCACTTAGAGTGATGTACCATGTTCTACAAGTCACTAAAGAGGGCAAGTTAAAGGCATTACAATAGCGCGTCACCAAGTCAAGGGAATGTCAACAGCGTCACACCACTCTGCTAGAGGAGTTCTAGGACATTGGCTACCAATTAGCACTTAAGGAAGTAACCGCACTTCAAGCGGTGGAGGAGAGTCGGAAGGAGGTGATTGCTAACGTTATTAAACATCCATATGAGTAGGATGTGGATGAATGAACATGGATCGGTGACAAGGTGAAGGATGAAGTTGAGGAAGTAAAGCAGCATTGTGAGGACTTTAAGATAAAAAACAATGAATATATTGTTTCTAATTGACATGGCTTGAGGGCAAGCCACAAGATTGTGTTAGGGGCCTACTGGCAGGAAGTTTTAATGAAGCAAGTTGTGCAATAGCAAGGATGATGCACAAGACCAAGAATGATGCGCAATACCAAGGATGGCGCACAAGGAAGAAAAGTCGACAAAGAGTCGGCTTAGTCATGATTTTGTAGTTTTTGGTCATAATTTTCTAGTTTTTTGTCCAAATTAGTTAAGAGAGTTGGTTAAATTGGACCATCTTGTAAAAGGAGATATCCTATATATAGAAGTAGGAATGTAGTAGGAAATGAGAGATGAATTAGTTAATCAATGTATGTATGGTTGGATGTATGATGATCTTCTCTACCTCTGTGGAAGATTAGTTAAACCAATCTTACATTCCAAGCTGTATATGGACACAAAACTTGTTTTCCCAAAAAATGTATATGCTTAAGAGAAAAAGACCACATGTTATAACAACCCAAACAGACAAAAGTTGAAGTAATGAACTATGGTTGTGGTTGATATTTCACAACAAGGTTGTGGTAATAGATAAATGGGATTATGCTTTTGTTTGTTAGAATTTTTTTGTTTATCTCTCTAAGTTTATAATGTTTCTTGATATTCATCTATTTTCCATGGGTGGGGGGGATTTTGGTGTGTGATTTTGAGCACAGTAGCATAAGGGTATGTAACAATTAGATTTAATTTTTCGTTTGTCCCATTATTTTGTGTATTGGACGGGCTTACGATATCCAATTGTTTTTTGATAACATGAAGATTTTACAAAATTAACATTGAATTTATGGGTGGGGATTTGTAATGTTGTTGGGTCAAAGAAGGGTAGTTATGAGTTGGAATGTCTGGTTCCTCCACACTGTTTTGGTGTGGAGTAGGATGTTGACTTGTTTTCACTATACTATTGTAGATTGTATTGGGTGGGTATAGTTATTGGGTTTGTATTGACACTTGTACCCCTTGGGCAAGTATGGTAAGACCCATATGTGATAGCTATGGAATACTTTGTGAGTTGTGTGGACATTGTAGGCATACTAGGATGTGAAAATTGCATTTTTCATACAAGATGGTGGCACTTTTGTGAGAGCTATTGAATCCACAAAACTAGTTTCTATAAGGGATTGGATGATTGTATTAGGTAGTGATGGGGCCAATATTTTAAATTATACCATCATGGAATGCGGTGCACCAAGGGAATTTTTTTTAAAGGGAAGGGGCAAGGGGAATATAAAAGGAATGTATATATATACCTTTACTCATACTAGATTAGGTTCATGTTAAAGAAAGAACAAGACAAAGTGCAAGTCAAGCACTTCCATGTTAAGAAATGAAGAAAAAAGACTATGCAAGTCGTTTATGGATCTAATGGTTTTTCCTATTGAAACTTATCTTCAAAGTCTGATACACAAAGTGTTTAATAAATGGTTTCAAAGAAAAAATGTTAATTTCTATGATTTTGAGTATATTTGTTGAGTTGGGAATTGACTAATTATGTATACTAATTTACTATTTTGATGCATTGTGATGCAATGTAGTCTTGTTAAAGAATGAAATTAATTTCATTGCACCATTAATAGTCATGTCAGAAAAGAAATTCCTATACATGTATCTTAAATCTTGGAATCTAGAATTTAGTATCATTAATAACCATTGATTATTTTAGGGTAATTTTTATAAATATAATCTTTAGTTCAAAATTTACGCAATGTGTTTCACAGAGGGTTTCAAAAACAATTTAAAACCTTGCACACAATGTTGTTGGTAGGCAGTTTTGATGAAGCAAGTTGCGCAACACCAAGGATGATGCGCAAGACTGAGGATGATGCACAACACCAAGGATGGTGCACAAGGTAGAAAATCAACAAAGAGTCATCTTTGTCATGATTTTGTAGTTTTTTATCATAATTTTGTAGTTTTTGGTCTGAATTAGTTAAGAGAGTCGGTTAAAGTGGACCATCTTGTAAAAGGCACAAGCCTATAGATAGAAGCAGGAATGTAGTAGGGAAGGAGAGATGAATTAGTTAATCAATGTATGTATGGTTGGATGTATGATGATCTTCTTGAGCTCTGCGGAAGACGGATCCATGTTTTGTTCTTTGTCGCTACTATAAGGATGCTTTTTGGGAACATGTTTTGATGCGAATGATAATATGACATGAATAGATGTTGAAAAAATGCTTTGTCTTGTGTATTTTTTCCTTTTCTATGTTAAATTGTTAAATGATGTGATCTAAGTGAATCAATGATGCAATATGTCTATTATGTCTGAATGATGCGACGTCTCTGCATTATAAATGATGTTATGCTAATTGATAGGTTCGCAAGTAAACATAATGTTGTGATCTAATGTATTGATGTGATATGAGTGGTTTACTATACGAATAAGTAATAGGGAAACCCATGCCTGCATCTGTGAGTAATGTTGTGATAGTTGAACAATAGATACAAAAAACCCTCATTCTTAATGCGGAAACGTGGTTCCGATAGTTCTCCCTTGAACATCTCGAGTGAAACTTCATCTTCTTTGCAGGTGTGTTTGGGCAGGGTAAAACTTGTTTGGGTCGGTGCTCAGGGAGATCGTTGATGTATGGGTGTTGATAGAGTGTGAACCCTTGTCGACAGATATGTGTCAACAAAGTGTGAACCCCTCAATTAGAGCGATGCATCCTGTTCTGCAAGTCACTAAAGAGGCCAATTTAAGGGCATTACAACAGCACGTCGCCAAGGAAAGGGAATGTCAACAGTGTCACACCACTCAGTGAGAGGAGTTCTAGTACATTGGCTAGCAATTAGCGCTTAAGGAAATAACCACACTACAAGCAGTGGAGGAGAGTCGGAAGGATGTGATTGCTAATGTTATAGAACATCCTTCTGAGAAGGATGTGGGTGAATGCACAGGGATCAATGACAAGGAGAAGGATCAAGTTGAAGAAGTCAAGCAACATTGTGAGGAATTTAAGATAAAAACCAATGAATATATTGTTTCCAGTTGACGTCGTTCGAGGAAGAGCCACAATATTGTGTTGGGGGCCTATTGGCAGGAATTTTTGATGAAGAAATTTATGCAACACCAAGGATGATGCACAAGACCAAGAATTATGTGCAATACCAAGGATGGTGCGCAAGGAAAAAAAGTTGACAAAGAGTCGACTTAGTCATGATTTTGTAGTTTTTGGTTTGAATTAGTTAAGAGGGTTGGTTAAAGTGGACCATCTTGTAAAAGGCACAAGCCTATATATAGAATTAGGAATGTAGTAGGAAATGAGAGATGAATTGGTTAATCAATGTACCTACGATTGGATGTATGATGATCTTCTTGACCTCTGCGGAAGATCGATCCATGTTTTGTTCCTTGCCTCTATTGTAAGGATGATTTCTGGGAGCCTGTTTTGATGTGAATGATAAAATGACATGAACGGATGTTGACAAAACACTTTGTCTTGTGTCTTTTTTCCTTTTATGTGTTAAATGATGCGATCTAAATGAATCAATGCTACAATATGTTTGTTATTTCTGAATGATGCGATGTCTCTACATTCTAAGTGATGTTATGCTAGTTGATATGTTCACAAGTAAACATAATGTTGTGATCTAATGTTCTGATGTGGTCTAAGTGGTTTACGATATGAATAAGTAATAGTGAAACCCATTCCTATATTTGTCAGTAATGTTGTGATAGTTGAACAATAGATGAACAAAACCCTCCCTCTTACTACGAAAACATGGTTCTGACAGTTATCCCTCAAACATCTCAGGTGAGGCTTCATTTGTTTTTCATGTGTTGTTGGAGAGGGTAAAACCTGTCTGGGTCGGTGCTCAGGGAGATCGCTGAGGCAGGGGTGTCGACAGAGTGTGAACCCCTATCAACAAAACTGTGTCAACAAACATGTTTGAAAACATGTTTCAATAAGACTTCAAACTTATCACAATGTGTTTGACAAAGTGTTTCAAAGAATTAGTGTTACATGAAGTGCCAAAAGTTACCTTTTACATACTTATGGTAGCTTGTCGTGTTCGATGAAATTTTAGTAACATTGTTTTTTTGGTAGTTCTAGTAAAGTGGTTTTCTCTGCAGTTCGAGTAGTATGCAGATTTCTATGGTTTTGATAGGATGTAGTCAACATTTTTGGCAACTCCATGGTTTTCCCTATAGTTCCAGTAGCATTTGATATGCACTTCCAATAATTCTATAGTTTTCCCTAAAATTTTGGTAGCATCTATAAGTTTGCACTTTTGGTAATTCTACCAAAAGTTCTATAGAATCTACAAAGAAACTACAAAAAATAGAGATGATTAGTTAAAACCAATCTTACATTCCAAGGTGTATATCGACACAAAAATTGTTTTTCCCAAAAAATGTATATGCTTAAGAGAAAAGGAGCAGATGTTATAACAACCCAAACAGACAAAAGTTGAAGTAATGAACTATCGTTGTGGTTGATATTTCACAATAAGGTTGATGTAATAGATCAATGGGATTATGATTTGGCTTGTTAGAATTTTTTTGTTTATATCTCTAAGTTTATAATGTTTCTTGATCTTCATTTATTTTCCATGTGGGGGGGGGTATTTTGGTGTGTGATTTTGAGCATAGTAGCATAAGGGTATGTAAAAATTATATTTAATGTTTTGTTTGTCCCATTATTTTATGGATTGGANGTGGGGGGGGGGTATTTTGGTGTGTGATTTTGAGCATAGTAGCATAAGGGTATGTAAAAATTATATTTAATGTTTTGTTTGTCCCATTATTTTATGGATTGGATGGGCTTACCATATCCAATTGTTCAAACATTTATGTTTTTCGATAACATGAATGTTTTACAAAATTAACATTGAATTTATGGGTGGGGTTTGTAATGTTGTTGGGACAAAGAATGGGAATTATGAGTTGGCATGCGTGGTTCCTCCATACTATTTTAGTGTGGAGTAGGATGTTGACATGTTTTCACTATACTACTGTAGATTGTATTGAGTGGGTATAGTTGTTTGGTTTGTATTGACACTTGTACCCCTTGGGAAAGTATGGTAAGACCCATGTGTGATAGCTATGGAATACTTTGTGAGTTGTGTGGAACGTTATAGGAATACTACGATGTGAAAATTGCATTTGTCATACAATATGGAAGCACTTTTGTGAGAATTGAATCCACAAAACTAGTTTCTATAAGGGATTGGATCGCTGTATCACGTAGTGATGGGGGCAATATTTTAAATTATACCATCATGGAATGTGGTGCACCAAGAGGATTTTTTTTAAAGGGAAGGCGAAAGGGGAATATAAATGGACTGTATACAAATATCTTTACTCATCATAGATTAGGTTGATTTTTTTCTTTGAGGATGGCCTCAGCTTATATTTGGGGCATGATAGTTTCAACATATTTTCCTATTAATGGTAAAAATGGATTTCAAAAACCACTCCATGACTATTTTATCTTTTGATTAAATTTTACACATTTTTGAATACCAATGCCATTTTTAGGTATGATAACTGATGGGACTAAGGTGGGTTGACAAAAATTAGTGGCAAGTTCCATTCTTGTTGTTGCTTCTAGAAAATAGATCGAGCAGTTGACCAAGTGTTGAGAAGTAGGTTGGAAAATTTAATTTTTTTGCTGTCATGATAATGTATTATCATATATGTTATACCCAAATCCTGTCACCAACATGTGATGAGATCCTTAACACCTATGTTTTCCCTAAATCCCAAACTTGGAGTGGAAACTTGTTATGGATGTTAATTCCACATGAAAAAACCTAGAACCATGCTTTCCCTTTAGCTAATGAGCGGTACCTTGTTCAGCACCGCTTGAGTCTTGTTATAGAAAAGTAGTTCCACTGCATATATGCTTTGCTCTTGAATCTATTCTTACCCTTCACTGCTCTGTCATAAAGGAACATAAGCGGTACCCTTGGTAAAATTGGAAAAAGAGAGGATTCTTGAAGCTTCTAGAACATGAGCCTCGTGTCCTCCTTTATCCCTATCAATTTGGGTTGGTTGGAGACGAGATCCCTCTTGGTAGGATCTTATGGCCACCTCACCCACAATTATCTCAACTATCCCTATCCATTGAGCCTTTTAAATACAAGCTGATGTCCCATAGTTGAGGAGGAGAACTGAATGGTAATGTTATGTTGTTGAATTGACTATCTATCCTAATCCATTGGAGAGCACAAAAGAGCAAGTTGGAGCTATCGGGGATGAGGTGTTTGTCTTGTGGAGGAGTTTGTCAACACTAAGGCAATGGTTGTAAGCTTCTTCATTCATTTCTTAATGCAAAGCTGATTTTTTTCCCACATATCTGTTGTATTGATATCGCATGTATATGTTATTGGATTCCTTAGTCACTAGTATGGGTGTGTGAATAATCTTTTGGTATATTTGATATTCTTGTTTGTTTGACATGTTATACGGGTACATAGGTTCATCATCAAAGCATTATTCCGGGTGTTTACAACATTCAGAGAAGGTCTTCATCCTTTGTCGTTCACTGATTTGTTCTGGATCTGAACCATTCAAACCAGAGGAACAACTTATGTCTGTAGAAGGTGCAATATTCCTGACAACAATTATGGTGACTCCACTGGGGAACAAAGCAAATTTCAGTTGATATGATCTTCCTTAGTCCTTGAACACTTTTCTGAATCCAAGCTCCAATCTATAACTCTCTTCAGTCAGATCTGCCATCTGACTTAGTGAAGTTTGGTTTGAAACTTTCAGATCTGAATTACTTTGACTTTATATGATCTTTTTTACTATCAATTCATCAATATTTACCTTGATTTGAGCAATTTTTAACTTGAAATCTTGTTCTCTTTGTCTTTTGGATATGATCAGGGAACCACGCATGTGTTGTAGGCAATAAGCAGTGCCATCGCCTGAACCCCATTAGCCATAAGTGGTGCCACCGCCTGAGTGCAGTGATTCACAAGCGGTGCTCGTCCAGAACCGCTCTATCCAAGACCCCTCCAGCGTGGTTCCAGAACTTGCTTTTTGTGATTTTTTGCAAAAAGTAGAGTTTGCTTGCTTTCAGCCCTGCACTGTCAGGCTTGTTTGTTTGAATCTGAATGCTCATGGTTGAAATTTTTGTGGGTAAAATTTGTTTGGTTGAAAGAATTCAAAAGCTAGGTTAGGCTTGTTGATTATTCCTTTGCTTTCATGCTTTTTGGTTGTGATTCTGAAAGGAATTGTTGAAAGCTTAGGTTTCAATTAGATCTCTTTTCATTTCATTTATAAAGACTGAAAGAAAAACCACTTTCTTATCATCTTGATTTCATTTTTTCCATAGAGGACTTCTTTTTGCTTTTTAAAAAAGAAACTTTTTTGTTGAGATTAGGTCATTATTATTACTAAGCATAGGGCATTGGATCTCTGATTAGCTTCACAAGCTTTCAGGATCCCTTTGTTATTTTGTCTCTCTTGCATTAATACTATCTCATCAAAAGAAAAAATAGTGTAGTTTTAAGTTAGATCTATCTATGTTTAAAAGAAAAATAAAAAAAATAGATTACATATGCATGTAGAGTGCTTGTTGTTTTTCTTTTAGGAAAAGAGACCCTTACCCATCTAATTGCTTTCGAAAAGAAAATGATTTTGGAATGTGTTGCTTGTCTTTGGATTTGATTTGTTCAAAGTAGTTGTTTGGGAATTTTTTGTTTTCAAAACGAAAAGAAAATACTCTCTCTCCCTACTGTAAGTAGGAATACCTTGAACGGTAAAGTGAAAAATTTGCATCTACATATCGGTATGGTTTTAATTTTTCTGTCAAAATTCCATGCATTCACCTAACTATCCACTTTAAAATTAATGGTAGTTATAGGCTTAAAATTTACATAGCAATTTGAGTGATAGGATAGAGACGTGTTCGAGCATCGTAAAGCATAGGAGATGGCGTTACTCGTCCGCACTACATCCCAGGACTCGCGCGGTTCTTCCACGTACCATCGATATATCGAATGGCCTTTCACGTACCCTTGAGGTATATAGAAAGGTACTTCATGTACTCGATTGTATATAGGAAGGCCCCTTGTGAACGGTTGTGCATTAGACAGCACAACTACCGATTTGAGATCGCACGTACTTTGCATATATCGGGAGACCCCACTAGGATACCTTAGCTATCTAAGAAAAGACCTTTGGCCACCTTGCTTGGAGCCATTCACCAAAAACAACATTCAGGGAGATTACTACACACGTACCATTGTGGTATATCGCGAGTGGCACCTTCTTAACAATCCTGGTGAGAGATCGAACTATCTGAACTCCTCCTGTCATTTAAGTTTGCTTGTTTGGCCTATAGCTTGAGTAGGGAAATTTTTGGTGTGTTTTTTCAAGTTTTGAAACCCTAGGTTAGATAGGAACTATACAAACTGGCTAAATTAAGATAGTCCATAAGAGTATGGGGCTTGCCACCTGATTTTATTCCTATTTTAGGAGAAGATCCTATGGAAGCTATTGACCAAGGAACTGCTACCAACTACCAAGTGGGAGATAATGTGGTTGCAGAAAGCGGAGATCCATATCCTTCGCACGGTCCTCCCTTGTTTCAACAACCTTCTAGGAGTAATATTTCATTCCAATCTCCCATGGAAGGCCATGTTGATGATACTACCCATCCAGATTATGGTCCCAATGCTCCATTTTTGGATACCTCTATGGGACAGGCCATTGCTTTGTTTGGAACCTATCCAACCTCTTCTAAATATATTTCACCAAATGAAGAAGAACGTAGAAAATACTAGGAAACTATTCTTCGTGCAGCTATTTTCCTTGTAATCGAGAACCTTGGCCTATGGGATATCGTTCACTTGCTGATTCTATGAAACCCATTGAACCTATTCTAGATCATGCTATGACTCCGCATAATCCAGTTCAAAATACCAACCCCACCACCTCCCATATTATGTCTGTTCCAAATCCTCCCGGATCTTCCGCACCTAGGGAACAACATTCAATTCCTGTTTCATCAATACCTTCTGATGCCGGGGGGAAACCCTTGGGATGACCTACATTACCTGTCACTGGAATTGTAGCTAGTCATAGACAGAACTCTAGTATAGATCAATCTATAGTCTATGTCCCTCCTACCCATAAGAACGTGGTTAACCCCCCATCTAGTTCAAGTCAGCCCTTGCGGGCATAACCTGTAACCCATCAAACCTCTTGGGGGTATGGTTACATAGAAAATCAAGTACCTGTAGGAAATATCAATTACCAACCCACCCCTATAGGAATTCCTTATGCTGGAATTCCATATCCTAGTAACACATTCACTCCATGGGGAAACCTAACTAGTCCTGCATGCCAGCTATGGGAGGAATACATATACATACTGTGAGGGGTGTCGAAGGACCACCTTATGGAGGTCCTCCCTCTGGGGGGGGCTAATGGTCCTGTAGGTCCTGGTGACTTTTCTCCTTATGGTCCTAACGGTCCTGGTGGTCCTGTGGGGTGTGATGGATTTCCTCCTAATGGTCCCGAAGGGTCTGGTGGCCCTACTTCTAGTGGTTATGTAGGCTCCAAAGGTTTACCTCCTATGGGTCCTGGAGGGTCTGGTGGTCCTCCTCCTGGTGGTCCAAGTGGTCCCAGTGGTCCCAATAGTCCTCTTGGTCTTGGAGGCCCTGTAGGTCCTCCTCCTTGGGGATTCGGTGGTCCTAATAGTCCCGATCCCAGAAATCAACCCCCTGTGGTTCTTCTGGCAGTTCTTCATCACAACAACCTGTCTATCAGTCTACTTACAGTACTATTGGTACTTATATGCCCTATCAATACTACCAGTATGTACAACCTAATCACCAATTACCTTTCCTAGAAAATTTGGACTTGCCTGATTTGTCCAAGATGATTAATGATCCCATTCGACATAACCCCTTGTGGCCTCCCATTCCGGTAAAGTTACCATCGAAAATCCCAAAATTCGATGGGAAGCAGGGAGATGATCCAAAAAACCATGTCATGACATTCCATATTTGGTGTTCTTCAAACTCCTTAATGGATGATTCAGTTCGTTTAAGACTCTTCCAGTGAACTTTGACTGGTACCGCTGCGAAATGGTACATTGAACTTTCGCAACATTCGTTTCTGGATTTTGGCTCTTTGGCAACTGTCTTTCTTACACACTTTTAGCTTCCTATCTGCTATGAAACAGGTTCATATCTATTAACTTCTCTGTGTCAAAACACCTCCACCCACATATCATAGCATATCCATGAGTGGAGAAGGAGGAGAAGACTTATTAAGGATCCTATCCTGGATCAATTGTTAGTTGATTGGCTTACTAAATCTTTATTGCCTCCAATCGCCCGAGATGTGGCTATGGGAGGTGTCGTTACCAAAGAGAAAGCCATTAGTCAAGCCCAATATATGGACTTGGTATATTCCCAGTCTAGAACATTGTATCACTTGATCCCTCAAGCTCCTCACCCAAGCACCGATCCTACAAAGCCACTAGCAGAAATCCCTATTGATGGGTTTGTTGGTTCAATCTAGTCCCTACCAACAACAAAATATACCAAGAAACCCCAAACTCCCACCCCTACTCCTTCAACTCCCAAGGTTTCCACCAATTTTAATTCCATTCAGAGTACACAAACGCCTGGAAACAATAAAAATAAAGGTAAAGCAAAAAATAAAAAACCTAGAAACCAGCCAGAGAATCCAAAACCAACCATCAATGAGAGTGATAAAGGGAAAAGAAAATCAAAATATCCATGTCTGCTATGCGAAGGTGACCACTTCATGAAAGAGTGTCCTCGTCATGAATAAATCACTCAATTTCTAAAAACTAATCCCGTGCCAGCCGTTCTCACGGATCCTTTTCCCTCTCAACAACAACTGATAGACCACATGTCTAATCAGGGAAATTCTAGTTCTTCAGAGGAAATTTGCATGATGTCCTCAGACACTATTATTTTGAAAACTCGAAGTCATAGTTATGACAAACCCATAGATAAGAAAGAAGACAATTCTTATTCAAGAAAAGATCCCCCTACTGGTTCTCCTGATTCCTCGTCTACTAGTCCCCTAACCATCGAGAAACCTAATCTCGACATGGTTTTGCGCCCACCCAAGAATACTCTTAGGAAGGCTGTTTTTAATCCTAATGCCCGAGCTGGCCAGTTTTATAATGTAGTTGAATATCTTGCTTAGGAACCATGTGTAATGTCTACCTTGGAAGTACTCTGAAGTTGTCCCATACAACTCAAAAACTTGTTAACTGCGTTAGGAGCTTTAGACCTGGATAACACTAATTTAATTCATTTTAATGTCGAGAACTATAAGTCTAGACTACCTCATAAACTATCTTTCCAAATAATAACAAAAGTAGTCGGAAAGAAGGTCTTTAGAACTATCTTAGACAAAGGAGATTCAACTTCAGTTTTGTCCCTGTCTTGTTGGAAAGCTATTGGCTCTCCCAAGCTTGTAACATCACCAATGACTCTGAAAGCCTTTGATGGACAAGGTTTCCAGCCCCATGGTCTCATACCAACCCTTTTAGTCAAGCTTGGGGGAAAAACCGTTTCCATTCAAGTGGAAGTAGTAGATGCCCCGTTAGATTACAACCTCCTATTAGGAATAAATGGGTTTTGTGCCATGACTATTGTCACTTCGACGATATTTTGAACTGTCCAATTTCCACATCTAGGGAGGATTGTAACCATTGAACAACTCAATTTTTGTACACCGGATGTTACTACCCCTATGGCTAATAACATCCCTATGTTAGGCCAATCCCCTCCTCCTTACCATTCGATTGGGATAGGCATGCTGAAAGATTATTCCCTTATGGCGATTTTTCCATCAAACCCTCCTAACACAGACACGGTGAAGGTAAATATGATTTCTTCATTTTATTATGATCCAAAGGGAAAACAAATTGTTGAGTCCACATGAAGCAATGTACAATTCTATCCAAACCCTTTCCGATGACCACACTAATGACCTTCATCTGGTGGCTTCAGACCCTTACCACCTGCCCTACAGGTTAGAACCCTCTCTCCCTACTCTGGATTATCTCTCCCAGAATTTTCCTTTTGATGAGTCCATTATGGAGATCATGAGTATGAATGAGCCTATATGGGAGGATCATCAACATAGATCCTTGTTCCTTCCCAATACCAGTTCGATAGACCATGATTTTGCATCCCTTTTTACTACTGATATTGTCAAAACACCTCAAACTCCTATATTGTTGTAGAACGTGGATTCTAAAGGAAACCTATGCAACATCACTCAAACAAATCCCATTGACATATCAGCCAAGCCTGGCACCCTTGAGCATGTTCATGTTGGGAAGAACTACTCAGTAGAAGAATCTGAAGCATACAAAATAGTTTTCAAATAATTCTGAGATGTCTTTTCCTAGTCCTACAAAGAAATGTCGTGGATAGACCCATCCATTTTGGTTCATGAAATAAAAACCTATCCCACTGTAAAACCTGTCAGGAAAAAACTAAGACAATTTTGTCCATGGAAAGTCGCAGCTATCAAAGCTGAAATAGAAAAACTTCTCAAAGCATGGTTTATTTATCCCATACCCCTGATGAAATGGGTATTGAACATCATCCCTATCAATAAAAAGCATAGCACCATTAGAGTCTGCATCGATTTCATAGATTTGAACAAAACTTGTCCCAAAGAGAACTTTCCCACTCCGCATATCGACTAGATTATCGACAACTATGCCATAAGTGTCATCTTCTCATTTATGGATGGCTTTTTAGGTTATAATCAGATTGATATTTTACCCACCGATCATCACAAGACAACATTTATTTTCCCATGGGGAACCTTTGCATACAGGAAGTTACCATTCGGCCTGAAAAATGATGGAGACACTTTCCAGCGTGCTATGTCCTATGCATTTCATGATATAAAACATATTGTATAATCGTACCTTGACGACATCCCAACTCATTCACGGCGACAGGAGGACCACCCTGGTCATCTTAGAGACATTTTCCTGAGATGTCGTCATTATAACATACAACTCAATCCTCATAAATGTTTTTTTTACGTTGAGACGGGATGCCTATTAGGTTTTATGGTTTCTAAGGATGGAATCCAAAAAGATCCATTGAAAATTGCCGCTATTCTAGCCCTACCAGCCCCAACCAACCTTCTATAACTCCAAAGTTTGCAAGGGAAGGAAAACTTCCTCCCTCATTTCGTTTGCAATTTTGTAGAGAAAACACATGGTTATATGCGTCCCCTTAAGAAGGAAACTCCACTCTTTTGGGATGACCAAGCCCAATGGGCCTTTGATAATCTCAAACATGCTCTAACCCACTCACCCATGATACACCCCCCAAATTATTCAAAGGACTTTCTCTTATACATTTTTTCCTCCACTACTACCATCGCTATGGTTTTGGTGCAGGACAATCCTAATGATCAAGAGCACATGATCTACTATGCTAGTAATAATCTCATGCATTCTGAAACTCAATACTGACGTGTGGAGAAATTAGCATTGGCCATGGTCATTGCTGTTCAGAAATTTCGTCACTACATTTTGCTCTACACAACCACCGTATTGGCAGACCAGAACCCTATGTATTACAGCCTGACTCGTCAGGTGCTCGAGGGCAAGTATTCCCAATGGATAGTCATCCTACAAGAGTTTGATCTAGAATTTGCCAAAGCTACGTCAAATAAATCCTTGGTCTTTTCTGAGCTCATGTGTGATTTCCATGTGCTTCAATGGAATCCGAGCCCAGTGATTCATTCCTGGATGAATTCTTGTTCCTGATAAGCACTACTAACCCATGGTATGGATATTTGCTCATTTATCTCCAGACACAAAGATTTCATCCCACTCTATCCCATGATGATCACTGTCGTATCCATCACCATGCAAAATACTACCTCGTCTTGAATGACACTTTATATATATGTGGTATCGCTTCCATTCTCTAGTAATGCCTTACCCACGAGGAAGCTGAACAAGTTTTGAATGATCACCACTCTGGAGCATGTGGTGGTCATCTATTTGGGATGGCTACAGCCTAGAAAATCCTTCGCACTAGCTATTTTTGGCCTTCAATCTTTAAAGATTGTCACAAGGCTATTAAGAAATGCCCACCCTATCAACATTTCTATCTGAAAAAGCACACCCACCCTACTCCGTTACACCCCGTCATTGTTATTGTCCCTTTCGCCAAATGGGGGATCGATTACATGCATTGTAAACCTACCTCAGCTGGGGGGCATGGTTTCATCATCGTAGCCATTGATTATTTTACAAAATGGGTTGAGGCTATGCCTACATATGCAAAGGATGGTAAGACTGCCATTCTCTTCCTGTTCAATCATGTGATAGCAAGATTCAGAGTCCTGCAGTCCATAGTCACAGATCACGGATCACATTTTCATAATCAAATGATGGAGGAACTAAGTGCCAAGCCAGGTTTTCTTCATGAAAACTCAACACCCTATTATTCGCAAGCTAATGGTCAATTCGAGGCCATTAATTTTTTTTTGAAAACAATGTTGCATCAGATGGTTGGAGACCATAAATCCAATTGGCACCATAGTATTTTCTCCGCCCTTTGGGCTTATAGGAATTTGGTAAAAACAACTACTGGTTTTACACCTTTCCAGCTTGTCTATGGACTAGAAGTTGTCTTACCCATTCAATGTCAGATTCCATCCTTGAAACTTTCCATAGAACTTCTCCCACACACTTCCACAAAGGAAGAAATATTTCTCTACTCGAACAAACTTGATGAGACTAGAAGAGATGCTGCCTTAGCTAATGAGGCACATAAGAAACACATCAAGGCGCAGTATATCAAGTCTGTCCAACCTCATGCCTTTAACAAGGGTGAGCTAGTTTTAACCTATGATCAGAGATATGACAAGCTAGGGAAAGGGAAGTTCGAATCCATGTGGTATGGTCCTTTCATTATTTCCAAAGTTTTAGAGAAAGGGACCTACGACCTCATGGACTATGATGGAATCCCCTTAGGAAAACCTCGCAATGGGTTGTACCTGAAGAGTTACTATGCCTAGACATTTCTTGTATAGTACCTTGTATATATGTATATTACTTAACTTTTAGTGCGCTTAAGTATTTTCAATATGGTTTTGAGTTTAGTGTCCGTATTTGTTTATAGCATGTTTTGGTCATGCAGAGTAGATGGTTTTCTACAGCTTCACTGATGGTGCTTTCCGCCACACCTTGAATCTTGCCTCAGCTGCTTGGGTTCTTTATTCCCTAGCTTATGATTTGGTCAGTTCAGGAGCAGTTCGTATTGGCCCTGCTACCAACAATATTGTCGAGTATCGAGCAGTCATAGTTCTTTTGACTAAAGCTTCCTCCCAAGATGTTTGTAACTTGGTAGTCTTGATGCACTCCTAACTAGTGGTTTGTCATTTAAACCATGTCTATACCATTAGGAATCCTGTGCTTCTCCATCTCTTCTGGAGGGTACATTTGTTAGAGAGGTCATTTGAAGGTATTACCTATAGGCATATCCCTAGGGAAGATAATGTAGTTGCCGACTCATTGGCAAATTACATCCTAGACTGGCATATTTCCCATTCATGACATGAAAATCAAACATCGTTCACTATAAATAAACTATAAAAGAAACATAAAACTCATATAAATACATTCACCATTTGAGACATATAGACACGAAAAGTAGAAGTCTATATATATATATCATGTGTCCTATCATCTAGTGATGCTCGTGGTTACACATGACCGACCCGGCTACTCGATGTAGCAGTCTACTAAAACGACCTAGTACTCCTGTAGTGGGCTTCTGGTACCTCACTAGGAGGTCATCAATAGAGGCATCTAGGATGTCTAGAGTTAACCTCTCAAGGTTCTCCTCTAGCTCCCCTGTCACATCATCGCCCTGCAGAACAAAATGGGCTCTAGCTCGCCTGTCTAGTGGGGAAGATCCCCCAGGTCATGCTACTCCGACATCTGCATGAAAACATTTAAGTCTCATTACTACACATAAAAAAATATTAAACATCAAAACATAAAACATAATTTCCATTTTATGGATTTTGTTTCTTATCGATATCACCCCACTGTCCACCAGGTGGAAGTGGTAGATAAGGGTCACCACTAAAGTCAGATCCTGTGTATGCATAGTCCTCGACCATGCGAAGCTGATCTCTCAACCATCAGAAAAATGGGTCTTCAAACTTCACCTTGCCTCTACCCGCTCCTGTGCGGGCCATGATCTGGACCCACCTCAGCATGCGAGGATCTCTCTCCCTCAACTCTGTAAATACCACCTGGGGTCTCATTTGGGGAACCCGCTCCAAAAAGAAACATGCTAAGATGGAACCAAAATGGAACTGCTTCAGCTCTCCCTGCCGACACTTGGTCAGCTGATCTTTGAAAATCATAAGTAAAGCCTTTGCCCAGTTGAAGACTATGGGTACCATGGCCTCTATAGCGTAGAGCATATGTGCTCTAGATGCCTGATGTACCCATTAGTTCCCTGCCACTCTCTGCATGGTAAATAAAACTTTCCGTAGAGGGCCATCCACCACTGCTTTTATGGGAATATTCTTCCCCGATGTTCTGGTCCCAGGAGTACAATGGCGGTTTATCAACTCCTGGGGAGTGATGTCCCCTCCAAGGGAACCAGTAAAAGAGATGGGAGCACCCCGTCTCGATAGGCCTGTCAGGAAGTAGATATCCTCTACTTCAATTGTCAATACATGAGCACCTACCNCTGGGTAGTGATGTCCCCTCCAAGGGAACCAGTAAAAGAGATGGGAGCACCCCGTCTCGATAGGCCTGTCAGGAAGTAGATATCCTCTACTTCAATTGTCAATACATGAGCACCTACCAAAAAATATTGTTGCTCCAAATTCCACATACTGAGGATATGCTCTAATAGGAACTCATGTGACACCATGCCGGGTGTGCGAAAAAAATTTAGAAGACCATAGTCTCTCAATGCGGCTACACAACCCACGTTTCGTTCAACAAATGCATCATCATTGTCATGTTGCCTCTCTTTCCAAATTCCCATTTCTTTATCAATGGGAACCTGTAAAAAGCCATCACAAGGCCAATTAGAAACATCATCAATCATTCAAATTATCAAATTTGAGCTAGTTTTCCTTATACATATATTTTTATTCACCCACGACCGGCACCACCTGTGCCCCATTGAGGATAGGCGGTGGCACCACCTGTGTCAAGTGTTTTAGGCACGGTTCTAGCGGGGTACCTCTTATCCCGCAAGGGATAAGAGCGGTGCCCACATTCATGGTTTTAGTGCTCTCTCAAATAGTCCAAAACACCCCCAAAAATAAAAAATGAAATCATAAAATGAAATATCAAGGTTTAAGCTTTTACCTAGAACTGACGGTGTGTAAATCTGATGATAGATGCTCCCGGAATCACCAGCTGAAAATCTGACCAAGAAACTACTACAAAGGCTCTCCACTATTGGTAAATGGTAAATTTTTTTGTTTTTACTATTTACATAACTTCTATAAGCATTCTAGGCTTTCGCATGTCATAGTTTTTAAAATCTACGAGTCATAATCCTTTAATGTCATTTATTGGAGAATTTAACCATTGTTTTTTAATTCGCTACGGGATAAAGAGCGGTAACAGTAAAATTTTTGGGAGTTTGTTTTTGACTTTTTTGTACTACCATAAAATGGAAAAAGTCTTTGAGCATTTGTTGCGACACTTTGGTCATGCTCTCCAAACTTAGCATCAAAGGTCCAAGTCCGTTTCTGATTCTTTTCAGACTCATAAAATCCCTCATCATGAAAAGAAACCTAGTGGAGTCTTCTTTAAACTCTTTTCAGGCTCCTTAAATATGAAAATATTGTTGAGTGATGTTGTCTTCTTCATGATCGTTAAAACACTTGAAGAATCATTCATCTGACGGTAGGTTATCACTTTTTCGGTTCAGATGAACTATTTTATGAAAAAGGACCCTATGGATTCTTCTTCCGTGGTCCTTCAGACTCTCTAAACATGAACAATGCCGAGTTAACTTTCATTAGACTCATTAAATTAAACATTGAGAGACCCTCTTTTGGGAACGAACCCCTCCTCTCTCAGGTTCGTAAAAAATATGAGTTTGGACTTATCTTTAGACGATCTATAATGAGTGTTTGTTACCCTCTTTAAACTCATAAAAATGAAAAAAGAGGCACTCATCAACCATGATGGGGAAATTAAGGGAAGGGAATCATTTTGCAAATAAATGGAAGTTTGTCGTTACCTTTGAACATGGTACTTGTCTGTATATCATTTCAGTCAATTGGGTATTCAGCTGATCTCCATGATGATCCACTTTCATGAGTCATGTCACTCCTTTGAGTCTTTCAAAATAATGCATTGTCCGTCGTCGCACTGTGTGCTTGTCTAGTCTAGTCATGCTACCAAGTATTTTTTCGTGACGTTCGATGTTCAAAGGGAAGATGAAGAATTTTACCTCTGCAATCAAAACAGTCTCTATGTCAGTACCTTTGAGTCAGTATTACGGTTACCTCATTCACATCATTTCAGAACTTTGTTTTGAGTTTCGTGTCGTTAATGTGGGACCCATCATGGCCCTCCTTTGACAAGACTATTCCTATCGACATTAGCTCAATATCCAGGAAATAGTCTTAGAAACAAATTTAGAACCTTGAGATCTGTATGCCTCAATGACAGATTCTCTCACTCTTGACATAGGTTCACATCATTGTCCTCTGATCGATAGAATCGACTGGGTGTTCGACATCAAGACATCTCTTCATGCTCAGTATATTATACTAGGGTACCTTGGGAATCATTGACATCAATGGTGATCTCCCTCGCACTTGTTAACGGTTCACGTCATTGGCCGGTAATCAAGTGGTTTCTACCATGTTCGACTTCAGAACATTGTAATCACATGGATAGATTCGTACTTTGTGGAAAACAAGACAAAGACCCTGGGTACTTGTTTAGAACTCATTGCTTTCCCTAGGTTGCTATGGAGTTTTGTATATCAAGCTCGAATCCACATTTGTATGGTCGTGGATATGCTCAGATTTGTGTCTATATGACATATATCTACATTTTATGCCTGGTATCTATGTCTAAGTTTGAGTCCTCTATCACATGGATCTACATTGTATTCTAGTAGCCATGGTTGTTTATTCCCCTCATGGATCTGCCTTGTATTGGTCCATGGCCATTATTTGGTTACATTTGTCTATGAGTCAAAAGTATTGATGTATTGCAGATGCCTACTCAACAACATTCTCCAATCAAGATGACTCTCACCTTGATGTGACAACTTCTCTCAAAGCTCTCTCTTATCGTATCCCTCTAAGCCTCATGGTTTAGGGGGCATTCTGTTATACCCAAATCCTGTCACCAACATGTGATGAGATCCTTAACACCTATGTTTTTCCTAAATCCCAAACTTGGAGTGGAAACTTGCTCTGGATGTTAATTCCACATGAAAAAACCTAGCACCACACTTTCTCTTTAGCTAATGAGTGGTACCTTGTTCAGCACCACCTGATTCATGTTATAGAAAAGCAGTGCCACCACGTATATGCTTTGTTCTTGAAGAGGTTCATACCCTTTACCGCTCTATCATAAAGGAACATAAGTAGTACCCTTGGTAAAATTGGAAAAAGAGAGGATTCTCAAGGCTTCTAGAACATGAGCCTCGTGTCCTCCCTTATCCCTATCAATCTGGGTTGGTTGGAGTCAAGATCCCTCTTGGTAGGATCTTATGGCCACCTCACCCACAATTATCTCAACTATCCCTATCCATTGAGCCTTATAAATACAAGCTCATGTCCCATAGTTGAGGAGGAGAAATGAATGGCAATGATATGCTGTTGAATTGACTATCTAGCCCAATCCATTGGAGAGCACAAGACAGCAAGTTGGAGCTATCAGGGATGAGGTGTTTGTCTTGTGGAGGAGTTTGTCAACACTAAGGCAATGATTGTAAGATTATTCATTCATTTCTTAATGCAAAGTTGATTTCCGTCCCACATATCTGTTGTATTGATCTCACATGTATATGTTACTAGATTCCTTAGTCACTAGTATGGGTGTGTGAATAATGCTCCGGTAGCTTTGATGTTCTTGTTTGTTTGATATGTTTTGCAGGTACATAGGTTCGTCATCAAAGCATTATTCCAGGTGTTTACAACATTCAGGGTGTTAGTGCTAGAAATTGTTCTCAAACTACTAGAATAACAAGCCAACACAATCTCAAATAAAAATAAAATAAAATTGGTTTTAAGGGTTTTGGTTTTTTGTTTTGGTTGAAAACTTCATCAATCAAGGAGGAAATAAACAACAACAAGCTAATACAAAACTGAATCATGCAAGTTGGATAAACTGGGGATCAAACACATTCCAATAAACCATAAACATTACACATGAAACACTAACTTCATCCACAGGCTATAAGCATTTACATGAATAAACCTTTAAACATGAAATGAAATTGTAGACTGAGCAATCAACCAGATCAGAAATGAAAAAGCATGACAGGTAAAAGGGATTATCAGTTTATATATAATCAATAACAGTCATCCACTTACATAAGAGTTATAAGTGCTAGCTTGAGAAATCAAAGCTACAAAATCCTCTCCTTGAGTGAAAAATCCTCCTTCAATTGATCAGAATACGTGTTGCAAATTAGTGACTAAAACATGAAATTATTAAATAATTCAAACCCTGAAAATAGGCCACAAAGATGAATTCAAATCTCTCAAAGGATAACAGCCGTTGCACAACTGAGAGAGGTTTTTGTGAATGAGTTTGTTGTGGAGAGAAACCTCTTTTGGTTTTCCTGAATTCGTTTCCATCTCCTCGTAATGGGCTCCCAATGACAATGACAAAAACAGGAAAAACATAACTGCTACAGGAATATCCTCATGAAAATATTTGACAAAGGACTCAAAAATGAGAGTTAGATTATAAATCAAAACTTGGAATAAAATTTTATTATAATTTTTTTAAAGCTTAAAGATGCACATATTAATTAATAAACCCAAAAGACAAACCTTAAAACTAAAATAATGAAATAATTCGACCATTAAAAGCATTAAATCCAACCAAAATTATTGATTGTCAAAAGTTCTTAAAATCAACATAAAATTTAAAATCATTTTAAACCAACGGTTGAAAATTAGGACAAAAAGAACAGATAAACTAAGAACAAGATCTAGTTATAAAATCTGGCTCTTACTGCGGGATGAAGTCCCCCTTATGAGGCTTCAAGAACCTGTAGACCTTGTGCCTTATTCATTGGGTGATGGAGTCCTTTACCAAATCTCTGCAACTTTCTCAAACTCTAAACACATACCTCTGAAATGACAAAATACTGCTACAAACCAACATACTGAAAAGAATCTACATGCTCATATAGAGAGCTTGTTCTGCTATTTACTCCTACTTCTAATCGGAGGAAACAACCCAATCAAGTGTAATCATACTTCTAGTGAAGCCAAGAAACCATTTGACTGAGAATAATAATTCCATGCATGCTACCGTTTGAGAAAACCCACAAAAGATGTTATAAATGCAATAAAGAGTCTGTAGGTAGCTGATACTTATGACTGGAAATAGGAAGTATGCCAAAAGCTGGAGCATTAGAAACCTTTGAAAAATACAACTCCATCCAAGAAGCCACGGGATCATGAAATTTCCGATTTAAAACATCAATGTCTTCATTATATTCATCATGAAGTGAAGCATTCTCTTCCTCTCCATTGTTGTTCTTTTTAAACTCTGGATCAAGAATTGAAACCAAGGGATTTTCAAACTGCTTCTCGACCTTTAAATAAAACCATTGATCAAAACTTGAACAAATAAAATTCTGAAAGTGACCATAAGTCAAGAATGGCAACTTATTTCTTATATCAATAGTAAGAGGTTGAAGAGCAACAACTTCTTCTTCATAACATGATAATCTCATAGCAGGAACTAAGAAATTTCTACTATAATCCACTGAAAGTATATTATCATCGAAAAAGTCAGCAAACTGATATGAAGAATCAACACAAGCGTCATTTATATCCTTGTTCATATGAAAATCTGAAAAGATGTAGAAAATTGTCTTAAATCTGAATGATACCTACGCTCTTCTTCTTGTTCATAAGCTTGTATATCTTCAACGTGAGCCTGATCTTGAAGAATTTTGCAAGCTCAAATGTTCTCCTCCACTCCTTTTGCATCCTCAAACAATTGTCTTAAAGATGATGATTTCCTTTCTAACAGGAAAAAGACAAGATCTGAATGTTGAGCCATAACATAATATACCATAGCAAGTTTTTCCGAAGGTCTGATCTCCAGAGGCATATTGATATAAAAACTTTGAAACCTCCAATTAAATTTACTAATTGGCTCATCATTCTCTCTTTTCAAACTATAAAATTCGGAAAGAAATTGATCATAAGATTTATTCTTACCCCAATACTTCAAAAAGACATCATGTAACTCTTCCCACAATCCAATTGAATCAGCTTTTAAATTTTGAAACCAAAACCCAGCATCTCCAGAAAAGGATTTCGAAAATAACCTCATGACAACATCCGCATGCATGATTTAAAAATTATCAATGAAATTATGAAAATATTATAAATGCTTCTCTGCTGTAATATGGTCTTTTCCAATAAAATGGGGAAGATATTCAAGAAAGTAGGAAGGGTAAGGATGTAAGAGAAATGGCAGCCTAAGAGGTTTAAACATCTTCTGTTTGAGTCTAGACTGAAAATCTATGAGTTGAGAATGAGGTTCAACAAGATGTTTGCAAGTTTCAGCAGTGATGGTAGAAGGTAATACTTTAGCTTTATTCTCTACAAGGTGACCAGAATAATCAGCTTCAAGAGATATAGATATATGTATATCATGCTGCACATGTATTTCAAATGAAGGAACAGGATCAACATCAATAAAACAAAAAGATTGCATATTTTCTTCTTCCAAAGAGGGATATGTACTTGAAGGTTTATGATCATCGGAATAGACAAAACAAAAAATGATTCTTTTGACATGCAATGGGAAAGACAGGAAAGAATTGATGAATAAGAACAAAACCTCATGGAGGAAAGTGACAAGCTGATACCCAGTCTTTCCATTTGGCTTCTTCATTTTTTTGTCAACAAAATTCTCCTTGCAGTGGAATCTTTAATCGTGGAGTTGCCGGTGAAAAATTGTAATCTAAAAGATTTTCTGATTTGTTCACCTCTCAAAATCAAATGAATAATGACATCCCAGGAAGATATACTTCAGCTTCGTCCCCGGTAATGGCGCCAAAGATGTTAGTGCCAGAAATTTTTCTCAGGCTACTAGAAGAACAAGCCAACACAATCTCAAATAAAAATAAAATAAAATTGGTTTTAAGGGTTTTGGTTTTTAGTTTTGGTTTAAAACTTCATCAATCAAGGAGGAAATAAACAACAACAAGCTAATACAGAACTGAATCATGCAAGTTGGATAAGCTGGGGATCAAACACATTCCAATAAACCATAAAAATTACACATAAAACACTAACTTCATCCACGGGCTATAAGCATTTACATGAATAAACCTTTAAACATGAAATGAAATTGTAGACTGAGCAATCAACCAGATCAGAAATGAAAAAACATGACAGGTAAAAGGGCTTATCAGTTTATATATAATCAATAACAGTCATCCACTTACATAAGAGTTATAAGTTCTAGCTTGAGAAATCAAATCTCCAAAAGCCTCTCCTTGATTGAAAAATCCCCTTCAATTGATCGGAATACGTGCTACAAATTTGTGACTAAAACAGGAAATTATTAAATAATTCAAACCCTGAAAATAGGCCACAAAGATGAATTTGAATATCTCAAATGATAATAGCCGTTGCAAAACTAAGAGAGGTTTTTGTGAATGGGTCCGTTGTGGAAAACAACCTCTTTTTGTTTTCCTGAATTCGTTTTCATCTCCTCGTAATATGCTCCCAATGACAATGACAAAAACAAGAAAAACAGAGCTGCTACAGGAATCTCCTCATGACAATATTTGACAAAGGACTCAAAAATGAGAGTTAATTATAAATCAAAACTTGGAATAAACTTTTATTATATGTTTTTGAAAGCTTAAATATGCACATATTAACTAATAAGCCCAAAAGACAAACCTTAAAACTAAAATAATGAAATAATTCAAGCATTAAAAGCATTAAATCCAACCAAAATTATTGATTGTCAAAAGTTCTTAGAATCAACATAAAATGTAAAATCATTTTAAACCAATGGTTGAAAATTAGGACAAAAAGAACAGATAAACTAAGAACAAGATCTAGTTATAACACAGGGAAGGTCTCAATCCTTTGTCGTTCACTCATTTCTTCTGGATCTGAACCATTCAAACCAGAGAAACAGCTTATGTCCGCAGAAGGTGCAATATTCCTAACAACAATAAATGTACTTTAAAAAATGATGATATGATTTTAATCATGATACTAATGAGATTTTCTATCTATTGTGTAACCAACAGGTATAGAAACAAAGTTGGGTTCTTACTAATCAAATATCAAAGGAGAGTCAAGCAAGCACTTTCATGTTAAAGAAAGAGCAAGCCAGAGTGCAAGTCAAGCACTTCCATGTTAAGGAATGAAGAAAAAAGACTATGCAAGTCAATCACTTGCATTCTAAAGAAAGAGACCAAGGAGAAAAATAAGCCGAGTTTATGTTGAAGATTTAGATTGTTCAAAACAAAGCCTAAGATGGGTAAAAAGGGCCTACCCTTATCTATTTATTTATATTTTACTTTCTAGAAAGACACAGTTGATTGAAAGGCATCTTGCAATGGGAAATTGTTGTGTTTATTTTTTTTTAAATAAATGGAGCATGTTGTAATAGTTAATTTATTTAAAGAAATGAGAATGATTAGAGTCATATGCTTAGTTAAGTATAAAATGCATAATGGAATTCCTAGTAAGGAATGACACATTTGGACATTGGCATTTAACAAATAAGGATGCCTTAATTTTAAATATGTCATCTGAATGAATGCATGGTGATTGTTTGTAGAGAAAAACCTTAATCCATGAAATGGTTTTTGTTTTCTTAGAAAGTTAAAGAGGAGTGGGAGAGCTCTTGTTTACTTTAGTAGAACATGCATTATTTGAAAAGTGTGGATAGCCACACAAGAGGAATAAGAGTTGTGGGAAGAGAACCCTTATATGTTGAAAATTTTTCTGATGTAAAGATTGAACCTTTTTTATTTACATATAAAAACTTGTGATCATTTCAATCTAAGGGGAAGGGAATGCAACAACTTAATTTGAACCTAGTTTTAAAGTTGGAAATGATTATGATTATAAGGTGAATTCCGTGAAGGCCCATGACATATGCATATGTACATCAACTGTAATAATAAAAACATATAGCTGGATGAATCTGAGGCAAGAATGATGAAACAATATTGGGGACCAATGAATTCACCAGGGAGATATTTAAGGGGGATGTGAATGGTCACAAGGGGGTAATCACATGACCTTAGTTTAAATAAAGAAAAAAAAAGTACTTATATGATTTTTAAGCCTTAAACCTATTTTATTAATCCTTAAACATTTCTTATGTACTAAGTCACTACATGCATGTGGATATCTTGGAGTTCCAACTTGGTTTTGATTTACATGCAAACAAAACTCAAGCATACACAAGACAATTCGATTCAATGAAGTTCATTTTTGTCATGGTAAAATTTCAAGGGGGGAATTATTCTTTGGAGAAGGGGAACAGGGTACAAGTTACCTATGGAGGTTTTGAATCCTGTAAACCTATATAAATAAAACATGTTTATTGATTACTTGGTAGGGAATGGGTGTCTTACCTATTAACCAATGAACAATGATATGGAGAATAGTATTTCGAATTTTCTCTATGGATTTTTTTTGAATTGATGCTTTGGTGGCCTAAGGTACTATAGTGAAGGGTGTATCTATGGATTTGGTAAATATTTGAAGTCAAGAAAGGGACTAGATTTTTTATTATGGAACTAGTTCTAGCCATTTTCTAAGTTTTATGAATTAAATATTTGTTATTAGTGTGGGTTGGGTAAGTCCCTAGTTTCAATTTCTAATGAAAACTTGAGTGAATTCTCCTAGTGAATTATTGGTTCCAGCTTAGGGGTGGTAGTTTTGTTGAAATATGTTGATGTATTTGTAACTTCGGAATGTATTCACTTCTATATTTCATATATTCTATTTCATTGTACCCCTGATGTTCCTATCGAGAGAGTCATTAATATAATAAAGTCATGTAAAGTCAATGAGGTTAACCCTCCATTTTAAGTCAAGGCGATAGTCCCCACAATTGAGTTGAGGTTAAACCTCCTTGTTGATCGGGGGACAAAGTCCCCACAGTTGTGGGGCACTAGGGTTATTAGACTCTCCTAGAGATGTCGACCCTAGTAAGTAATTGTCAAGTCGGAAACTAGTATAAATAGAGAGCGGGCCTCTCTATTTTTCACACACACTCAGCCACCCATAGTGCATAGGTGAGAGAAGAGGAGCTGACACAAGTGAGAGAGAGAATAGCTGTTGGAGATCATCTTTCTGTCTTTCATTTTTACTCCTGCCATTGGTGCTCATTCTATCTCTGAGGAAGTTGCGGGGTTTTCTCCTTTATGTTTTCCTCAAGGAAAATCTGTGTGTCTATTGTCTCTTGTGATTGATTGTTGTCCATGTTATTCTCTCAGATAAGATCCTAAGATCATATTTCTTAAATGACAAAAATATAGCAAGGTGTCAGAGATAACCTGAGAAGAATACCTTATGCAGCTGCAAAATCTAGGACTTCTTACTTTTTGGGTCTCTCTCCACAATCCATCAGCAAAAGGAAGCTAGGCTAACTCTCCATCGAAGGGCGCATCTTTCTGTAGAAGCAAAATCTGTGTGTCTATTGTCTCTTGTGATTGATTGTTGTGCATGTTATTCTCTCAGATAAGATCCTAAGATCATATTGCTTAAATGACAAAAATATAAAAAGGTGTCAGAGATAACCTGAGAAGAATACCTTATGCAGCTGCAAAATCTAGGACTTCTTACTTTTTGGGTCTCTCTCCAAATCCATCAGCAAAAGGAAGCTAGGCTAACTCTCCATCGAAGGGCGCATCTTTCTGTAGAAGCAGAATTTGATTCCGAGCATTTTTAGTTTTTGTTGCGGGAAATTAGGGCTTTTTACATAAGAGTAATTTTTAAGTGATCCCGGCCTAGGATTGCTCTCCTCATCAAAATCGAAGTCTATATATCAAGGTCGAATTTTTTTGGTTGAGTAAAACTCCGGGAAAGTTGAACCCTAGTTTGACCTCGGCCCTAAAAAACCCTAAAATACTAAAAATGGTAGTTTTGGTAAATTTTCTATATCTAGGGATCGAAGAAGTATCTAGGTCTGAAATATTCATATGACGAAGATAAAATCCTCACATACCCTGTGTAAAAATTTCAACCTCATATTCACTATTTTCTAGGAGATATGATTCCTCCAAATTAGGGTTCCAGTATCTTCCAGGATTCATCCCTAAATAGGACACTTAGGGAGAATTGTTATATGTTAGGATACAAAGGTCCAAATGAAATTTCACAAGATGTTCCATATAGGGAATAGACACTACTTTCTACGGTAAATGTTTTAGACCCTGATTATGAAATAGGGACATGTGGAAGTTCGTACAAGTTCATTGTGCTAAACAGTCCTAAAATAAGCCACCTTGGGAAAACTCTCATAAGTCCCAATAGGGGAAACCAATTCTACTCAAACCTATGGTGTTGGAAAAAGGACATAATAGAATACCTCAGTAAGAAATTTCAGACACATAGGAGTATTAATTTCGTAGATACTGCAGAAACAATATCAGGAATGTCTATAGAGAAAATTGGAAAACTAGGGCTTCTGGTTCCGGTAGCCTCCCTCCACTATTTTCAGAAAAGGAGTACATTAGAAAGATTTCCTTGAAGAGGCCCATATTTCTATCCAATAATATCTAAAATATTCCAAGTTTTTAAAATTAGGGTTTGTCTGACAAACCCTAGTTCAACTAGGATGGACACCTCAAACTGGTAAGATCTAATCTTTTTCTATTTATAGTTGAGGTTCTCATTTCAAGATGACTAATCACAGCAGCCTGATGACAAGCTTGGTGAAGCTGGAAACTTCTAAGCATGGAAGTATAGGATTTCACTGGTTCTTGAAGAAAATAAATTGGACACCTACATAAGTGGAGAGGTTCCAGTTCCAGAGGAAGATGAGGCTAAAATCCTTACACAAGAATAACTTGGTCAAAGCCAAGAAGATCATTGTTGATTCAATCAAGGATCACCTTATACCACAAGTGACTTCCCTAAAGACACCTAAATAAATTTTTGATTCCTTGACCAAGCTATTTGAATGGAAGAACATAAATCATAATATGACTTTGAGAAAACAGTTGAAGAATGTGAAGATCCAAAATGCAGAGACCATACAGTCATACTTTACAAGGGTATCTAAAATCAAAGAACAACTTGAAGCAGTAGAAGAAGAAGTGGAGAATGAATATGTTGTGATAACCACCTTGAATGGACTCCCAGTATCATGGGATTCATTCATTTGAGGAATGTGTTCCAAAAGGAAGCAGTTACTTTCAGTAGACTCTGGGAAGAGCACACGCAAGATGCAGCTCGACCCATAATAAGAAGAGAAGATGGGAGCAACTGAAGATCAAGCACTCACAATTCAAAGAAAATCCCTCAAGCGGTGAGGAATAAGAAGAACTCAATTCTTGAAGATCCTCTTATCCATCTTGAGAATTTGAATAAGAAATGATGCTATTATGAATGAAGAAGATGATGAAGCTGAAAGAAGGAGTCTACCCATGAAACAAATAAAGATAAGTATTCAATTGTCATTTCATGATATTGTTTTGTTATGCTTTTGTTTATGTTCACTTGATGTGTTATGCATGGTAGAATGTCTGCATTAATGACAGTATACTACTAATATGCATGTGATGGGTAAGTATTCCATGGTGCTATACAACTCTCCATTTCTACTTATCTAGAATGAAACCTCTTTGTTGACATATTGGATTAGTGCACAATCTCAATAATGTCATGGTAGAGATGGAAGGCATCTAGAAAGTTTCCGTGAGATATGGATGAATGTTGTATTGGCTAAAATAGTTGCATGATTATATATTTATGCATAAGAATTAACCATTATGAATATTCCTTATGAAATGTTTCTAACCATACAAATAATTCATTTGACTTGTAGGAAAGATCACGTACAATCGTCTACAAGAAAAGAAGGATGAGACTTGTCCCAAAGAACAAGTGACAATAGTTCAAGAAATAATACAAGATGAAGAATAATATGACGATACTTTGAAAGAAAGAAAGAGGTCTCAAACACAGTGCAGTTATGAGACACCGTTGAGCAACATCATTGATACAGAACCTTCCAGCTATGAAGAAGTAGCCAAGAAGAAAGGGAAGGGGAGTACCAGATCATGAAGAATGATGTCTAGGATGCGGTATCGAGACCTGAAGAGAAGTCCGTGATATACAAGGCAATATTAATAGCACAATGATTCTCACAGAAAGAAGGAATAGACTACGAAGAGACATTTGTAGCCACTGGAAGATAAGACACATGACAAGCAGAATCATGTGTGAAAATGAAAGAATGCCTTGTACGAGCTCAAAAGGAACCCATGGGATAACACATACATGAGGAGCTTGAAGATCACCTAGAGTGATGAAGATATTAACATTTTCTACAAGGTTGAAGATGAAATCCTATAGAGGATGACAAGCTCATAGATGGGTGCGAGAAGAATGTTTTCGAGATAGAGGATCTTGATATCCAGTGACCCTAGATGGATACATAGAATATTAGTACCAGAGGAAGCTACTTGTCACTCCAACACAGAATACATAAAGTACGAAAGGTAGAGGGAGAATGATGCTCCGCTTCAGAGGGAGTGACTGCAGAAGATCCCAAGGTTCGACATGGTACATTAGGATGGACATATTACGGATGGCTCTAGGATTTACTAAGAGTAAAGTGGATTCCAATATTTAATTCAAGGTTGAAGACTAGTGATGCTCATATTACATGTCGATGACTTGTTCCTGGCAGAAAGAGGAACTCATTAAAGTTGTAAGAAGGAGACTTGTTTCCCAGTTCAAGATGAAGGACTTGGATATAATGCACTACTTTCTAGGCATGGAGGTGTGTGGATGGAATATCCCTAGGACAAGGGAAGTATATAGTAGAGATCCTAAAGAGGTTCAAGATGATGGACTGCAAGGACATGACCACACCTATGTCATCGAACTTGAATCTATTGAGTGTTGCTTCATCAAAGATGGTTGATGCTACGATGTATCATCAAATGATTGGGTCATTGATGTACCTGATGAATACAAGACTAGATATTTGCTTTACTATGAACACATTGAGCCAGTTGCTGACAGATCCGAGACATGTTTACTTGATTGGTGCAAAGCATATTCTGAGGTACCTGAAGGGTACAGTTGAGTATGGGCTCAATTATGATACAAATCATAAGATTAACCAGGAGGTTTATGTGGATTCGGATTGGGTAGTGCCATTGATAGGAAGAGAAATTCGGGGTACTGCCTCAGTATGGGATCAGGTGTGATATCTTGTTTTAGTAGGAAGGAGTCCTGCATGGTGTTGAGTATATCCAAGGAAAAATATGTTGCCATTTGCTCGACTACTTGGGAGAGAGGAGCAGTGAAGCTCCAGTTTGTGATCTAGATTGAGATATCTCGAAAGAGGGAGTTCTGTCATAGCAGGTGAGACAGGTTTTCTAAGTATAAAATCTTGGTGAAGCTCGTAGGTTGCTCAGACATAAATGGTCCTCTAGGTTGTCCTCGGATGTAATCTATCCTGGTGAAACTCGCAAGTTATAGTTGGACGTAATTAGCCCTGATGTGATTCTATGCTAGAAATGGCCAGAGTGAAGTTTGAGTACTTCAGGGAGAAGCTTGGTGTTACCCAGATCGAGGTTCCTTCCAAGGGGAAGTGATGATTTCAAAATCCCTTTTGACATGGTGGTCTGTGAGGCCTCCCATGGTCAGATGTAAGTGCAGAGCCCTTCTGACATGGTGGTAGGCAGGGCCTCCCATGGTCAAATGTAAGTGCATATCCCTTCTGACATGGTAGGATTGGTTCCTTCCATGGGAAGATATAAGTGCAGATCCTTTCTAATATGGTAGGATTAGTTCCTTCCATGGTCGGATATAAGTGCTGATCCATTCTAGCATGGATACGAGATGTGTTCCCAACATGGCTAGATATTAGTGCTAAGCCTTTCTAGCATGGATGTGGGATGTGTTCCCCACATGGCTAGATATAAGTGCTGATCCTTTCTAACATGGTTCTTGGATGTGTTCCTCCCATGGTCAGATATAAGTGCTGAGCCTTTTCGAAATGGTTCTTGGATGTGTTCCTCCCATGGTTGGATGTAAGTGCTGGGCCATTCTGACATGGTGGCAGGCTGGGCATCCCATGGTTAGATGTAAGTGATGATCCTTTCTAAAATGGTTCTTGGATGTGTTCCTCCCATGTTCAGATATAAGTTTTGAACCTTTTCGACATGGTTCTTGGATGTGTTCCTCACATGGTCAAATATAAGTGCTGAGCCTTTCCTACATGGTTCTTAGATGTGTTCCTCCCATGGTCGAATGTAAGTGCTGGGCCATTCTGACATGGTGGAAGGCTATGCCTCCCATGGTTAGATGTAAGTGTTGTTCCATTCTAACATGGTGGTAGGTTGGGCCTCCCATGGTCAGATGTGAGTGTTGGGCCTTTCTAACATGGTGGTGGATGTGTTCCTCCCATGGTTAGATGTGAGTGTTGGGTGTGCCTTTTTGACATGGTGGTGGATGTGTTCCTCCCATGGTCAGATGTAAGTGCTGGGTTGGCCTTTCTGAAATGGTTCTTGGATGTTTTCTTTCCATGGTCAGATATAAGTGCTGAAGAAGATGAAGACCTACATGGAAGTTAGTCCTACAACCAGCATGAAAAAGGGTTGGATCTATAGAACTTCCTGTGACGAGTAGAATTGAGAGATAGCACCATTTGTTCAATATAATGGAAGCAATGATAATGATTATGATGATCCAGTGATGATCCAGCTTTGATGATGATCCAGTGATGATCCAACTTTGATGATAATCCAGAGAAGAAGACTTGTGCTGATGTATTGTGTCAAGAGAATACCTTCCTAGTTAAGAGGGAGTGTTGATGTATTTGTAACTTCCAAATGTATTCACTTGTATATTACATATATTTTATTTCATTGTACCCCGATGTTCCTACCAGGAGAGTCATTAATATAATAAAGTCAATGAGGTTAACCCTCCATTGTAAGTCAGGGAAATAGTCCCCACAATTGAGTTGAGGTTAACCCTCCTTGTTGATAGGGGGGCAAAGTCACCATAGTTGTGGGGAACTAGGGTTATTAGACTCTCCTAGAGATGTTGGCCCTGGTAAGTAATTGTCAAGTCGAAAATTAGTATAAATAGAGAGTGAGCCTCTCTATTTGTCACACACACTCACCCAGCTAAAACACATAGGTGAGAGAAGAGGAGCTCACACAAGTGAGAGAGAGAACAGTTGTTGGAGATCATCTTTCTGTCTTTGGGTTTTACTGCTGCCATTGGTGCTCATTCTATCTCTGAGGAAGTTGTAGGGTTTTCTCCTTTATGGTTTCCCCGAGGAAAATATTTGTGTCTATTGTCTCTTGTGATTGATTGTTGTGCATGTTATTCTCTCAAATAAGATCCTAAGATCATATTTCTTAAATGACAAAAATCTAACAAAATATAAGGAGAAAAATGTGCCTATGGCTAGGATAATTATGCCTCACATCCATCCAATTTCCCATATCAAGTGTTTTTCAAATAAGTCAACTTGCTACAAATTATGATGTTAATTATCAGTATTAATGATGAATGAAAATGAATTCTAATGTGTTTTCATGTTTACTTCCTTACTATTGAATGTATTTCATAAGTCTGCCACATGTTTGAATAAATGGCAAGTTGTTTATGAATTTATCAATGGAAGTGATGATATCATTTTGGTAGGGAATGCCATTCTTAGTAATATGTGTTTCCATAAACGATTGAATGTGGATTATGTAGGTGCTCGAGTTGTTAGCAATACAAATAAGTATTCTTTGTTGGCAATGGTTTCTCCTATTGAAACTTATCTTCAAAGTCTGATACACAAAGTGTTTAATAAATGGTTTCAAAGAAAAATAGTTAATTTCTATGATTCTAAGTTTATTTGTTGAGTTGGGAATCGACTAATTATGTATACTAATTTATTGTTTTGATGCATTTTTATGCAATGTAGTCTTGTTAAAGAATGAAATGAATTTCATTGCACCATTAATGGTCAAGTCATAAAAGAAATTCCTATACCTCTATCTTAATTCTTGGAATCTAGAATTTAGTATCATTAATAACCATTGAGTAATTTAGGGTACTTTTTATAAATATAATCTTTGGTTCAAAATTTATGCAATGTGTTTCACAGAGGGTTTTAAAAACAATTTAAAACCTTTCACACAACATTGTTGGCAAGTTTTTTTGATGAAGCAAGCTACACAATACCAAGGATGATGCACAAGACCGAGGAAGATGTGCAAGACCAAGGATGGCGCACAAGGAAGAAAATTCAACAAAGAGTCGGCTTTGTCATGATTTTGTAGTTTTTGGTCATAATTTTGTAGTTTTTGGTCTGAATTAGTTAAGATGGTCTGTTAATGTGGACCATCTTGTAAAAGGCACAAGCCTAGATATAGAAGTAGGAATGTAGTAGGAAAGGAGAGATGAATTAGTTAATCAACTTATGTATGGTTGGATGTATGATGATCTTCTTGACCTCTATGGAAGATGGATCCATGTTCTATTCTTTTTCACTACTGTAAGGATGATTTTTGGGAACATGTTTTGATGTGAATGATAATATGACATGAACACATGTTGAAAAAACACTTTGTCTTATGTCTTTTTTCCTTTTCTATGTTAAACAATGCGATCTGAGTGAATCAATGTTGCAATATGTCTGTTATTTTTTAATGATGCGATGTCTCAGTGTTATAAATGATGTTATGCTAATTGATCTATTCGCAAGTAAAAATAATGTTGTGATCTAATGTTCTGATGTGATATGAGTGGTTTATGATATGAATAAGTAATAGTGAAACCCGAGCCTGGATATGTGAGTAATGTTGCGATAATTGAAAAGTAGATACACAAAACCCTCATTCTTACTGTAGAAACATGGTTCTAATAGTTCTTCCTTGAACATCTCGAGTGAGACTTCATCTTCTTTGCAGGTGTTGTTGGACAGGGTAAAACCTGTCTAGTTCAGTGCTCAAGGAGATCCCTGAGGTAGGGGTGTCGACAGAGTGTGAACCCCTATCGACAAATCTGTGTATACAAAGTGTGAACCTTTCACTTAGAGCGATGCACCCTGTTCTAGAAGTCACTAAAGAGGTCTAGTTAAAGGCATTACAACAGCGCATCACCAAGGAAAGGGAACGCCAACAGCATCACACCACTCACCTAGAGGAGTTCTAGGACATTGGCTAGCAATTAGCACTTAATTCAGTAACTGCACTTCAAGCGGTGGAGGAGAGTCGGAAGGAGGTGATTGCTAACCTTATTGAACATCCATCTGAGCAAGATGTGGATGAATGCATAGGGATCAACAACAAGGCAAAGGATCAAGTTGAGGAAGTCAAGGAACAATGCGAGGACTTTAAGATAAAAACCAATGAATATATTGTTTCTAGTTGATGTGGCTCAAGGGCAAGCCACAAGATTGTGTCGGGGGCCTGTTGGTAGGCATTTTTTATGAAGCAAGTTGTTCAACACTAAGGATGATGCACAAGACCGAGAATGATGCGCAATACCAAGGATGGCATGCAAGGTATAAAATTCAACAAAGAGTCGGCTTAGTCATGATTTTGCTATTTTTGGTCATAATTTTCTAGTTTTTGTTCCAAATTAGTTAAGGGAATCAGTTAAAGTGGACCATCTTGCAAAAGGCGCAAGCCTATATATAGAAGTAGGAATGTAGTAGGAAATGAGAGATGGATCGGTTAATCAGTGAACGTATGGTTTGATGTATGATGATCTTCTTGAACTCCGTGGAATATCGATCCAAGTTTTATTCTTTGCCTCTATTGTAAGGATGATTTTTGGGAGCCTGTTTTGATGCGAATGATAATATGACATAAACAGATGTTGAAAAAACACTTTGTCTTGCGTCTTTTTTCATTTTATGTGTTAAATGATGTGATCTAAATGAATTAATGCTGCAATATTTTGTTATTTCTGAATGATGTGATGTCTCTACGTTCTAAATGATGTTATGCTAGTTGATCTGGTCACAAGTAAACATAGTGTTGTGATCTAATGTTTTGATGTGATCTGAGTGGTTTACGATATGAATAAGTAATAGTGAAACCCATGCCTAGATTTGTGAGTAATGTTGTGATAGTTGAACAGTAAATGCACAAAATCCTCCCTCTTACTACGGAAACATGGTTTTGACAATTCTCCCTCAAACATCTCGAGTTAGACTTCATCTGCATTGCAGGTGTTGCTGGATAGGGTAAAACCTGTCGGGATAGATGCTTGGGGATATCGCTGAGGTAGGTGTGTCGACAGAGTGTGAACCCCTTTCGACAGATCTGTGTCAACAAACATGTTTGAATTTTTTTTTCAATAAGGCTTCAAACTTAGCTCACAATGTGTTTGAGAAAGTGTTTCAAATAATTATTGTTACATGAAGTGGAAAAAATTACCTTTTACATACTTATGGTAGCTTGTGGTGTTCGATGAATTTTTAGTAATATCGTATTTTTTTATAGTTCTAGTAAAGTGGTCTTCTCTGCAGTTCTAGTAGTATGTAGTTTTCTATGGTTTTGATAGGATGTAGTCAACATTTTTGGAAATTCCATGGTTTTCCCTATAGTTCCAGTAGCACATGATCTGTACTTCCAATAATTCTATAGTTTTCTCTACAATTCTGGTAGCATCTAGTTTTCACTTCTGGTAATTCTACCAGAAGTTCTATAGAATATACAAAGAAAGTACACAAAATAGATATGATTAGTTAAAACAAATCTTACATTCCAAGGTGTATATGGACACAAAAGCTGTTTTTCCCAAAAAATGTATATGCTTAAGAGAAAAAGAGCACATGTTATAACAACCCAAACAGACAAAAGTTGAAGTAATGAACTATGGTTGTGGTTGACATTTCACAACAAGGTTGATGTAATAGATCAATGGGATTATGCTTTGGTTTGTTAGAATTGTTTTGTTTATATCTCTAAGTTTATAATGTTTCTTGATCTTCATCTATTTTCCAGGGGGGGTGATTTTGGTGTGTGATTTTGAGCATAGTAGCATAAGGGTATGTAACAATTAGATTTAATGTTTTGTTTGTCCCATTATTTTGTGGATTGGACGGGCTTACCATATCCAATTTTTTTTCGATAACATGAAGGTTTTACAAAATTAACATTGAATTTATGGGTGGGGGTTTGTAATGTTGTTGGGACAAAGAATGGGAGTTATGAGTTGGAATGTGCAGTTCCTTCATACTATTTTGGTGTGGAGTAGGATGTTGACATGTTTTCACTATACGATTGTAGAATGTATGTGGTGGGTATAGTTGTTGGGTTCGTATTGACACTTGTACCCCTTGGGAAAGTATGGTAAGACCCATGTGTGATAGATACGGAATACTTTGTGAGTTGTGTGGAACATTGTAGGAATAATAGGATGTGAAAAATGCATTTGTCATACAAGATGGTGGCACTTTTGTGAGAGGTATTGAATCCACAAAACTAGTTTCTATAAGGTTTTGGATGGTTGTATCAGGTAGTGATGGGGCCAATATTTTAAATTATACCATCATGGAATGTGGTGCACCAAGGGAATTTTTTTAAAGGGAAGGGGAAAGGGGAATATAAAAGGACTATATATAGATACCTTTACTCATCATAGATTAGGTTTATTTTTTTTCTTTGAGGATGGCCTCATCTTATATTTGGGGCATGATTATTTCCACATATTTTCCTATTAATGGTAAAATGGGTTTCAAATACCACTCCATGAGTATTTTATATTTTGATGAAATTTTACACATTTTTTAATACCAATGCCATTTTTATATATGGTAAATGATGGGGTTAAGGTGGGTTGAAAAAAATTAGTGAGGAGTTCCATCCTAGTGTAATGGTATATTGACAATTGGAAAAGGTAAGAAATGCATTTTCCGAGGGAAAATGTGAATGTGACATGTTAGATTAATTTATATACCATTTAAATGATGGTCCAATGAGGGTTTCTTTAAATAACCTAATCCAAATGTTTTTTTTAGTAATGTTTTTTTTCAGGAACATAATAAAGGTAAATTTTCATAACACAATTGGCTAGGTATTCACCTGGTCTCCACGCAAAGTTTGGAATATTAGAGGGAAGCTTGCTTGACATGGTTTCTATGTGGGATCGTGTTAAATGGGGTCATTGGTTAGATTTATTAATTATTGTATATTCAATGAATCCATATATGTAATATTTGGAATGAATAGGGGAGAGTGAAGGGGAGCAAGAAGTTCTTATGGAACACCTATTGGTAACATTGGTGATGTTGGTTGACTACAAGGATTTATTGAGGTCAATAAGGACGATCCAATAATAATTGGTCCTACTAATGTTTATCCTAAAGGAAAATACTGAGGGGATAACAATATTTTTTGTTGAGGGTCAAAATGTTACTAGGATCTTCCAAATAGTTGAGAGATACATTTGAATCAATGCAACCATTCAGGTGACTAAGGGTTTTCTATGGTTCCTAATGTGTGATGCTTTCTAGATTAAAAAAAATTCTTATATTAAGGCGGTATTATTGAGATATATAATAAATAGGTATTTCTACTCGAAGAATATAGTGTGTGTTTTAAGTGAAAGTGCCCAAGCAAGATTATTTTTAACCATAATCCACACCTATGTTTGTTTTTATGTAATGGGGGGGGGTTTTGCATGATAGTTTTGAAAATTGAATTTAAATCGCATGGCTTATAACTTCTATCATCCTGCCTCTCTTTATACTTGGGACATCAATAATCTCTCAATAGATGGGGGTTGAATAAACCTAAGAGGTCTAGTGAGGGTATGGAAGAGTTAGTTAGAGTGAGTGTCATTGGAGCTATGTACTAAGGAACCAGTGAAATTCCCCAATTTCCATTGCTATATTTCTTAGGTGAAAATGAAACCCACAAACGACACCTAGGTAGAATCCTAGATTTTGGTCATATGTTACCTTTTCCAAGTGTATAAGAGAGAATACTAGCCTTTCGAAGTTAATGGATTTATTCAAAAGAGTGCAAGTGGGATAAATGAGACTAATCAAACCCACTTGACCTCATCATATGACCCTGTAGCTAGGGTTTTCACCCTAGCTTGTGCTGATGAGCACCTACTAAGGAATCTGGAATCCTTAGTAGCAGTTCAATGATGTATATGAATTAAAGAAAGATAAACTGAAATAAAGATTAATCTAACTACGTTCTTGAAGCTAAAGCGGTAAAAAAGTAAGTAACCTGAAGCAAAAACAGTAAAGAAATGAATAATATTTTTGATTGATATTACTTCTAATGAGGAGGTTGATGGAGTCCGTTGCGTTGGTCCGATGTCGGTGGCTTCGAGCTCCAAGCTGCTTCTTTTCCTTCTCCGGTGATGGAAATGGGCCAAAAAGAGTTCTCAATGGTGAAAGTAGCTTGATGGTAAGCTAGGGTTTCGAGAATAATTTCGGCAGAGGCAGGATGCTTATGACAATGGGTGTGAAATGAGGGGTCTCCACCACTTATTTATAGTTTTTTAGTGGTGGAGTGCTAGCCCATGGTTTTGGAAACCATGTGGTTTAGGGCAGCTTATTTAGGGTTTTTTCCTCCTTTTCCTCATTATTTTATATTTTTTCTTCCCTTTTTGGGGATTTTTGCTATTTTAGAGGAATTTTGGATATTTTTGGAGGAA